>JAPMUY010005835.1:0-421216 GCA_026901105.3 Galaxias olidus
AGTGGCTCTACGCACATGCTGGGGGGGACATTTCCATATAACCCAACAATGAGGCGTCCCCTCCCCCATTTATTTGAACTGGTCTTCCAAAATGGCTGTGTAAATTATGAGAAAATAACAGTTTCTCCTTGGTCTCCGATGCATGTTCATGTAAAAAGTAAACTTCATTTAAAAAACAGCGTAAAGAAATATTTTTGGGCCTTTGATACATTCTTTAATAGTCATTTTGTCTTAGTCTTTCATAAAATGAAAGGTAAACACTCAAAATGAAATGCCCATTTTTTAAATGATGCTTGTCAAACGTAATGCCTTTCAAACGAAACAGCTTTTTTGAAGTTTCACAAAAGTAAGGGCCTTGTTGATTCGCAAATGGCTCTTTGTTTTGAGGTTGGCCTAATTTTAGAATTAAAGCCGGCACCACCCTCATTGCTTTCCACCTTGTTCAAAAGCGCTCCTGCCGAGTGCCTGATGCATTTTTTTACACTCTCAAACGTGTGCCCGCCATGACGCGCCGCGCCGCCCCTTTATCATCTGCGTTTAAGCGCTCTCCGTGCCCGCGATAAGATAAACATCAGATCTACGCAATTTAGCTCACTTATCTGGCCTACCCAGTCAGCAGTAGCGAGGCGGGTGTCAATTTTAGGTTGCCGCTGTATTTATTTCATTTATCCCTCCCTCTCCCTCTCTCTCTCTCTCTCTCTCTCTCTCTCTCTCTCTCTCTCGCTCTCTCCCTCTCTCGCTTTCTCTCCTTTCTCTCTCTCTCTCCTTAAACCACTTCAATTCATTTCAACTTCTCTCAGACCCTCTCCTTGCACACCTTACACCCTTTGGATCCTTCTTTGGCACTCCCCTTCCCCTCTCTCTCCTCTCATTTTCTCCGCTTCATTTTCCTCCCCATCTCCTCTCACCGTCAGAGTGAGGTGTACTCTTACAGATAAGACTTCTTTAATGTCTATGTCGGATGGAGAGGGGGGGAGGGGGGGGGGGTGTTCACGGGGTTGGAGAGATGCTGGCTAAGTAGAGGATAGTGAGGTTCCCACATAGGGGTTTAAAGTTCAGTGTGACGGTGTGTGTCCCTTTGTGTGTGTTTTCTCTCGACTCGACCCAGCCCACTGCATTCTCCTCCCAGGCACGTTGTTGTGGCCGGTGCTTGGCGTAGGGTGGCGCTGCGATGGCCTGGTTTCCAGATAGAGACGACGTGGTTGGTGGTGGTGGTGGCTCCCCCATGTACAAAGCCTGGTAAAGCGGCCAGGCTGCTGTGTGCCTCCCCGGTGTTGGAGGGAGATAAATGTGGGCACAGTCTGAAGGCAGCCCCCTCTCTGGCTCCTGGCGCAGCCCTTTAATTGGTAAAATGCAGATTCTTTTTTGATCAGGAGAAGGATTAGGCTCCTTATCTGTCTGGAGTATCTTACTCTGAGATGAAAAGACTGTGCTGAATTACACATGCCAATTCTAGCCCCCTCTCCTCCTTCACTCCTTCTCTCTCTCTCTCTCTCTCTCTCTCTCTCTCTCTCTCTCTCTCTCTCTCTCTCTCTCTCTTTATATATATATATATATATATATATATATGTCTTTTCCTCCCTCCCTCCTGCTTCCCTCGCCTTTTTTCTGCTCTCTTTTTTTCCCTCCTTTCGTACACAAAGCGCTTTAGCATCTGACATCACAAAAGAGCATATGATTTATTAGGCGGCGTTTGATAATGCTAAATGGTGTTGCAGGTCCCACAGCTTAGTGAAATTGCCTTGTAAACAGGCCCTCTGTTCATGCACGCCTGCATTCTAATGCATGAGGGCTGTATCCCAGAAAGGGCGTGATAAGTAAACATGGAGATGGATTCTCGAGTGGACAAAAAGGATGGGAAATAGGAAAGTGACGATGGATTTCTGGGATCCACCGTGGCGTATGTATGTGTTGACAGTTCGTATATGTGATCTACGATTAGTGTATACCCATCATTTTGGTTGTTTGCAATAAATTTAAAACCTGCAACAATTTTTTTTTACATGATTGACTTTACTTATTTGTTTTAAATTGTTAATGGCGCACTTTGTTGCCTAACTATAACAAAACCGTCAACTTACAGTTTGACTACACTCCTATCCACCTGTGTGTGCATGCGTGCGTGTGCGTGTGCGTGGGTGTATGGAACCGGCACGCGGGCTCCTGCATGTCACGGAACAGCCCTCAGTGTCCCCACCGCGCTCTCTGACGCGCGGCCCCCCTCCAGAATCCATCTCGCTGGCGTTTTTACAGTCGTGGGCCGATAAGCTGGCAGGGTGAAGATGAATAACCGGGCTGGACAGCGCCGCTATCAGCACCTGTTTGTCGATTTACCCGACCGACGGGGCCTGTTCGCTCAGCATGGAGATTATTGATCCACTAACAATTGCCATTAGATCCTGCCATTAGGTTCCTCGGCGGCCTCTCTCCGCCCGCTCCGTCTGTCCCCCTCTGTGTCCGCTCGGGGGCTCATGCATCACATCCGTCAGCGGCCCCCCTCATTTGTACAGGGGCGGCAGGGTGAGCGTGTGTGTGTTTGTCGCGCCAGAGACCCAGCCAGGGGGATATCGAACGCGACTCGCCCCAGACTGATCGCCCGCCACTGGGATTCCCTCACTCGGAGAGAGGGGAAAGGGGGGGGGGGGGGGGGGGGTTAGGAGAGCCAGCGGTTTTCTGTTTCTGTTGTGACTCCGGGGTGGAGAGCACATCAATCTGAGAGAGCGTCTCGCGGGACCTCGACTCCCCAATCATTTTCCTCAGAATTTGTCTTTTTTTCTTTTGTCACTTTAGAAATTAAAACTTGTCAAATGAAAGTAATGGAGGGGCTTTGCTTTATTTATTTATTTTTGTCAATTTAAGATGACAACACAATGATTGCGTTGGCAAATTCATTGATTTATTTACGTTTTTTAGACACAGATCAGGAATAAGTCCTTTTATTGGTCAGTGCACTTACTCTGGCTTAAAGTCTGATGTAGGATGAGGGGGCACATCCTCTACCATAGAGAGTGAGTTAAGTGCTCTTTGTGAAGTTGAGAGAAGCACCATGGAGGGGTTGGGGGGTGGTTTAGGGGTCTCTCGTCAGGGGAATGTCAGACTTCCCAGGGGCAGAGTGTGTTGTAGGGTGCTGGCCTGGCACTGCTTTGAAGGAAACAAAGGGGGCCGTTGGGGGTGCCCTGGTCGGGACCCCTGCTGCCCCGTGGGCCGGGTCAATGACGGGCCGCAGGAAGGGGCTCTGGCCCGGGACAGGGGAGGACACAATGCTTCCTTTGTCTGGGGGCCGTCACGGCTGGCGGTGCATGGCCACGCTGCCGCGCTGCCACTCACAGCGGAGAAATACACTCTAAGGAGCCAGCGGCGCATGCAGGCCTGCGCTCACACGCCAACTGGCCTGGAGGCCCATGCATCTTCAACGTCAGTTGAACTAGGGGGTTTTGACAGTAGGGTAGTTACCATAAAAAGACACTTTGTTTCTGTCAAGTAAATTTGATAAAACTCTTTTCTTAATGTTTTTTTTACTTATTGTGTAATGTAATGTTTCTGTATCGAAAACTGTGGTTTTGCTCCAACATTTAAGATCAGTGCAAGGTCATGTCTCTATTCACCCCTTCCTTTTAGAGCCCCCCCCCCCCCCCCCCCCCACACACACACACACCACCAGCCCCCTGAAACCCCCAGGCAATAGTCTGTCTCTCCCCCTGCTCTGGAATGTAATACTACTGGTTCCTTTTTGTCAGGATATTGTGTCTGTTTCCCTGAGCTGGAGTTGCTCTCGGGAAGGCACTTCAGAGGCCACCACAGAACATTGTTGTCTTTGTCAGAGCGCCAGGTGTTGACTCCGTCCCCTGAGGGTTCCTCGTCTGTGGGCAGTTCCTTTGTTTCACCCCCTTCATCTCTCCTTAACCATCCAACACTGGCTCCCTTTACTGGTCACTGTATATAAGACCGTCTTGAGAGAGAGAGAGAGAGAGAGAAAGAGAGAAAGAGAGAAAGAGAGAGAGGTCAAAGACTGGAGAGGCGGCTCTCCGAGATATGATGCTTGGCTGGAGTTGTAAAGCCCTGGCATTTCCGACGCCTCCTCCGAACTTGGGGCTTCTCGCCCCATCCCCTCCCTCCCTCCCTTTCGACTCCCTCCCCTCTAAGCCACAGATTGGAAGTTGCCACGGTAGCACAACTGTCATTACTTGTCATGGAGGGGCAGCAGCCCAATGTGATGGGAAGTGACAGGGTTTTATTTGAAAATCCTATCTGGATCGGACACTGAGACTCACAAAGTCCGCCTTTATTCCTCTGAGCGCAGGTTTCCAGTCGAAGAAAGGAAAGGGGGAATCCAAAAGAACTGAAATAAAGATGGTGAAAGAGGAAGAAAAGTGAAATGTAAAAAGAGGCATATTGAAAATGGGGGAAATAATTTAGACTCGGAAATAAACCGGAAAAGTATGTATCATGAAAAAAAACACCATAAGTCGTCTGGCCAGGTCAGCCTTTTATCGAATATGTAACACAAGTTATTCAATAAATATACTTATTTTTTTAAATAGTCTTAAAACATTGTTGACGAGTCACTCATATTTTGGCTACCACTGAATCCTGTGTCCCCCTTGTGGTGGACATGGGTCATTGCAAGATACTCAGACCTCCTGTATTCGCAGACCTCTGTAATCTGTCTATGCTAACACTAGATTTTAACTGTGGTTTGTGCCTGCTTGTTTTATCCTCCAGCACATCAACAATGACCACATCCACGGGGAGAAGAAGGAGTTTGTTTGTCGCTGGGACGATTGCTCCCGGGAGCAGAAGCCCTTCAAGGCCCAGTACATGCTCGTTGTCCACATGCGCAGGCACACAGGGGAGAAACCACATAAGTGCACCGTAAGGATGATCTTATCTCTGCACTGGTGTCTATATAAGAGTCCGGGAAAAAAAGCAGAAATTTTTGCTATTCTTAAATAATACGGTGATGATGCATATGACTTTGTACTTGTAATAAGGAATGCCTGAGTATGTTATGATATGTGTGTGACTTTCAACTCGTTCTCTCCGTGCAGTTTGAGGGCTGTGCCAAGGCCTACTCTCGGCTGGAGAACCTGAAGACTCACCTGCGCTCCCACACGGGCGAGAAGCCGTACGTGTGTGAACATGAAGGCTGCAACAAGGCCTTCTCCAACGCCTCGGACCGGGCCAAGCACCAGAACCGCACACACTCCAATGAGGTATCTTGAATGCATACACAAACACACTTTCACATACACAATGGACTGCCTTCATATTATTACCTGTTACAAACCTTTAGGTTTGAGAGTGTTCTTCACTATTGGTGCATAGTTTTGGCTCTAATCTCTTCCTCTCCTCTGTTCTCTTTTCAGAAACCGTACGTGTGTAAGATCCCTGGCTGCACCAAGCGCTACACGGACCCCAGCTCCCTGCGCAAACACGTCAAGACCGTGCACGGGCCGGAAGCGCACGTTACCAAGAAGCAGCGGGGCGACGCCTACCCACGCCCCCCACCCAGGGAGCCGGGGGGGAACGGCCAGGGCCGGTCGCCGGGGCCCTTAGGGGGGTACGCTGACCAAAGGGAATACAACCACGCTACCTCAAAACAGGACGAATGTCTGCAGGTCAAGTCCATCAAGACCGAGAAGCCTATGGTGAGAGCCTCCCTGAGGACCCCCACACTAACATGACCTTTAACGACCCTGTTCCTCGTGGAGCGCTGCGTTGTGCTTTTTAGAAACCATCCGGCTCACGTCAATCTAACCCAAGTTGCCGTAACACCACTAAGCGATGTGTGTGAGTGATTGTGTGTTTGATACTGAACCCCTTTGAGTAACGAGTACGTGTTTTTCTTCTATCCAATGCTCCGGCATTTTCTCTTGCTCCCTCTTTCTGAGGACAGTGGGTTATCAGGTGAGACCGAATGTCCGTTCACGTTAGCGAGGACGTCCTTCCTCGTTTGTCTCTCTCATCTCGACCGGTCGGCACCCATTTGTTCCACGTCCATTGGCATCGTGCTACTTCACCGCCTACCGGGCGCCATTATGTGCTGATTCGTTTCTCTCATGTTACTGTCCAAGTTTGTCCCCCATGTTAGATTCTCCATTCACGTTCATAATATTCATTATCAGGCGTTATCCCCGTAATGTCTGCTTGTTTAAATACGTTGTATTTCCTGTTAGCAATTACCATGCCTTTGGGCCGACTTGAGATTATTTCCAAAATGATAGTGCGTATTGCAAGTACGCCAAACTCTGCCTAGAGCTCTACTGCACAGCCAAATCTGTTCTTAGCAACCAGTGTGAGAGAGCCAATTCAAAAACATTGGCGCACTGTGTGCCAAAGAAAAGTCACTCTCATTCTCATCAGTGATCTTCAGTGTCTGGGAATCAAAGTGTGCAACCCAATTAGGCAGTTGCCAGTTAGAAAAAGGCTTTGTCCTTCCTATTCACTGAGAAGAGCCCGAACAGACTTGCTTCCACCGGCGCCTTCGTTATGGTCTCTCGACTATATATTGGATGTCCAGCAGAGGAAGGTGTTATTTATCCTTTTGTTGTTCACAAAACACAGACAGTTCAGTACAAATGACTGAAATTCTTGTTTTTTTAGGGGGTGACAGAATGCTTTGAAATAAAATGCAATTCAACAGGTCATTATTTAATTAGGATTTAGGCTCGTGTGAAAAGCATGTTCCAAATACATTACATTGAGTCATGTTGTTGACCGTTCACCAGTACACGTTTATCCTCTAGCCTTGGTTACGTAATAACAACTTTCTCTTTTGTCCTTTCTCTATTCTTCTTGTGTTCTGTTTATCTTCACCTGTCCTCCTTCGATTCCTTGCCCCATATTCTTCCATTTCCCCCTTTCCCTCTCCCTCCATGCCTCTGGTCACGGTGTCCAGACGTCTCAGCCAAGCCCTGGCAGTCAGTCTACATGCAGCAGTGACCAGTCCCCCGTCAGCGCCTATCCCAGCCGTGGAGTCCAGCATGCTGTGAGCGCCGGACGCTCACTGGGGGAGGGGCTGGACGAGGGGGAGGACGAGGAAGAGGGGGACGAGGAAGAGGAGGACGAGTTCGAGGGCGACGTCCCGCTCATGGGCTCGGCAGTGCCCGCGGCGATGGCGGCCACACTGGCCCTGCAGGCGAGGCGGAGCGTGGGGCGCCCGCTGCGCTGGATGGAGCACATGAAGATGGAGAGGCTGAAGCAGGTGAACGGAGTCCTGCCCCGGGTGGGCTCGCTGTCCCCGACATCGTCCCTGAAAGGCTCGGTGCTGCCCACCATCCTGGGGAAGGGTGAGTCTGCCAGGCATCGCTCCGAGTCTGTTCCGTGTCCTCATATTATTGACGGGGAGTTGACTTTACCCGAGTAACGTTTGAATCAATGTAAATATTTTTTTATTATTATTGATGGAGTAGTCTACACAAGCTTTTACCTGTTACATTAAATTAATGTGAACTGACACTAAAAATAATTACTTGTAGCTCTTAAGTTCACCGCTTAATTACTGTGAATTACTAAATATACAAATCTTATATCACAGCGTGTTACAACGTTTCATAGCCAGCTGTCTGTTAGATCATCAAAGCTGTTTGGAATGCACCCTACTGGTTTTATTTACATTTTCCCCTTCCCTTAAACCTTCCCTCTTTCCACTTTCCCTCTGTGTTTATTTACCCTGTTTTCTTTCCACTCTCCTTTTTTGCTCTTTCATAAACTCCCCTCACTTAACGTTTCACTGCCAACATTTCTCTAACCCCTATCCCTTTTGTTGCTCCTCACAGGTTCCTGTCAGGGCAGGCCAGCGGGCTGTGGAGGTCTGTCCCAGCCTCCTCCTCGCCCGGAGTTGGGCACCACCGAGCTGACCGTGCTGAGCCTGCTCCGCGACCGGCGCGACAGCAGCGGCAGCGCCACCAGCTCGGCCTACCTGAGCAGCAGCCGCCGCTCTTCCGGCATCTCGCCGGGCTTCTGCAGCCGGCGCTCCAGCCAGGCGTCGCAGGGCGGCGAGGGCACGGCCCACAGCGCCGGCCACCACCGCCGCCTCCACAACCTCAGCTCCACCGACTCCTACGACCCCATCTCCACGGACGCCTCGCGGCGCTCCAGCGAGGCCAGCCACTGCGGCGGCGGCGGCGGTGGAGGGGCCGTGTTCGCGGGGGGCAGCTGGGGAGGGGTCGGGGGAAACGGAGGGGGCGGGGGGTCGAGGGGGATGCTGAACCTGACCCCGGCCCAGCACTACCATCTGAAGGCCAAGTATGCGGCAGCCACCGGCGGCCCTCCCCCGACGCCGCTGCCCAGCATGGAGCGCGTGGGCCTGAAGATCCGCATGGCCACGACGGGGGAGAGCCAAGACGGAGGCCACCACGGCACACTGCCCCCTCTGGTGAGGCCGCGCCGCTGCAGCGACAGCAACGGCCACGCCAACGGGTACAACGCTGGCTACCGGAGAAGGGGCTTCTACCCGGGGGAGGGACCAGGAAACGGACCGGACCGGAGGGCCAGCGACCCCGTGCGGACACAGGCTCCAGACATGTTCGACCTGCCCCAGGTGCAGCGCTTCAACAGCCTGAACAGCGTCCACCCTCTGCCCCCTCTGTCGGAGCTGCAGCACCCCACCGCCGAGGGCCGCAGCCTCACGCTCCAGAACTACACCCGCTCAGAGGGCAACCTCCAGAGGGGCTTGCAGCACTCGTCCTCGCCCTGCCCCCCCAGCATCATGGAGCACTCCGCTCTGGAGGCCCTGGCCATGGAGGATGACGGGTGCTTGCTTCTAGGGGACGAAGACATGCTGCCGGACGACCTGGTGCAGTACCTCCGCTCCCAGGCCCAGGGACAGACGAGCTCCTACAACCCTGTGGAGGAGAACCACAGCCAAGGGGACCTCTCCCACCTTCAAGGGGGCGAGCAGGGGCAGATCCAGGGCCCAGGAATGAGCCTGGGCTACCAGCCGACCCACAGCCTCCAGCAGCAACATGTGGGGGTGGTGGAGAGAGAGAGCCCCAGTAAGCAGCCCATCCAGTGGAACGAGGTGAGCTCCGGGAGCGCCGAGAGGTCGCCGCAGCGGCAGCACGCCCAGCAAAGGCATTTCCTATTTGGGAGGTTTGGCAACATGGTCGTACAGCAGCAAGGGCAGTTTCCTCCCAGGGACTTCCAGAATGGCTACGCCCTGGCGGTAAAACCTCAGCCCCAGTCTCAGCATCAACTCCAGCTCCAGGCCCAGTGCAGAGCTAACCCCGTGGTGAAGCTGGAGGCCGACCCCAACTCCTGCATGGAGCTGAGAGGCAACGGCCTGCACCACTTTGGGCATCCGGACTTCTCCCAGATCATCTCGGGGCCCCTGCCCCAGGGCTATGGACAGCAGCAGCAGCAGCAGCAGCTTTCCTCGCAGACCCAGAACCACTTCCAGCAGAGTCACCACAGCGTCAACGGCGCGCCCTCCTCCCGTCAGAATGGGGACAACCTGCTGCTCAGCAGGGCCTCCATGGAGAGCCTCTCCTGCCTGTCCAGCCAGACCCTCCGCCAACACCCTCAGGCCCCAGCGCCTCCAGCCCCCCGCGGCCAGCTGGCAAGCAGCGGCTACAGGAACCCGGTCAGGGCCCAGCAATACCCGAGCCCTCAGAGCAACAACAGAACCCAGGTCAGCCTAAACCTCAGCTCCAGCCAGCAGCAGCAGCAGCAGCAGCAGCAGCAGAGGAGTGTCCCCCAGCATTGCTCCCTGGCCCACCAGGTCTCCGGGTTGAAGCTGGAGGCTCCAGACCAGGGATACCTGGAGCAGGGCTTTGGCGACCCGCTATGCTTTGACGGAGTGGACAGTAAGGCGTCCTCCTTCCCCACCTGTCTGGACGACACCTGTCTACTGGACACCATGGCCGAGTCTGTGGGGCTGGGAGCCGGGGGAGGAGCGGAGGGTAACGCCACCCTCCTGTCCCCCGGAGCGGACCAGGTGACCAGCACGGTGGACAGCGGCGTGGCCGGCGTGCTGGACGAGGTGGTGAGCCTGGACTTTGGCGCCATGCTGGAGGACGGCTTCGACCAGGGCAGCCTGGTGTCTGGAGTGATTAGCCCCTCCATGTTCCAGGGCCTGTCCAGGGCCTCGTCGCGCCTGACCACGCCCAGAGCCTCGGCCACGTTCCACAGCGTGCCGCCCAGCCTCAGCAACATGGCCATCGGAGACATGAGCTCCCTCCTCAGCACCCTGGCGGAGGAGAGCAAGTTTCTGGCGTGCATACAGTAGGGGGTGCCCCTCGGTTTCTCGTCCTCCGCTTCCTCTTCCTGAAAGCAAGAATCAAACGGGAAGAAGACAAATATATAAAGAACTGAAAAAAAGAGGATAAGAAGATGTTTTAGGATAAAATGGCAAAATTATGAAAATGTTTATTATGAATTTCCTAAAAAATAAACTAGTGTTGAGGAGCAGATTGCTGTCAAACAAGGTTATTTTGTTAAAGTGTCATTCCCTTCAGTGCTAGGGTATGTCAAATATGTGTATAGATAAATAGATATTCCTTTTATGGAATGGATGGCTATTTTTAAAAGCCCTATTCTTTGTATTACTATACGATATTGGCGAGTAAGAGCTCACCTTTTTGAAACAGTATTCTGTGTATTGTTGCTGTTTTTTTGCTGTACACTGTTGGTATAAACTGCATGTATTCAAGGTCAAACATAAACACTGTCTTTATAAGTACATAGACTAGCCCAGGTGCCAAGTATCTTCTGACCACATTGGTACGCCTATGACATAATCCTCATTCCATCAGGCCCCAAAGAGGCCATTTAGCTACTTTAAGGTCCTGATGGTATCTTTATAACTATAGTTTAAAAAAAGGATATTTACACCTTTGCTATTGTCATTTTGTTAGTATGTTACTTTTGCGAACATGTAAGTGCTTCTGCCAAGTGGTGTGTTTGTCAAAAGTATTCCAACAAAGGTATTGAGTCCAGCATAAGGGGACCACTTATCAGTCTTAGAATTCACAAGCGCCATGTGTAGTCTTTAGTTGATATCTAAATGGCTTGTTTTATGTAGTCTCTTAAGGTACTCACGGGTGTATATAACAATGTTTTTTTTATTTTTTTTTATATAATTTTTGTTTGTGAAAATCAGATATTTGATATTGGATACAAAACTGTTTGAAAATCAAATTTTGTTTTGCAACACGGGAAGTATTAATTACACTTATTATGTGAAAGGTTTTTTTAAGACCGATAATTCATCTTTATCGTAGCAAATCATTTTTGGACAACAAAAGGGTTTATGTTAACAGACATAGCTTTTTACAGTCTTATTCCTACAAATGTCCATAGCACATGAAATCCAGTCTTATATTTTTTAAATATTGATTGTTTTTCAGCCAATCATAGGAAAAAAATGCATATCATATTGTCTGTAGGTTTTTACTTCAGAATGTGTACTGCCTCAAAGTATTGCAGTGACTATGTCAACAGTGTTAGTATCGCCTTGCAGTCTTATGTGACAGCGCACAGAAAATGTAGTAGTTTACTTCTTGTCTGCATTAAAGTAATGAGGTACAGTTGTTTTATTGTTTTGGTACGTTTGCCTTTCTTGTAGCTGTGTGTCAATGATATGTTGTTTTAAAAGACATAGGACTCATTGCCCTCTTTAAAATAACCAGAGGGAATTACCATGGGGTATTGTGCCTTATCTGCCAGACGGAAAAATAAAAAAACATCACTGCCAATCTTCCATTGTTAATTATGAAAAAAATAAAAGAAACATGTTGAAGTGTCTTGTGAAACCTACTCAAATCACAAAGCATTTATGTACGCAATGTCTGAACATCAGAAAGGTCCATTGGTGTGGCATACACACAGGCCTTTCTTTAATTCATTTTTGTATTTCAGTTTTCTGTTTTTCATTTTCTTGTTTTTATATAAATATATGTGTAAATACATTACTCTTTCAGTAGGATTAGCTGGAGATTTTAGGAGAACACACCACGGGCCAATAAAGAACAGACTTTGTTTAAAGCAGGGATTCCCAGGCCCAGGTCGGAGGCAAGCCCAGTTCTGCTCAGAGCGGGACAGGGAGTGCCCAGCACCAACCCTTGCCACAGGAGCAACACGACTCTTTTATAACTGACCACAAATGTTTGTATGGTTTTAATAAAAAAAAGAGGAAATTATATTTCTTTGTCTCGTTTTCTTTCTTTCGTGCCGGTTTGACGGTATATATATAAAACTGCTGTTAGACTTCATTTGTTTATGGTTCTTGCAAGGGTAGACACTCATGACAGAATGGAGAGCTGTCAATATTTGTTAGTACACTGCATTTGTCTATAAAACAGAAAACTTTTAAAATTAATTAAATATAAATATTTTGGCTCTACTAAAAACATATAAAAACATTAATATATAGTGTGATGCATTTATTCACCGAACCTTTTATTACTCATAGCTACTCTCAAAATGTATATTGTACCATACTCTTACCCTCAATGTGCTTGCTGTGAGAACAGCCTGCACTGTGTTGCCCTCTTTCGATCATAAATGGGAATTACAATGAAGCAGTTGTTCCACAGAGTAGCAATCCAATCTAGTTCATTCTTTAGTGTATTTTAGATGCACCAGTTTACTTTCTGATTTAAATAAAAAAAATTCACAGCTTGTAATAACAGCTCCAATGCACAATTACGGAGTATTAATAAGCCATGATCTTATTTTTTCTTAAGAGTTTCACACTAGTTTAGGATCAAAGCTGGCAGTACGACATAATGTGTATTGAGTAGATTATGATCGCCTTCAAACCATTTATTACACTTAACCTTCCTTTAGCTGCTTATACATTGATAGAACCTTTATCCCTGCCAACCCATCAATCCATATTTCAGGTTCTCTGGTGCCTTTGATATAAGTTAAAAACATGCTTTACGTGATTCTGCCTCTCCCTCAGACATGGTTAGGTCTCTAAGATGGGGCATTTCATACGTGCTCCATAGAAGCTTTTAAGAAACTGCAATCATATACAGGAAATGGGATGCTACTGTTAGAAGAATTTCAGAGGAAAGAAAGCTGGGCGAGCTATAAATCATTGCAACTGTGCCCTCTTTACCTTTGATGCTCTGAGGGAAGTCGGGCAGACGTCTTGGGCAAAAAAAAAAAACATGGTTCCTTTCAAATTAGTTTCCCCTGCCTGAAAGGCTGCTTAGCTTTCTTTCCAATGCATGTTTAGTGCCTTCCTAGGACAGATAAAATCCAGGGGTGCAGAAGCAGAAGCATGGACCCGTCTGCCTCATAAGACTTCCTCACATTTAGTTTAGTTCAATAAAACCAGACATTCATAGGTTTCAGCATTAAAAAGGCAATAACAACTCCAACTGTTCTTCAAGGGCACATTAATCTGGTCTGGTGCTGAACTAAAAGTGAGTGGGATTTTCACAAATAATCACAACCTCTCAGGAAACTCACTGATGACCCCAAACCAAGGCTGGCCACATGTGTATTGAATATGCTAGACAATATTTGATAAGAACACTGATTGAGAACATCAGAAACGATGTGGTATAGTATATGAAACATTTTATTACTAAAAGTTGTGGTACACTGCAGGTGCTCGTTCATCAGCTTGGTTTCATTACCGAAATCTTTATTGAAATCACAAGATTTTTTTTTAACCACTTAATGAAAAAACAAAAATCAAACACATAAAACGATGGTAACATTGGAATATATACAACGTGTGGAAGAAGAGTGGATTACACGACAACGGCAACCAGGGCCGGAGTTGTGTCACAAACTAGGCTTGTGCGTTAGGCACTTGGATGTGACAGCCAACTGAGCCAGAGTACTGGATTGAGAGAGACGGCGCGAGCAGCTTTAAGAGCCACCCGAAAAGGAGACCACCTGATTTGGACTGGGTAAATCCTATTGTCGAGGACGTATCAGCAGACACTACCTGTCGAAAGACAAGTGTGCCTTCCGCAGAGGCCTAGGGAGAACTGGGGCTGGTGGCGTCAGAAGAGGGACGTTAACGCACACAGAGCACGTACACAGGGCCTGCACCTCACAAGTCTAGAGCACAAAGGGTGCACATTCAGAAGCATGCGTTGCCCTACACTGAGCAATGTGATCATTAAAAAAGAAAAAATAAGAAAAAGAAAAAGCTGTGCTGTCATTGGGTATAATCTGCAACTACAACACAAAACCCTAAACTGACTAACACTCCAATTGTCATTAATGCAATAGACATATTTACAGCAATTATAGCATTTTTTTTTCTTCTTTTTTTTTTTAAATCATCAGTCACATTACATGTCTGTTAAATAGAAAAGAAGTCCAATAACTGAATCACGAGTGGAGGAAGGGGCGGCTAGTTTACAATGATAATCACTGAATCAATGTTTCTATGCGTTACTGTTATTTGAATGAGCTATTTACAATAAAAACAGGATATCCATCATTATCAAAGAAAGAAAAAAAAGGGGGGAGATAAATCCATGACATTCTTCACAGGAGCCTGATTGAACTGAGCAGAGCTCCTGGAGGAGCTGGTTTGGTGGATGGTGTGTGTGTGTGTGTGTGTGTGTGTGTGTGTGTGTGTGAGAATGTGCCGGGGTTGAGGTGTGCACGGGCCGGCTTGTGTGTGTGTGTGTGTGTGTGTGTGTGTGTGTGTGCACACAGAGAGAGAGTGGTGTGTGTCTGTGTGTGTGTGTGTGTGTGCGTGTACATGAAATGGGTCTAATCAGATCTTCTCTTGGATGAAGGGATGCTGCAGGGCCTGGTTGATGGTGATGCGCTTGGCAGGGTCCAGCATCAGGGTCCCGTCCAGCAAGTCTTTGAGCTGCATCACCTTCTTCCTCTGCTCTTCCGGCAGCCGCTGGCAGCCCACCATGTCCGTCAGCAGGTCCTTGGTGGGGTTGATGGTGCTCATCACGGTCACTTTCTCCTACCGTACATGAAGACCAGGCAGGAGGGTCAAGATTTTAGTAAACACAAGCTCTTCACAAAAAAACATCTATTTACATTGGTATCTACTTAGGGATGTGTTGAGACTAAATTACACTATTTATAATGTAGCTACTGTTTTATTTTTTATCGCCTTCTGCTGAACTGGTATTTCACAAGCTGAGCCGCAGTGGATGCATGAAGAACCTACGAACCCTTTCGGTCACTTTGTCAACTTCAATGTAGAGGAAGTTCAAGTTCTGATCGAAGTGCTGGTCTTTGAACACACCTTTCCGAATCATCTGGGAAAGAGGAGGAGAAAAAACATTGCATCATCCATACACAGCATCTATAGCGCTGCAGGGCACGGCTATAACCTTGCAACCGCACGCACGCACGCACGCACGCACGCACGCACGCACGCACACCAGAAACCAGAGACTCCTTTGACAGTGGCTAGAGGCCAGGCGGTTCACTGGCCGCAGACGATACCTTGTTGGGCATCTTGCCCTTGAGATCCATGGCCAGTTTGATCATGTGGTTGTTGGAGGAGCCAGGGAAGAGGATCTTGCCCGTGTAGAGTTCGTGCAGAGTGCAGCCCACGGACCACATGTCGATCCCATAGTCGTACGGCTTCCCTATGACTGAGAGCAAGCACAAAGCACAAACAAAGACCACTTCTAAGAACGGGAAGACACTGGCACGCGTGTTGACTGACAACGGTCTTTTTAGTCCTCGTGATAAAAAAACAAAACCAAGAGAAGTGGTTCCCCTGGCGGGTGTGGTCGACGGGTCGGACTTACTGATTTCCGGCGCTCGGTAGAACCTGCTGACCAGGTACGGCGTGATGTCGTTGTCCGCCACGTGGGAGGCGGAGCCAAAGTCGCACAGCTTCAGGATGGTTTTGGACTCGTTCACCTGGCAGAAAGAGAGACAGTTAAGACGGGATGCTTTTGACCCGAGGGGCGGCCAGACATTTACGATCCAGGTTTTCCCTTGGCTCACCAGGATGTTGTCCGGCTTGATGTCGGCGTGGAGGATGTTGCAGCGCTTGAGCAGCTTGAGCGCCAGGAAGAGCTGCTGGCTGTAGGAGCGCACGGCCTTGATGTGGAGGCCCACGTCCTTGCCGTACTTCTTCAGCACCTCCCGCAGATTCATGCTGTGTCCGACACACCACGGAAGAAGAATTAGAATGCGCCGGTCAAAGAAAAAGGTGGGCTTACGACAGACACACGGGAGCAGAAGGTCAGGTAACATAGAACAACAACAAGAAGAAGTTGGGTGAATTTAGCTGGGCCCCAGGGGACGGCGCGGGGCCCCGAGCCCGTACCTCAGGGGCTCAAACACCAGGCACAGATGCTGCTTGTGGTAGAAGTGACGGAAGAGGCGCAGGCAGTGGAACTTGTCGTCGGGGTCGGCGTCGTTCAGCTTCTTGAGGAACTCCAGCTCCTTCAGCCCCGTCTTTTGCCTGGCAAAGAGAAGTGTCAACTACAGTATTAATCCTACGATGAGTGGGCAGAATTTCAGAAAATATCTATGTTATTCTCTGGCCGTGGTCAGATAATTGATACATTGCCCTATCTGTTTCATACAGACAGGTCCAACGTGAATTTTTGGGGAGGACTGACATGAGCTCGTTGTTTCGAATGATCTTGACTGCCACCTCCTGGCCGGCGCGGGCAGTGTCCCGGGCTCGGATCACGTTGCTGAACACACCCTGGCCCGTGTAGCCGTACACGTCGTAGCGCTTGTCCAGGGTCTCCCCGATGTTCAGACCTGAAACAACAACATCGAGGAACGTTGGAATCAGGAGGCTGCCATAACCGGTGCAAAAAAAAGCTAAACAAAAACCAAGTGTCTCCATAAAGTCGAGAGACTTTCCAATGACATAGTGGTCAAAAAAGAAACAGGGAGGCTTCACAGAAACAAAGTATTCAGACGTCTGAAGCACATAAGAACGTTTCACTACTGGTCCAAAGAAAAACAGCGTTTGAAGCCCTTTTGACGGCCATGTAAGGGCACGGCTTAAGCAGAGCCAGACTCACGGTAGTAACCCTCCGCATCGGTCCAATTGTCTCTGAGGTTGGGGTTCTCCTTGAAGTCCTTCCCGACGCCGGCAGCCCTCATCCTGGCACTCTGCAGGAACCAATATATACAATATAGTAAGTACAGCAGCTCCTACACGATACACTCATCAAGGTGTGGAAGAGCATGCAAACCCGACACATGATCCTACGTATAGGTCTAATACAACCAAGTGATTTAGGAGTATGATATGGGGAGTTACTGGGAGTTAACTGTGAGTTATTGAAGTCCAAGGCTTACGTCAAAGTCTGCAGCAAACATGTCGTCAGACTCAGTGAACATGTCGGGCGCCGAGGGCTTCTTTGGGTTGGCTCCTGGAGAAAGGTCAAGAGACAGGGCGCGGTTAGGTGAGGATCCGTCCATCGGCAGTGTTGTAAAACAGAAAAAGATGGAACATTTGTGTTTTCACATACTCTGCAGAGATCATAACATGCCTCAGCTGGCAGTCACCAGGTTTTGGACTACAAGCCAGCCACTGAATGAACACACGACAACGGAAAGAAACAACGTTAAAAGCCCTGCCAGTTCCACTCAGTAGTACAGGTCTTTTGTTTTTTTTCCACCCACACACGCTTAAGTTAAAGCTTAGTGCCGTCCTCTTTCTCCCGAGCCACATAGGGGACTATGGTGGCAAACATGGGTAAAGAGAGAGAGAGAGAGAGAGCTATTGTGCTGCATCCCCTGCAAAGTGTGGGGCCCTGAAGTAAAGTTTGGGGTGGGGGTGGGGGGGGGGGGGGGGTCGCTAAGCCCAGTACTACACACACACAGTCAATGACAACGCCCAACATTACATGTCATACCTTTTGCCATGGTTTCAATGGCTTTGATACCGTCAGTGGTAGTGGTAGTAGTAAACAGGGCAGTCCCTCCACTTATCCTTACGTGGAGACAGAGAGAGCCTTACCATCCTTCTCCTGGTTGATGAGGTTGTGCTTGGCTTTGATGTTGTCCTCGAACGTGTTGAGGTTCTCCCGCTCGTACTCCTTGACGTCGGCGGCCACGCGCTCCAGGATGTCGTCGGGGGAGGGCGAGCGGCTGCGCGGGCTGCTCTGCGGGCTGCTGGGCTCCGACCCCATGTTGCTGTCTTCGTTCCCGCCTTTGTATTTCTGCACGGCGGGAAAACACGGCAGGAATGAACATTCGGCGAATGCAGGGGGGGAAAAAAGGCTTACACAAGAGGATATGAATAAACAAAATCTTTCTTTATTATGTTGTTCTGTCTATTTATGCACATCAAGATGCAGCATACTGCATAAAATGTATTACGTAAACTTTAAAATCAGCATTTCTTAAAAGGTCTGTGATTCTAAAATAATTAGCTCGATCCCTATCAAAGTCAAGCATAATTAACAGACCTGAACGATGGCCAGGCGCTGCTGGCGGCGCTGCTCAATCAGAGCCTCTTCATCCACCTCCTCGCCATCAAAGTCCTCCAACCTGCACACGTAATCAGCCCACTTAGAAAACACACCGTGGCCACCAGACTCATTTTTAGCTTTTCATTTTTGTTGCCTTACATTATTTAAATGAGGGATGGACATTCTTTAGTTGATTTTTATTTACAATTCTGGGCCAACAGGCCATCCCTCTATATGACTCTGTACAGTAGACCACAGAAAGCAGTAGTGTTCTACTCACGGGTCCTCCTCTGAGGAGTCTTTGTCAGCCTTCATGCCCTCCGATAGGCTGCCCTTAAACTTGTCTTCGTCTCGGCTGCGTCTCCTCCGTCTCTGTCGGTCCCGTGAGGTGGAACGTCGGTACTGTCTCAGTCTGCCATACCTGTCCCTGTCCCCTGATCTGCAGCCCATGAACACGAAACAACATTAGAACCTGACGACAAGGTGATGGTTGGAGTCTACAATAAAAATGCAATACAATACAACCATTCAGACGATACACAATGTGAAATGCCCCACTATAGTTCAGTGTAATTCCAAAGCAAGCTACTCTACCATGCCAACAACCTTTCATAAGAACGCTTTAAGGGTCTCAGAATTCTGCCCTCACCTGTGTGCCAGTGGAGACCTACTCCGTCGGCGTCGCCATGGTGACGGCGACCTCCGCCTCAGGGGAGAGCGGCTCATCCTGCGGGAGGCCTCCCGTGACCTGTCTCTGCCTGGCCCCGAATCGGGTCGCACTCGCTTCCTGTAAAGGACACAGACAAGAGCACGCCACTATTATAAATGTACGATCTGAGAGAAAGCTACCCAAGAGCATTTACTTGAAAGACAGGATAATCAGGTCTATGTGCTGTATTGACTATGTGCGCATGTCAATTTGTGAACTTAGATGACATGATCGAAAACTACTTTTCTCAGAACGATCACTCCATTTACCACAAATAACATAATCCAGATTGAAACAGGTGACAATACTGGTCTTTTTTTTGTAGTAAAACATGACATTGAGTGTGTGTGCATTGATTACCTTGACTAACAAAGGCCTACATTTTATATTATATACGAGAAATAAATAATATACTTGAAAAAATGAAATAAGACTGCCAATGTGTCTTATGACCCAACCTCAGTGGTGAGTCCTGTCGGTCAGTGTCCCTCCTTCTGGCATCTGGGGAGCGGCTGCGAGCTCTCCTGGCCGGGGACCTGGTTCTGGAAGTAGAGTTGCTCTGCTTGGAGGACCTGTCTGGGCCACTGGCTGCGGCGGGCTGGGAGTCTCTGTGACCCGGCGAGGCACTGCGCCTCCGCGGAGAGCTGTGAACTCCTCGCCTGTGTGGGGAGCGGTTCTCCTTGCCGGAAGAGGCGTCCTTGGAGGGCGACTTTGTCGGTCGTTTGTCCCTGTCGGGCTCAGACCGCCCCGGTCGCTCCCTTCCTGCTGGGGATCTGGAGCGGCGGCTGGAGCGCTCCTGGGTTGGTCTCTCGTCTGGCTGTGGGGAACGGCCCGCCTTCTGCTCAGCCTTTTTGCCGGCGGGGGATGGAGACTTCCTGGTTCTGTCTTTAGACCTATTGGCACTGCCCGAACGCTTCCTGTCCTTTGACCGGCTGCGACCTCGCCCTCTGTCTTTGCTAGCGGAGTCCTTGACGCTTTTGGTAGTCTTGTCCTGCTTAGAGTCTTTGCCTGAACGTTCCTTGGACCTACTACGACTGTGACGCTTGGAGCTGGACTTGCTGGCATCAATGGAGTCCTTTCTGCCCTTGCCACTCCTTCCAGCCCTAGGAGAAATGGGTTTACCTGTGCTGCTTCTCTGACGCTGCTCTCCATTCCGGACCCGGCCCTCACCGTCCTCCTCTGATCCAGAGTTATAACCTTGTAGTATCAGGCCCATGCCTGACTGTACTTTCCCCTCCATCATTTGGCTATCCAGCTCCGCTTTGATCATTGCCCTCTGCTTCTCTAGGTCTTCAAGTAAGGCCCTGTCATCCAGGCTGGGGTTGCCGGAGGACGGGGAGGACTCAGGCTTTCTGTGGCTTGATGCGCCCAGGGGGCCTGCACCAGAGGGAGAGGAGGCGGATTCCTTGCGCTTATGTTTCTTGTGTTTGTGTCGGTGCTTGCGTTTCCGGTCCTTGTCCTCCTCGGAGGCGTGCTTGTGTTTTTTGTGCTTACTACGATGCTTGTGTTTCTTCCTCTTGTGTTTGCTGCCACTGCTGTGATGTTTAGAGGCTTCTTCTTTCTTCTCTCCGTTAGTCTCAGCTCCTTCTTCCCCTCCACCACCTTCTTCATCTTCTTCCTCCTCCTCCTCCTCCTCTTCTTCAGATACATCTCCGCTGTCATCTTCATTTCCGCTCTTCTCGTGGCTTTCCAAATCCTGTTTTCTGCTTGGGTAAAGAAAGTAATTCTAGATAAGACATTCCTAAAACATGAGTTTGTGGAATACAGAACTACTTTTATAAAAGGAGCCTTTTTTATAAAAGCCTTTTCCAGATATTACTTAGTAAATTACACCAGCCAACTAATTAGAGGTTAGATAGCTCATCCACTAATCAAACTATTAAGTTTGGATCAAGACACAAGCCCGTTCACAATGAACGTTAACCCTAGCGTCTAGGATGCGTTTAAATTTTAGATACATCGTTTAGTAACTAGCTAGCTAGTACGGTCTAAGGAAACATGGTTGGCTACTTTCGGGACTTAAGTTAGCTACGCTAGCTAGCTCGCGTTAACATTGACAGTTGGGGTTATCTAATGCGTTAGCACGAAAAATTGTTAGCGACCGTTTGTTAGCCAGATGACGCTAAGCAATCTATAATATTAGTGTTCAGCTAGTTTCAGTTGGCACATAAAATAGTAACTACCTTTGATACTGATTTGTAACAACAATCACAGTTAGTAATGCAGTTGGCAAATACGTGTTGTACACTATGTTCTGCCCAGCAAAATAAGCTATCGCGTGAGCTAGCTTAGCAGCTAGCCAGGGTTATGTAGCAGTTTAAATAGCAAGGTGGCTAACGTTAGCTTGTTAACCCTGGCTAACTGCTGCAATACTGAACGATTCTATGATGCAAATTATATGAACATTAATTAAGAATAATTTAATACGAGAACATGTTGATTATTAGATGCATGTATACTATTTAAAATTGCTTACACGTGTTCGTTTCCATTATTCATTCTTCTAGAGGAGATTTCCATTTCAACGTCGGCCATTTTCCTCGATCGAAGTTCTTCTTCGCCTAATTTTACAGCACAACAAAGGCACACATCAGGAAAAAACGCTCTCTACTGGATTGGCGGTGTCTCTTGTGAACCTGTAAAGTTGTCCACCAGGGGTCTGTGTTGATGCTTAGGTCAGTTTGTGGACTTACTTTACGCCAATAAAAAAACTATGCAGAAAAGATTGCTCGTACTCACGCGCACACACACACACACACACACACACACACACGCACGCACACACACACACACACACACACACACACAGAAAGAGAGACTTGAATGTGGAGGTAAGACACCCAGGATCACCACTGTCACTTTCGCTTTCCCTTCTTCAATTTAGGAACATTAGGTTAACCGGCTTTATTCTACAATACTGCCCAATCAAATGTTGATGCTCAAAATTAATGGTCATAATAAACAGAGCCAAATGACATACTTGCTTACATAGGTTTGATACCGCGAATAATCCATATGAGATTTCTCACAAACGTTTGGCCCACTATTGATGAAAGGATAGATTAAGCCAGAATATTCTCCAGAATAGTGTTGTCAAAACAGATCAACACGTTCCCATGATTTCACTTGTTGCATATTCATATGATGTTCACTGAAAACCAAAAGAGGACCTCTACAAGCCCTCTGATGCCCAATACATCCCTACACAGCCACTACCAAAATTCTGCTTCCGCTATGCCAAAATTCTGTTTCACGTCTTGTTTAGTTTACATTACTGAGGTTAATAATTATTAAGGGGACTCACAGCTTTGGAAACAATCGGCATCTAAATGTTTAACTAACTGAAGAGAAAGTTTACCTTCTCTTTGCCAGACTAATACATTGGCTGGTGTTCACTAATCAAACGTTCACAATTATTTTCCCCACATGTAAGCTCTAGAGAAGCTGCATAACTTTCCTCAACAGTTTCATTAAGTAAAAACTTCCAGAAGTGTCAGTGAATTGTCCATTTTCAAAGAAGATCAGATTTGGAAGTCCTAACCCAGTCAGTTTGGGCTCTCGTCTAAGCTGCAAGCCCCTGATTTTAACAGGAAACGTGCGGCCTGCAGGTCTCACAATAAATTGAAGTGTCGGATGTGCAGACATTAGATATTCCATTAGTGGAGGTTCCCTGTCCCACCATTTCCACTAAATCACAGGCCTCTGCAGTCTATGTAGCATGCACCACACAGTGTACTGGAACAGTGTATGCCATTCTTTACTGAGTGGACAAGACTGGGAAAGTGTGGCTCTATAGCAGAGCCGTTGCTAGACATGCAGCTCTGATGGGGCACAGGTCCCCTATGTCTGGGCACGGAGTGTAATGTGTGCACCGCGGTAGACGTACCTGGACCGCAAGGTGCACGCTACAGCTTGTAGTTTGAGTTAAACTGCCCTATTTTGACATTGTGGATAAAATAAAATACATTTTGTTCCAGTTATTATCAATCAAAATGACTCCTCTGCCTAATATAGGAGCTTGTTAAAACTCAAAAGTGAGATTTTACTGGGGCACAGCAGATCAATACTGGGGCACGTGCCCCAGTAAAAGGTGTCTAGCAATGCCCATGCTCTATAGTATTGTCTGATGATGGCTAAATAGTTTCTGTGACCTTTCTTGACACGCCATGGAAACATGGGTATAGTCATGACAGATTCTTAAATATTCTTCCCCGGTTGTAAGTTCTTTGTTTTTTTAAGGAGTACTTTATTTTGTGTGACTAATAGCTCGCATGCAGTCTCCATTATTAATCCCTAATTTCTCTGAAGGCTACACCTACCTCAAATCCACAAAACAATCTGTTATTATTGAGATCTCGTGGTAAAGGCCTTTAGAAGATACTGCCAGCAGCCACCTAGAACCGTCTCATTTCGTTACAGCCTATGTGATGATTGTGTAATCTTTTATTTTTTTGTTAGGGCACTGTTGAAGGTAATGCACTGTGTAGTTGCTGTTGCAGGTCAATAACCACTTATCTATACCTTTGTTTGTCATAGGGTTGAAGAGGAGTGGACAGACAACAAATCGTCAGCCTCCCATCCGGGATGGGGGGGAGGGGCGGGGGTCTTTACTCTCCCAGCTTCACTGGAGACACAATAAGGGTGGGCCATAAAACATGGACTCCAGCAGATGCTTGTGATGGCGACCGCAGTCCATTACGGGGTCAGTTAACAACAGTCAGCCCCCTTTGTCGGCTCTCTGTTGCCCCAGCCCCTCTACCACTCAACGCAGGGCTTTGTCCATCTGAGTGAGTGTGAGGACGGGGCCAGACTTATGGCTTCATACGACTTCCTCCTGGTCCCGGCCTGACGAGGTAATGGTCCCGGCCCTCAGCGCCTCTCATTCGCCCACGAGGAAGGTCTGTGTTTGTCCACGCAGATGGTCTTTGTGGCCCTGACAGATGCCTCCGTCCCATTGTCTTTCCCTTTTTTGTTTTTGCTTCTTTCTTCACAGTTTTGCTTTATGGTTCTGCTCTGGTTGGTTTTCTGCAAGTGCAGGGACCAGCAGAAGATTCATAAGGGTAAAGACGTGCTTTTGGGAGCACGCCCTAAGCATATGGCCTTGTCTGCGGCTTGGATTTATGTTTGCATTGAGGGGAGGATGTGAGAAAGCGAACTTGGATTAATTCGGTATGTTTGTGTGCCATTGCGTTTTGGGCTGCTGGGCCGTCTTCAGGAAATAGACTCTGAGACAGAGGCTAATTTCAGCATGTTTATAGCTGACACAGTGGTTTCAATTTGAGAAAGGTTACTTCGCCAACACACTTACTATCAATACCCATGGCATTTGACCAGCTGGGATCATAGGTGGCTACATACTCCTCACAACTCTTTCGATGCTTCACAAAATCCCACTCACACATGCACACAAATCAACACACAAGCTCTTGAGCACACTTACACACACACACACACACACACGCACACACGCACACACGCACGCACGCACGCACGCACGCACGCACGCACGCACACACACACACACACACACACACACCTGTGTCCTTGCAGAAGAATTACTACATGCTCAAAATGAATTTCAGGCTTGGAGATAGAGTGAAATATTGTTTGATTAAATGGGGAAAAGCAGCAAATCCCAGTAACATTTTACCCTTTACAGTGACAGATCTGCTCAACTCTCAACAGCAGTGGGATTATTATCCAAATCTATCCGGGCATCCGGACAGCTGTAATATAGCTTAATGTGCAACCATACAAACTTCTAAAACAAAACTGTCTAAGCTGCACATAACAATGACTGTGAAAATGGCTGTCAATTTGATAAAAGACCGGCATGCAGCAGGTGCACTAAGATCCTTCGAACATTTAAGTGTTTTAGGCAAGTTCACATTTGACTGAAGGCATGTCTTTTCACAGCTGTTTTAGCTGTGTCAAACAGCAGCCTGGACATGGCTGTGTAGAAGGCTGGTGGATGTTGGCTAAAGGCTCACAGGACAGGGGCTGCAGCCTTCCTTATTTTCCCTGTTTTCACTGCGTAATACAGGGCTCGATAGTTTTATGGGAGTCATAAACAAGGCCTAAGGCCTAAGCGGTGCTTGGGGCCTAGTGTGTAGTGGGCTGCATCAAACAAAAGCAGCCTGTTTTAGCTCTATAGAAAAAAAGAGATTCATTAAAAGTTTAGATCTGATGGGGATATTCTTCCAAATGAGGCCAACCCTGTTGCTTTTGGACTATTAGATTAATGTGGACTAAACTTTGACAAACTTGTTCTAGGAAATGCTTTGCATATTATTTTATGTTTTTATTTTGGCAAAGCATCATGGTGTGGCCAAATGTACTTGGAATCTGTGAACATCGTGCTGTGTAGTTGATATATCTTGTGTCCAAGCCTTTTTTCCATTGGATCTTTCAAAGGAATTTAGCCAGCATTTGGTAGAAGCTAGTGGAAATGAAAATGCTGACTGTGTCAATGTGGTAGAACCACAGAATAAGGTCTGGTTGCAAACAGAGTGATCTTATTATTATAGAGAAGGGGTACTTTAGACATTACTGCAGTTCATAGCTGAAACAGTCAGTCTATGATAACATAAAATCTATTTAATTTGTGATGTTTTAACAGTGTAAACGGGATATTTTAGCACTGAAGAATGTTTTTTCAATAGTCAGCACTCTAACCACCAACCACAGTTAAGATTCCACTTCTTGGTTTTGTCAGACTTACAGTAGTTCCGTGGTGCGTCACAGTTAGTTTCTCACCACGAAAACTCAAAATACAAAAGAAACCATTTATATAATTATATTAAGCAGCTTTGATAGAGATGAACCAAACTTCAAACAATCCTTAAAAAATAAATGTGAGAGACAGACATAGAGACTGAAAGAGAGTAACATTAGGAGAGGGCCACTGACTGAGAGTTTGATATGAACCATAAAGCATAGGTAGTTGTTTGCATAAACATGAGTGATATCCTAATTTAGTTTTTATGCGCTGAAGTATCAGTGCAACACTGAAGGTTAAACATTGTAAGATCTCCACTTCTTATCCCCAGCAGCATTGGTGTACTTTATTATTCCATACATGTATGCTACCACAGTTGTCATTCATCACATACAATGCATTTTGCAATATATTAGAATTTATTTACCCTTTTATGGCATATTTTCCCCACATCATTTACTATACTCTCCTTGGGAGTGTCTGTAATTTTCCCTATGAGACAGAGGAACACATTCTAAAGTGAAAGATGGACTTATTAATAATTTACTTGGATATTATAGATACTGAATATTACAGCTATATAGCTATAGGCGTATCCTTTGATAACCTATTTTACCTATGTCACAGAAGATCAGAGCATAGTTTTCAGCTTGAAACAAATGCATACAAAGGGGATAAGATGATATTTCTGGAAAGCAGCTAAGGAATGAACTTGTGCATCCCCACACACACATAAGGGAACTTTTCCTTCACTAGCGATTCTATTGACAGCTACTGTAGAAGCCCTGCTGCATGATTTATCACATATGAATCAAACATCCAACAACATCCAAACTACTTGTCTCAAACTTGATATGCCTACGTTGAATATGAATAACATGAACAAAAAAACTGACAGAAGACACTTGGGTGCACTCTTTGAGGGACATTTCCTTGCATGTTGATACTCTTGTTAAAACAATCAATTTGATGGCTTTTACATTTACTTTTCCCCACTGACGTGAGGGAATTGAGTAAAGCCCATTTCAAAACAGTTGGAAATAAAGCTGCCACATGTTCGAGAGGCCTCCTCTGGTTACTTTAAATGATAATGTCATTAGGAAGGCACATTGAGACATTATATTCACCTGACTGGCTACATTTCTTTCCTTCCCGAACCTTCATTGATGGTGATGTGGAAGAGCCCACAGAGGTGCCATAGAGAGCTGAGGAGAAAGATGCCCAAGTGAGGAAGCAGACTTCCTCAACGGCAATGGTGACATCTTGTCCTCCACTTCAGTTAATGGTTCATGTTCATAGATTCTCATACATTTTCATGCTCTGACTCTGGCACGCTGTCCTTTGTTCTCACAAGGAACAGGCATTTGAGTTATGTTTGAACAAATATGGATGGATACTGTAAACTGTATTTTACAACTTTCCCCTTATATTGTTCCTGCGCATAAACAAGCATTGCCTTTTGCGTAATTACTATGAATAGAAATGACCATTGCCGCATACAGTCAGACTTAGAATAGAGAAGTGAAGTACTGCAAAGCCACATTGCTGTCATTTCTCTAAATTGGTTACGGGTTTCCCATAAAGCTCTTTGAGCACTCAGCAAAACACTACATGTCTAATGGGACCAGTCAGAAAAGGAGATTCTTCTCTCTCTCAATGTGACAAAGATAAGCACAAATTAATATTGTTGCTAATGTTAAATTTCATTTGGGTTGTGGTCAATGCCAACTCTGAAACTCAACTTTCTATACTGTATGTCCTTTATGTACTTTCTGAGTTACATAATTATGGAAATGTACGCTAAATGCTTTTCTTACAAACATTATGTCTGGATAACTTCCTTACAAAGCATTTTAGCGGCAGTCTCTGAAGTCACGTTATTTCTGGAAAATCTTTCAAGTGCCATGAGATAATTGTTACAGTAGTTTTACTATTATTGCAGATTAATTTGAGTGAGTATAATATATTTAGAAAGTGCACCATTATCTTATATGTCTTGCATGATAACTGTAAAACTTCATGAATGAGCAAGAGGAAATGTGTATGAGGGCCAAACACAAGTTTACTTGCAGATAAATCAACAAATAAAGATCTGAAGAGGTTTGACATGCATGTAGGTCTCTGTGGCCTGTTGCATTCTTTGCATTGTATCCACTCATCTGACAAGGAGGAAGGAAAGAGAGGGGAGGGAGAGGAGTCAACTTCTCAAAGGGGAGGAAACCAAGGGAAATTTTGTCCTGTGCAACAAATCAAGCCCTGTGCAGTGCTAGAAGCAAAACATCGTAGCTTGGTATAAGCAATGGGAAACAGCGAGCTAGCTCTAGGTTTGCAACTTTGACAGATGCGAACATAATTTGTCTGTGTAGGCTGAGGTAGTTTTTAGATGTTAGCAAAATATTAAATTTTCACAAGAGCCTAAATTAATCTCGAGACAACTATTTCGGGACAACTCATCCAACTGGAGCTATTTTTTTTTTTGCTTTGTTTGACTGATGGGAGAGCTAATTTCCCCACTGTCAAATGCCACGTTTGAGATTGTGTCTGTGATGGGCAGAGCAGACGAAGGGTGACATATTTGCAGTCAGGCAACGTTGTTGACAAATTTAGGGCGACATTCCAAAACTTTGTGAAGTGGTGTTTTTCGTTTTTTTCAATTTTCTTTCCAAGTTCATGATTAGTTTGTATTGCGTTTGATAAGATTTTTTCGCCAACTTGTCAACCTCGCCCCACTGTCCGTCTCAGAATGCTGGACTGATGAATGCTGAGGGATGGCATCGGCGATCTTCGAGGGGACGTCTCTGGTTAACATGTTTGTTAAGGACTGCTGGGTTAACGGAATCCGAAGACTCATCATCAGTAAACGAGGAGAGGAAGAGGAGTTTTATGAGATCAGAACTGAGTGGTCGGATAGGAATATTTTATATCTGCACCGGAGTTATTCAGATTTGGGGCGATTGTTTAAAAGACTAATTGAATCATTCCCCGAGGACAGAAGAGAACTTTCCAAATGTCCTCTTATGGAAGGTTTGTGCAATTTATCAATTGTGTCAAGCATTTTAACCGTAAAAGGAAACTTAGCTACATTATAAATGGATGTATTGCTTTACAAAGGCTACTGATTTATGTCTTAATATATTATCATAATATGGGATATTCTGGTTTAATATTGTCACAACATTGTTACACTGAAAACCCAAAAAGTCATTAAAAAAGATCAATATAATCAGATTAATAATTAACATTAACTTTAGGCTCCTGTTTACATTATCATTGAATTACCTTTGCCCTCTGGACTAAACTTAGTGTTTCTGATAATCAAATCAACAATATCGATTATCCTGTCAAAGGAAGAATATTATATAATACCTAAATAGTACCTAAATGCAATAATACACCTAAATGTAAGGCATGTCTATCATTTATAGGTGACACCTTAATTATATAAATGTGTATACTAAATGTGATGTCATCGTATGTTCAAAGTTTCACTGAGCATTAATATCTAAAATCGAATAGATCTATGTTTATTTAGAAATAAACGGCAGGCTTAGAATAAATGCCCCACCTAATCTAAGAAATGAACAGAAAAAATATAATTATCTTCCTTTATATAATAAGAAAGTTAGGAAAAGCATATTATTTGTAAAAAAAAAAAAAATAATAAGCCCTTTGCCCCCTCAAGTTGAACTCTCCTTTATATCTTTATTGGCCCTGTTAAAGTTTGTATTATCATGTGTAATGTAGCTTATTATCAGATGTAATGTGGCTCATGGACATATAGCCCAGGGGTCTGGATGTTGTGATCTTTCATAGCGGTTCACCAGCTTTTTGTCCAGTTGAACTTACAAGGCTCATTGCGTGTGCCCAGCCTCCATGATCACCATTGCACTGCTACACTGGCACTTCTCTTTTGTCTGTGTCCGCAGAGCCTATAAGTGTCTTTTGGACATATCCTTTCAGTGGTGACAGGCTTTGCTTCCTTCTCTTTCACAAAAAAAAGCAGTCAGTGTTGTTTCCGATCTGCTCTTCTGTCTCCGCAGTGTGCTGCATGATGGGAATCAATGCTCTGCACTTTATGATTCATGCACACAGTTCTTCCTGTTTATCTATTAGCAGGCCATTTAAATAGACTTTGACTCATTGACACTTAGGCAGTGACTGGGATGGTCTATCATGTTATTGATGGATATTTGGCTCCAGATTAATCCCATTCTCCGTAGCCTTGTCTTTAATTCCCACCTTAACTCAAAATTTCATGTATGTCCTTCTAATTTGGACTCAGATGAGAAAGCTCTGTTAAATTAGTTTTGGACAGCAAGCACTGAAGTTTTTTTCCCAGCCCTGCTCATGTTTTCTTGTTTATGTGCTGCACCTAGGCAACAGGGAAGGCGTGTAGAAATTAGAGGCTGATGTCATGATGACATTGAGGGTGAGACACAGAACTGCTAGGAGAGATGTGAAGTGGGCTTCCTATATTTAGCCAATATGGTCTGGGAAGGATTCACAACACTCACCTTACGTCTGGCGCAGTAGTGATCATCGCTGTTAAGAAATGATCACTGGAATTGCAAGAAGAAAAGTATCACACAGTAACACCGAGCCAAGAAACCAGAATAAAATCCATAATTGAGTATGGAACTTGTACTTGTTTCAAGGCATGTAGTTCCTGGAATTGAATGTTGTGTTCATGACCTCTGACTGAAAGCTGAAGATAAGGTGCACAGTACTAATCAAACTAGGCTAGGGAGATAACTAGTGGTTTGATGACAATCTCTCTTGCTGACATCGACTTTTCTGATCCAATCATCTTGACTGACTTACTTTAAAATTATTATGTTGTTTCTTAACACAAGTTATATTGTCAGTTTTTTTTAGGAACTATAGGCTATCTTAAAATATCAGAAATAAATATGTTAATCGATGCTATTACATACTTCTAAATACACTTTAGGAAAACATGAATGTACATTTTAGTGTTAAACAGATATGTCTATGACTTTAAACGTCAATTGGCAGCAAGTGTCGACTGTTTAAAAATATATAACAATGTATAGCTGTATGAAAAATAAGATCCTGAAAACTTTAATCGCTACTGTTGGAGTTGCTTGCAGTATCATGCTGTTCGCTACTAGCTACAAGTCTTTACTAGCTGTGGGAATAGTTGCCATGAGAGAACAATTTGACCAATTAGGGGCGTTAATGATCTCTCAGAAAGTGAACACACATTGTATCAGTGTTACGGCTGTCTGCATGTAGACCAGTGTGGCCAGGAGGTTCACTGTCATAACCCATAGTCAGCATGATGGTTTGAGGGTTGGTTGAGTGACTAATGTCTCATATAATTGGTGTTTGTCTTGTGTTTATGAATGTATGGTACAGTACTTACTCCCCCATGCAATAGTTTGAGTGGCCAATATCCTGATGCGTATGTGTTCCCTTTTATGTTTCTGATGGACTCTTTATTGTATTGATTTATACTACTTAGTTGAGAGTTCTACTTAAGTCTCTATGTTTCTATGGCAATATGAATACAACAATTTATTTATTCAATAGAAAGCACTATTTTCTCTCGCAGTTGCATCACTATTTTACCCCAGATAGTTGTTTTTTTCTTGAAGTCTATTTAGCCTTTGTGTGTCTTGGCCTACAGGAAGATAAGACTCCCCTGGACCCAAAGTGATATTCCTTTGTTATGGTCAAGGCCCAGATATGATTCACCTCATGTTTGTCCACTGGGAGCCCACTGGGTGCCTGTAGTAAACAAACTAAGTCTGTCGTTTTGCAGTGGTGGCTTACCTTTTATCAATTTTATGAATTTAGATTTGTATCTATAATATTGTCATATAAAATAAAGTATCAGATTCTATCAACATGATTTCTACCATTGGCAGGATTATTTGAGATGATAAACATTTCCCTATGTTTAATGTATATCCACTGACACTGAATCGGATGTTTTTGTATTATTTAGGACTGGTCAAGATTAAAGAAGCAAATGATATTGAGATGAAGTTGAACGAGGTAGAGAGACTACTAAAGAATGCTATCAACATGCCTCGCAAGGTACATTACATACGTCAGCTATACAAAATACTCCTGAATGCAGTTTTTATACAAATGTTTATAATATTAACCTTGAGATAAGAAAGTATTGTGTTTCCAGTATTGTAGGTCAGAGGTGATGCTGACGTTCTTTGAGCGCTCACCATTAGACCAGGTGCTGAGGAATGACAACGTCCACAGGATCCAGCCATGCTTTCAGAGTCCAATCAAGATATCAGGTTTAGAAGAGTTTCCTTTGACTACACTTATAAAAAACGGTGTATGGTCGACAAAGAAAATACAGCAAAGGAAGTTACCCCCAACTGATTTTATTACATATTTTTTTATGAATTTCAGAGATCATGCGGTCCAATGGCTTCTGTCTGGCTAACACAGAGACCATCGTATTTGATGAAAGTCTCCCTCTGGAAAAAGAGAGACCCTCTTCCACGGATTCTGGAGAACCTCAGTGAGTAATATGGCAATCCAATCACTATTTCACCTCTCAAATGAATCCGGCCTAATCAGGTCTACAATTTAAAAGAGAATAGTCCTACTCTTAGTTATTTCTTTACTGCCATAGTAACCGTTCGTTTAAGAGGCTCTATACCATTATACAGTCACCCAGTAGGTATGTATAGTTCTGTGGTCGGAGTAAGGGTGGGAGTCAAATTCCTTGAATGCAAAAAGCTCTTAGGTTCCCCTCCCAAGGAAGAGTCTGTGTGCACCTCTTCCTTCCTTGGGTGTGGGAAGGAAGCAGGGGGGAGCCGCTACCCCTCAACACAAATCAAGACCTCTAACCCCCTCACATTGTTGAAATTTCAAATTGCTGTAGAACATGTATTATGCATAATACTATAGGCCTACTGCAATACGATTTATGATGAAACGAGGAGGGATACAATAATGCAGGGGTGAATTTAAATCGAACCATGGTGCTCCATTTTAACAAAGCTTTTTTTTTGTGTTTGAAAACTAGCGAACCGTTTCAATTGCTTGGCCATTCACGATTATTTACATTTTCTTCATGTTTAACCATTGCCCTCCACTAGGTATGAAGATGCTGCAGAGTTACTGCCTCTTGAGCCAGACCTTTGTGACGAGGACACCGAGGCTTATGTCACCAACCTGTCCTACTACCACCTCGTCCCGTTTGAGACCGACATACTAGAATGAGGAGCCTTGCACATTAATACTTGTGGAAGGTTCAATGCTGTCATTGATGAACTCACGAGCCAGCTGTGCAACTTCCTTTGCAATTGCTGTGGAGCCTAACTGCTTATAGCTGAACGGATGTACCGCCGCTAATGCTACTTAAGCTCAAATGACTTTATTTTCGCTGTCGGGAGTAAAAGCAGCCTGTGGAGTTGACTGAGGCTGTAGAACACTGCAAAAATAATGCAATGGCAGCGTCACAGGAATCCAACGTCCCTACGTTGTTGTACCAAGTGTGCCTCTCCCTCAAACTCACACCACTGTGTCACGTGTAAACAAGATTGGACTGAGCCGAGTTAGAAAAAAAAAATAGATTTACTGGCTATGCTTCATCATGTGTTTATCTTTTCTGTTCTTAAATGTGTTATAAATATGCCATTTTAATTTAGTGTTAAAGCTACCGTACCAACCCTAAACTTACAGTATATGTTTTAATAACTTGCTTTATTATAATGCAAGAGTATTACTTTTAAAGAGGTAATACAAATGTAATCATGATAGGTTGGATGATTTTATGGCACATACACGTTTATGTCAAGATTGGTGATAGTAGTATGGATGTTTTTTCATATTTTGTAAATATCTTTGTAAAGAAGCATACAACTATTTTAAATGTGTTCTGATATATTGATAAAGGTCATTGAAATAGTGAACGTTTAATCATCTACATTTTTGTGTGTCTTTTCAAATACAAGATGTTATCAAAAGAAAGGAAAGCTCTGCTTTGCTGGTCAAACAGGGCAAAATCTGGCCCGTGATATTGTAATGCCACATGTGAGCCAGACAGCTCACACAGCTGACTGAAAACAGTCTCAGAGTGGGAGTCTTCTGCCTCAGCCTCCAACAGAGGGAACAAGTCCTTTCTTTATCTAAAGAAAACAAATGACCATGCTGTCTGCATATAAAATGTCTCTTTGAGGAAATTGTTTCATGTAGGCAAGACGGAATAGAAAGCAGATCTTCGATTAAATCTAAGTTGTAAGCGTCCGTGGGTATGTTCCTGGCAGCGTTTGGAAAGTCATAAATTCAAGTGGGACATATTTTAATGTGAAATGCAACCATATGATTTTCAAACATATATAAAGTTGACAAAACAATAAATATTGTGGAAACAATATCCATCTTTCTTTCCTCCCAATGAAATTGTCTCCATGCCATATAGACACCCTTTTTTTTGTCAATCAGTTTTTCATACAAAATAGTAATATCTTGTACCGCCTGGCTGTAAATCTGCTTATTTCTGAGTTGGTAGTTGTGCAGCCCGAGGGATTTAACGACCCCCTCAAATATGCAGGAACTGATCACTCTGAAACTTGGCACATGGGGCTTGCTGAAACTGCCCTCTGCATGAGTCTATTTAGTAACACAGTCATGCCCACCACTCACCCCGTGAGAAAGTACAGCTCTTTCTCAGGTTGGGAAAGGAACCCTGTCTTTTTCCATTTTCCTCCCAATTCTCTTTAGGGCAGAACACTTACAACAAGAAAGCACATGATATCAATGTTTTATGTGCACAGGGGTTTTTCTATTGCGACAAAAAAAGCCCATATATTAATCATGGTGAAATTTACATTTTATAGAATTAGTTTCACATTTTGAAATTGCTGTACCATATTGCAAAGCTGCTGAAGACTCAATTTACGTTCTTCTCTTGGAGGCATCCCTTCTTTATTGCCTAAATTAGAGGTGCCTAATTATCAGAATTGTGCCTTCAGTTACTTTCCACATACACATTATTGCATTTGTGTGCGATGGATAAAATAGGGGGGATACTTTTTTTGTGTTATCCTAATTTAATATGACGATAAGTAAGGAACATATTTATTTTTCTAGTTTCAGTATTGGACAGTCTTGCTCTAACACCATACATTTACATCACCCTTAGGCAAATGCTTTTAGACAGCAGATATGATCTTTGAGGTGCATAACATATATTACCTACAACAGTATGCACTATTAAAACGGATCTAATCTGCATTTTCAAAATAGAAGAATGGCATGCTAATTTTACACCATTAGTATTCCATTGTGGCTGTACCCATGAAAATATCTGTGCATTGCTATTCAGTTATTGATGAAATGTGTAAGAATTTTAATGCAATGTAATTTTCTAACTAATGTAAAATTTTTATTAAAGTTGTTATATAATAGTTTCAACATACATTACGTAATTAATGGTTTCCTTTTATTTATTTGAACAGTAACCTATACGGATTATATGGCACTGGAGTTTAGGTTGAAAAGCCCATGTTCATTAAAGTTATTAGTTAAGGACGTTGGCTGTCTATCTACCAGGATACTTGTTTTAGAGCCAGGATACTTGTTTTAGAGGGCCATCTTGTGGTTAGTATAGGCAAGACTATCAGCTGAAATATTCCTGCAATATAAGATCCGATTGTCTAATTTAGACATTTAACCTTTTAAACACACAAACGGGGCGACTAATGTCTTCTTAGAAAAAGAAGACGTTCAGAAACGTAGACAAGTTTACACTGGTAGTAATAACTTCATCTTCTATGCAGCCAATTTTAAATGAGATGACATACCAATGGCGCAACTTCTTCCTTGATGAAAAATATTTCTTTCCCCCTAGAAATTCTGATCTGTGTAGTTTACGTGTGTGTTTTTCATCATAGTATTATCCGAGTAGTACTACGAGCCAAAATAAACCATTTTAATTTAGTTATTACTTAACATAAGATGATACAAACGATATAAAAGTGTGTAATTTGAAAACTGTGAAAGCATGCAAAATAATGTAATTTTGGGCCACCGGAGTTTGCGTTCAAGTGTGCGCATGCTCAAATGTGAGATTTAGCTAACTACCCCTTGTTGTATTTCCTGATAGCTGTTTCCATCGGAACGATGGCAGATGTGAAAGTCTCTTTCATTTGTGCAGGTACTTACACTTTTTATATTATAACCTGTAGTTATAGGAAGTGTATGTATGTACTACGTTGGTATAACTGACAGTAAAAACTCTTGCAGTGAAAATAGCGCTGTAAATCGGACTGTAGCAAAGACAGTTAGCTTAGCTGAAGATGCCCTAATATGAGCCAGTTAGACTATCATTGGATTGCAGAATAATTATGATACAATGCTTATTTTTAGATGACAATATACGCATTATGGCTTTTTTCTGTTTTGTTATTGCAGTGGTTTTCCTTAGTTCAACTGTGCATGCAGTTGTTGAAGATTTAGATGACACGTAAGTGGAGCATCCCCATGGATGCTTGTGTGTTGCAACTCTTCCTGATTCCCTTTTGCAAATTGTGCCTTCATGAAGGTTATGTTATCCGACCTTTGTGAAGGTAGATCTTGCTGTTGATTTTAAAGCAATAGAACCTATCTAAAAATGTGGCTCAAATAACTTAAAATTAAATGAAAAATTCACAAAATAATACACATTGCATATACAGTAGTCAACCTGTACCACAAAATTTTGACTAGGCCTACATATAATAATTCAGTAAGTTTTTGCTTGCTCTCAAATCCTACAGTTTACAGTTGCATTGCATAATTTTGGCGACAAAAGGTAGAAGTCTAGCCAGTTAACATACTTGAATAAGGGTGGTTCTACTCAAATTATGTAATCACATATTTTGTGTGTGTGTCTTTGTATTCTAAGACTCAATCAACTGTTACTGTTACATTTGTTACCAACAGTTTCAAAGACACCAGAGTGGATGACGTATGGCTGGTCGACGTAAGTCACACACACACACACACACACACACACACACACACACACATTGCCAAAAACTGTCTAGGTCCATTTAGCTATGCTTTAGTTCATGTCCCCAACACCGCTGTCTAACTCATCCCTTACGGAAGTGGGAGCTGTGGTGGGGAGCGTGTGGGTTGAAGGAGGGCAGGGGCCTCGGGTGTGTGCATTGTACACTGTGTGTTTTAGTCAATGAGAAGTCATGCATGCTGGGCAAAGCCCCCAGAGCTCGGAGGGGTTTATGCCAAAGTTCATTTCTGGGGCCTAAACAAATCCAGTTGGCATAAAGCTGCTTCCGTTTCTAGTCTGGATGGGGAAAGCTAGTTTGAGCACTGGGAAGAGCTGATTAGTGAGACAGCTGCTATATTCAGATCCCTGTACCTCAGACACACCCACACTCTGAAAACACACACACATACACACACAAATGATCAGTTTAGAATTCACATTAACACAGTACTCTGGATTCATAATCCTCAAGGCTGTAAATTTTGTAAACTACAGTGCTGTGCAAAAGTATTTTCCCCCTTACAGATACTTATTGTTTTTGCACATTTGTCACACTTAAATGTTTCAGGTTATCAAACACATTTTTATATCAGACAAAGATAACCTGAGTAAATAAAAAAAGCTGTTTTTAAATGATGATTTCATTTATTAAGGGAAAAAATCTATCCAAACCAACCTGGCCCTATGTGAAAAAGTAATTGCCCCCTAAACCTAATAACTGGTTGTGCCACCCTTGGCGGCAACAACTGCAATCAAGCGTTTGCGATAACTGGCAATGAGTCTTTCACATCGCTGTGGAGGAATTTTGGCACACTCTTCTTTGCAGAATTGTTTTAATTCAGCCACATTGGAGGGTTTTCGAGCATAAACGGCCTGTTTAAGGTCATGCCACAGCATCTCAATCGGATTAAAGTCCGGACTTTGACTAGGCCACTCCAAAACCTTCATTTTGGGTTTTTTGAGCCATTCAGAGGTGGACTTGCTGGTGTGCTTCAGATCATTGTCCTGCTGCATAACCCAAGTGCGCTTGAGCTTAAGGTCACGAACTGATGGCCGGACATTCTCCCTCAGGATTTTCTGGTTTAGAGCAGAATTCATAGTTCCATCAATTTCGGCAAGTCGCCCAGGTTCTGAAGCAGCAAAGCAGCCCCAGACCATCACACTACCACCACCATGTTTGACTGTCGGTATGATGTTCTTTTCCTGAAATGCTGTGTTAGTTTTACGCCAGATGTAACGGGACGCACACCTTCCAAAAAGTTCCACTTTTGTCTCGTCAGTCCACAGAATATTTTCCCAAGTCTTGGGGATCATCAAGATGTTTTTTGGCAAATGTGAGACAGGCCTTTGAGTTCTTTTTGGTCAGCAGTGGTTTTCGCCTTGGAACTCTCCCATGGATACCATGTTTGCCCAGTCTCTTTCTTATTGTTGAATCATGAACACTGACCTTAACTGAGGCAAGTGAGGCCGTGCTTTAGATGTTGTTCTGGGTTCTTTTGTGACCTTGTTGATGAGTCGATGCGCTCTTGGAGTAATTTTGGTAGGCCGGCCACTCCTGGGAAGGTTCACCACTGTTCCATGTATTCTCCATTTGTGGATAATGGCTCTCACTGTGGTTCGCTGGAGTCCCAAAGCCTTAGACATGGCTTTGTAACCCTTTCCAGACTGATAGATGTCAATGACTTTGTTTCTCATCTGTTCTTGAATTTCTTCAGATCGGGGCATGATGTATTGCTTTTTGAGATCTTTTAGGCTACTTCATGTTGTCAGACAGGGTTTATTTAAGTCATTTTTTGATTCTACAGTTCTGGCAGTAATCAGGCCTGGGTGTGGCTCGTGAAATTGAACTCAGCTTTGCCGAAAATTTTGTTAATGTCAGTTAATTCATGATTTAACAAGAGGGGGCAATTACTTTTTCACATAGGGCCAGGTTGGTTTGGATAGCTTTTTTCCCTTAATAAATGAAATCATCATTTAAAAACAGCTGTTTGTATTTACCCAGGTTATCTTTGTCTGATATAAAAATTTGTTTGATAATCTGAAACATTTCAGTGTGACAAATGTGCAAAAACAATAAGTATCTGTAAGGGGGCAAATACTTTTGCACAGCACTGTACATGTTACTATATTTAGATGTATAGATGTAGTTTTTTTATTGGATGAATATGCCAGTCCCTGATTGTAGTATTTTGTTATCTCCATTCTTCCAGTTCTATGCACCATGGTGTGGTTACTGTAAAAAGCTGGAGCCAGTATGGTATGAAATTGGCGCTGAGTTGAAGAGCTCTGGTTCGCCGGTCCGAGTAGGCAAGATGGATGCCACTGCATACTCTGGTGAGTAGGCTAGTTGTGGCACTGAGCATTGTGTAAAAATCAGCTTCCAACATTTAAATATTAGGCTAAGTGCATCCCTGTTTAATGGGATTGATGATTTCATTTATCTATAATATGTCAGTATGTGGAAGGCTAGTTTGTCAACCTTTACCACATAACTTCAGAAAATCGAGGGAAATTTCAGAAATACTGCCAAGGGTATAAATTTCATCTGACTGTTGAGGACAGTGTTTTTCTAAAGCCTATACCCTACTCAGCCTTTGCATATCATTTGTTCTTTGGGTTGACCCCAAGCTTCTTACTGGGTCTTAATTATGTAAAATCAGATTAGAGTACGTCTGCCAGATTTGACGACTTTACACCTTAGAAATCCTGATTAAGAGGCTACTTTAATGCAAACCCACAAGCAGGTGACAACAGCTCCCAAAAATGAGGGATTAGCCTAATTGCTGCACATTCTCCAGAGTGAGTGATAGTTCTAAAGTGTTGTTTTGCCCTAGGGAGTTCCCGTTTATTGCATAGATACTGTATACACATTGTGTTAAAAAGGTTATCTGTGTTTCATTCTCTACTTATTCTGTCGTACGTTTATTTTAATCCCTGGAAACAATTCTGAATCTTACACAATCTTTGTATGTGGCAATTGTTTTGATTTACTGTGTTACAGGAATGGCATCAGAGTTTGGTGTACGAGGTTACCCCACAATAAAACTGTGAGCCATTGACATTTTTACTATATATAAAAATACTCAAAGTTTATAAATACAGACACAGAATTTTTTTTTTTTTAAATATATATATATATATATATATATATATATTATCAGTGTCTGCATTTATAAACTTTGATCCATTGACATGTTTACTTGGTAACCCAAATAATAAAACATGTTTTCCTATTTGGACTTTATACCAGTCATACTTTTATTTACTGTACTAATGTGATATTTCCCAAATGATTTATTAGCATTAGGTCTGTTGAGAGTCCATTTAAATCACAGCTAAAGTGTCAGCTCTACAGGGAACAGGTGTTTTTGCACTTCACATACAATTCCCAATATGCAGGATTTGACTTTAAGAGAAGTTAATTATATTTGCACTTCTGAATTGTTGTGATAAATGCAGTCACCTTATATAAATATAAATTATTCAATACAAATGACAAATTTACGTCAGAATGCTTGATATCTAGAACATTATGTGTCCTAAACATTAGTTTTTACAGCCTGTTGAATAAATGGCAAAATGCACCGTGCAGAAAATATTTTTAGAAAAGCAATCATCAGGCGTAATAATATTTTCCACATTTCTCAGAAACCAAATCATTTATCTGTTGGAAACTATTATGGGCTCCCAATTTTGTTTTCACCAAGCTCGTTTGAGAGGCTGTCGCAGGCTCACAGCGGGGTTCATCCCGTTTAACCAGGCGAGGCATGAATTATACTCGGGAGGACTGCAGGGAGCATCCTTTGGGAGAGAGAGAGACTGATTGAGCGCTTTCTGTCCCTGTGTGTTCATTAGAACAGATCTAGACGTCTTTATGTGCTGATGTAACCTTAGCAAACCTGGCTAGATGTATATTGATGGCCAATAAGATATGATTTCAAGAATTGGCCTACTCGATGAACTCTTCTGAGGACGGTTTCCTTTTATAACCTCTGTGACTGAAAAGGAACCAATCACAAACTACCCGGACATCTAGGAAATAAAATAAAAATAACATTCGTATCACTGCAACTGATAAAGAGGGATATTTGCTTAAACATGTCTGTGGTTCTGAAAAAGAGGAAGGGTGTTGCTATATAGTATTTCCTGCAGATGGCATACTATACCTGGTCCTTACTCTTAGATGCATACTATTAGAGACATGGTTATTTTTCTCAAGTTATTAAGCCTTTCACGTTTAGATGAGCACGGTCACATTTACTGAAGGTATTTTCATAGTTGGGTTATAGCTATGGCATTTTTGTCAGTTGTTTTTACAGTGCCAGGTGGGGAGTATTGGTAGTCTGAAACCATTTCCACTCAAAAAAAAGTGAGCACCAGTGAGTTCGAGTAATTAAAGTGCACCTTTTTTTTCCTTCTGTTTATTCTTCTCATATGCAAATGTGTCATCCTTCCCAAGTTACCAGTCTGTTATGTCAGAATAGGAATGCCATACACATTTAATTAAAGTGGAACTAGTTTTTCTTTATTCCTTTTCTGTATTCTCTTCTCCCAGGCTGAAGGGGGAACTTGCCTATAATTACAAGGGGGCAAGGACAAAGGATGATATCATAGAATTTGCCAACAGGGTAGCAGGGTAAGTTACAAGATGTTTCAGCGTGAAGTATTTTATTAATATCCCTTGCATCCATTTAATTTTAATAATAGTTTCCACACTAAACATGTTTGCATATGGGGGTTTAACATGACTTTTCAATGTGAATAATTGCCATGATGACATTTTATATATTTTCGTGTGACAGTGCGATAAATTGTCAGATTATCTAATATAAAGCCACATCATGAATTGAAACTGGCAATCTTTCCCGTTAAGTAATTCCAAACAAGGTCCATGACTGAAGACTTGATCAAAAACCTGGCTGTCACTCAGTCCAAGTATTGCAAGTTTTTGAGTGGCCACTAGGTGGCAAACGTTACAAATAATTGGCAAAACTACACAAGCTCTAACTGTATCGCTTTAATCCAACTCCTGTTGAGCCACATAGGAATACCTTTTGAAATTCATTTCTAATGTACCATGCACAAAAACGTTTGAATGCTTTTGCCTGATGTTAAATAGAGTACCTTCTTTTTTGAAGAACATGTTTGTCTGTAAGTTGGCAAAACTAGTGTTGAGTTTGTGTCTTTGCTGCCTCCAGGCCAGCAGTCCGAGCCCTTCCCAGTAAGCAGATGTTTGATCACATGATGAAACGACACGATGTGCTTTTCTTATACGTCGGTGGAGAATCCCTGCTTAAGGTAGAAGTCTAGAATGCACTCTTTTTTTTTTATTTATAGTTTTTTTTTTTTTACTTACAAGTTTTTGTCACTTGTCACTTTTGTCACTAGAGATGGTCAAAGTCAGAGAGTAAAACGTTTTCTTGGTTGAGAGATGGCCATGACTCAAAACGGCTTTAACCACCACTAACCATGAGTGCAACTCACTGCTACCAAAGCCCATATCCTAAACCCAGAGTGAAGGATGTTACCGTATGGATACCACAGAAACAGAACTGCCTTATTCCTCTGGGCGGCACTCTAGACCACAGCTTATGACACCACTATTTCCATGTTTATCACTCATATTTCCATTCTTCCTGGTAGTCTGAATTTTTGTCCCCCTTATCATCTAATCACTGTCACCAGACCTGTTACTGCACACAGGCTGTGTATTGATTGAGTGCTAAATCTCCCGCTCATGCCGCTGTTGCCAAGCACCCTGCATGCCGCACCGCGCGGTTCAACCTCCCACCGACACTGAAAACTGCTGATAACCTTGACGTGAAGTTTTTGAAAAGAAAGAGCATTACCTCTAAACCTAAAGCAAAAATGGAGAACCTCATTATTATTATTATTATGTTCTTTTGCTATTGCAGGAGAAGTATATCGACGTGGCCTCTGAGCTCATTGTGTACACCTATTTCTTCTCCGCCTCGGAGGAGGTCCTACCGGAGGTAAGCTGCCGGAATACTGTGCAGCGAATGTGCTCAGTCCACACATGAAAATTCTCTTACCCAAATGTCAAGACAATAATTTCATCTAAAGGGCATTTTCCAATTCGATCGTCAGCGAATGCCATGTTGCACGAGTCATTGATGGTTTGATGGACGATTTTGTCACAGGATTTAGTTTGTCGTCCGCTCTGGGTTGCAGTCAGTCATTCTCGGCTTAGCGCTTAAGTGTGAGGCTACGGAATTGACATTCTAGCAGCTGTACGGCGGTGCGAGCTTAAATGCCAAAGAGACGTTGAAGCGTAATCGCATGCTGTCTATGCAATATTATTAATACGGTCCTCAGTTAGCCACAACGGCCTTCTGCCAACACCACTGTACCTTCTGCTTCAGGTGCATATAAATGAGGACAGTAGGCCATGATTTATGAGCGTCTGTTTGAATTATGTATTTTATTTGTTTCACGCAGTCGGTGACTTTGCCAGAGCTTCCCGCGGTCGTGGTGTTCAAGGACGGATCCCACTACTCCTACGACGGTGAGTAATTGGTCGAAGGTTGCACACACAAACAAGCAGGACTCCCTCACTCTCCTCTGGATGGCCATATCCAGAGTGTGGTCCGAGTAATGTTTCCCTCAATGAGTTTAGCCTCAAACAACTGTTGTTTTCCAGGAAATGAGGTCAGTCTAATTTAGTCACGGGAAGGGTGCCATGTAGTCTGCAGTACTCCTCCCTTCCACATCGTGTTTTCTTTTCTCTCCTGGCTCTCTACCTCATTCTTTCTCCCCAGGCCTTTCTTTCCCTCCCTCTCTCTCTCTCTCTCTCTCTCTCTCTCTCACACCTCTTTCATATGCCTTGTCTGTCCCCCACCCCTCTGTCTTATGCAAACTCATTCTATTTCTCTCTCCCTTGTCTTTCTTGATTATATCTATCTGTCTCCACTCCAATTCTCTCTCTTTCCCTCGTTCTCTTTCTTATCCCCTCTCTCTCTTTCACTGTACGTCTCTCTCTCTCTCTCTCTCTCTCTCTCTCTCTCTCTCTCTCTCTCTCTCACACACACACACTTTCTAATTCTGACTCTTTTCTCTCTATCTCTGAGCCTTCTTTTCCCTAGGCTTTGTTCTACCAGTCTGAATCACAGAGTGCGCTCTTTCATCTGGCTTACCACGCAGTTAGGAAGTGCCTGCTCCGATCAGAAAGCTCCAATTGCTCTGCCCGCCATTGTCTGTGCTCAGGCCAAGTCTTGCCTTGCCAAGATTTCTGTGGGAAGTCCCACAACGGAGTGTTTCAAGGAGTGGATGGGGTGGCTTGTTTTCGTGGGCATGGGACACCACAGTGGGCAGTCCAAAAAACACAACTGACAGAGTTGTATAATAGATATATCTGGATACAAAACACGGAGGAGTCTGAATAAATGTAGAGTGTGCAGCAGTATTGGGGCTATCGTGTCTGACATATTACAGTATAGCTCTCCTCAGCGTAGCAACACGAGCTCGCCGCAGTCTTCCATGATCTCTTGTATGTCAGCTCCACTGAGGGCCTCGGCCGGGAGGTGGAAGCGAAAGGGCAGAGCATCCAGGCACAGCCCAACCACAAAGGGGGCCCAGTAGTGATTGTTGGGGAGATCCGGGGCTCGATGAAGGACCCTCAGAACGAAGCCCAGGTCCAGGCCCGGCGCGGACGGCCAGAGCATATCGGTCTGCTCCACCTGGCCGTTCTGGAAGGGAGGCTTTCTGGCCCAGAAGCTTAGCAGGATGGGGTCGCCACCGCGGACCTTCACCACGAAAACCCCACTCTCCGCGGAGTCCTCGAGCACTCGGAGGCGGAGGACGTTCTGTGTGGCTAGCATCGCCATGGCGACAGACTGGAGATTGGGCGAGTCAAGGATGGAGTGCCAGTGGCAGGAGTGAGATGGCACGGTTTGGCCGTCCTGCTTCATCACATGATGGATTTTCAATTTCCCTGAAATCCATGAGTGGGTTTTTATTTTAGGTTAGAAGATAAGACATTTTTATTTATTTTTTTGTTACAGGATTTCTCTCATCTCAGAAACAATGGTAGAAAATAATCTGATTTCATACCGCTCACGGAACATCTTTCAACTCATAAAATTAATCTCCTATTCTATCAACTGCCAAGATTAATCCTTTGCTGGGCATCAAAAACATAAGAGTGGGATTTCCACAATACTCTGTGTTCTTTGGTGTAATGCATAACATTTCATACCTGCCTTAGTCCCGGGTATCTTCTGGTTTCCTGGTATTTATTTTCTCTGCTAGGTTGAGCAGAGGATTAGTCTTGCAGAACATCCACTTAAATTATGTTAGGTCAGACGGTGAGTTCAGCACGCTCTTGCTGCACTGGGTTTAAGTCCAGAGACTAAAAGGTTCGGACTTTGCATATGATATGCTACCCAAAACGACACAGCTCCTCAACTTAACAAGGCCACCTCTGACAAACATTTGCATTGACAATAAATGATGAAAAGTAATTTAGATATGCAATAGCGACATTGCTATGTGCTACTAACAGGCGTAGACTAGCAGTGAGAATATGCTTTTCTGTAGTTATTGTTAATACATGTCTTAATATTTAATCCAAAAAATGTGCTGTATTTTAAGCACATCCTGCTTGGGTTTTGAAACGTAGAAACACCCATTTTAAATTCAAAACATATACTGTATGCATTGTGCAGATTTAGCCCGTCATGTTTAAAGAAGGGGTGCCAGTTAACCCCCGCACTCTTGTCTAAACAGTGCAGCCCGCTTTGTGTAAACGTTATTTGACAAAATGCTGTCTGGCTTTGATGGGTTTGCTGCACAGTGCAAACGGCGCAGTCTATTTCCGAGAATCCCCACCAGGGCTATGAGCACAGTGGGCCTCATGCATATTTAACCTTTTAAGTGCTCAGATTTTTAAACTCTGTTTTCTTTCTTCTGCGTCTCTCTGCCAAAGTTCTACCTGCATTTAGTACCGCTCCAGACTGCGGAACACATGTTTGCAGCGGTGACAGGCCCAATGCATTCCCTCCTCTTACATGAATCTCTCCCAGCCTATGTGGTGATGGCTAAATGGACGGCCTGGCACGCCAGGGTCGCTGAACCGAGGAATTACAGGTTCAGAAACACGAGGTGTAATGCGTGTTGACACAGGCAACATCCACACTGCTACACAAATACTAGCCGGCTATTATTAACCGCCCCTCGCTAACAAGGCCACTTCTCTTAGAGTCTTGAGATTTTGTTAGGACATGTGCAGCACTGTGTTGGTCACCCCTGCGGTTTACTATTGTGCTTTACGAGGTAATTTTCAAAAAAGGTCAAAAAAGGTTATTTCTTGCACGGGTCTGTATGGAGCAATTTAGGGGTTTATGGTTTCCAATTGCGTTGATATGGTAGCCTGCCTAAAAGAAAATTCAGTTTGCATATCTTTGAGTGTCATTAAATGATAGAGGCTTTCCATGGAGATGATGAGTAGAATACCTCACATTCGACACTTCTTGGGTATACAGTCTACCACTTATTTTCACTTTTTCTAACTTTTTAAAAAGCAAATAATGAGTAATTCACCCACTGCGATTTGTGTGCTTTCTTGACTATCATGCAGAGATGCACAGCGCTGCGTAAAAAGCACACCTGTAATGATTTGCATCAATGTCAGACGGAGTGGTTCGATGCCGAGCTCACATAAAACATTCCCCTGCTGTTTCTTACATAGTGGGAGGCAGGCATTCCTCAAGGTTGAGTCTCTGACTTTCCTACGACTCGCACAGCCTTTGTTTTGTTCACTATGTTCTATTAGCCGTCTTCTTTGCTATTAACCTTCGTGCCAGACGTGTGTCAAAAAGCGCCCGCGTCCTTCCGTCTTGGATGCCACGCCGTCGGCCATTACTCCTCCCACTGTTTGGGTTGTTCTTTGTTGAATCCCGGCAAGCCTTCATCTCACCATGTCTCTCTGGGCCGCCTGCTGTGTGAACTCCAGGGCTGGCAGACTCCTGGTGGGGCGCATGGAGATTGCGAGGCCAGCGACGGCAACGTGCGCAGCTCCTAATTTGCTTCAAGGTGAAGGGGGCTCCGTCGGCGTGGATGTGCGGGAATGCTCTGCGGGGCCCAGCATGGGGGCCTCCTACCCTCTCGCTTCCATCTCCCTCCTCCTTGGGCTGCTGAGAGGGGGGGGAGAGAGAGAAGAAAGTCAGCCGGCCGCCTGCTGTCTATACAGCCAAAGAACGTCTGTGTAGAGAAATCCCTGTGGAAGCTCTGCCCACGTGTCTGAGTCAGCGCTCTCACAGGCAGCCCTTACTCTTTTGGCGCGTGTAGGCAGGCAGGAAGTGGCTGTCGCCGTGCATTGCGCTTTGAATCAGGTTACGGATATGAGTCTAGTTCAATTACCTTGCCTTTCCTATTACAAAATCCGTGGGAGAAGTCTGCTCCAGCTACATGGTCGTCGTGTATCTACTTAGGCTCGGAGGCGTTTAAATGGATCATTATGGTTGTAATTCTCGTAATGTTTCCGGAGGGGTCGTGTTAACTTATTAACATGTCATAATGGGATCTTGTGCTACATTTGACGTCAATTATGAATGAACCCATGTCTGTTCTTCGTTCCCTGATTTGAAAAATGGGTTTAGTCGGCCTGCCTTGATAACTACACGGTCTTAGTAGCTGAAAAGAGGCACATCGAAGTAAATGTTTTCCATTGATATGTAAGTTCCAGATGTCTGTTTGAAAACAATGTGTGGCTTGCACCGCTGAAGCCGTGTTTGAAATTTAACAATGGAAAATCCCTTTTTACACTCTGCGAGGGGGACCAGTTAAATTAGATAGGGGCGTGTTAGGGTGTTTTTGTGGTGTTCTGTAAAGGAAAGATTTTGTTTGCTACAGGATCGTTTTCTAGCTCCGCCGTAAGACACGAGTGCAAAGACCTTCTGTTAATGAGGTCAAGTGAACATCGGATTAGTCCTCCAGATACAGTCTGTCTGAAATAGCTCTGAAATAGCACATGAACAAACATTATTTTGATAGAAATACCAGCCAAGTGCTCGTACGTTTTACTACTTTAAATAATTAAAGGGGCGTTAATGCCTATGTTGAAAACATGGCCAGTCTGGTTCCTTCATAGTTCTTTAAATGGGCAAATGTGTTACCCATCAATGTTTGAGGACCATTTGCATTCACAGCTCTTCCTGAATATTTACGTCCACTGTAATTACGGGCCTGCTTTCACGCTTGGCACATTTCCGCGATGGTGTTTTCTCGCAGGCCCTAAACATCTCCGCGGGCCACCTCCCTGTGTGACAAACACGTCCGAATGTTGCCAAAGACACCCACACCTACCCCGTCCTCCTTAAAGGACCTCTGTCAGTGCCAGGCGCTCAGTATGCCTTCCTCTGCTTCTTACCTCCGAGGTCTAGAAGCCTACAGGTGGTGAACACGGCGACCTTATCCTTACCCACCAGCTATCCATGCTCACTTACGCCGCCTTTCCAACGTGGCCGTGGCTTGTCGATTGTGGGTTGCTGTTGCTGTAATGTCTTTACCTTTCTGTCGCTTTGTTTTGTGTGTGTGTGTGCGTGTGTGTGTGTGTGTGTGTGTCTGTCGCAGAATATGAGGACGGCAGCCTGTCATCCTGGGTGAACAAGGAGCGTTTCCAAGGATACCTCCAAATTGATGGCTTCACGCTGTACGAGCTCGGAGAAACAGGTGCCATAAACATTACACGTGCCGTCAGTCTTGTCCGTGCGGTCCTATGCATTAGTCAAATGATGGGGGAATGGCCTGTGGAGCATTAGAAGGATCCCATCTTTTTCCCGAAGTGGCTTCCCTTAACACTGCATGTTTCTGTGCCGCAACCCCTGGTAATCTCATTACGGGGGAAGCAGCCACCACCAGGGGGCAGACTAATACTCCTATCAACGCCACAGGAGCGCTCCTTTTGCTAGCCGCATCAGCCTTAATAGCCCGCTCCCATTAAGTTGAGTAAGAGTTCTTTTTATATGGGTCCATTTGTGATGTTATGTTTTCGTCCCAGCCGTCCCCCAGCTAGTGGCCACTATGTCCCCCCCCCCCCCCCCCCAACCCAACGGCAGCAATAGCCACCGAAACCCTCAAATGATGAATGAACGGCGCTGCGATGGTGTCTTTCCTGTAGTTTTCCTCTGCGCCGGCGATTCGTCTCTCTCCCTCCCGCCCCTCTGTCACCGTCCTCCCTCCCTCTGTGTGCGATTGTGATTTGTAATCCCCCGTCTGCCACCACAGGCAAATTGGTGGCGATTGCAGTCATCGACGAGAAGGACCCGACAGATGAGAGCAGCAGGTACAAAGAACATTCTGAAATTAAAGCTCGGGCTCCTCGAGCAAATTACCCAGCGCACGCTCCCATGGAAACCACGTCAGGGGCATTTAAAAAGCAAAGGCTTTCAGCGGCAGATAAGGCCGACTTTTTTTGAATTATATTGTTTGGATCTCGCCGACAAATTGCAGACAGCACAGAATAAAGGCGAGGCGGGGTTTGAACTCGGCGTGACGTTTGACTCTCCTCTCATTTGCTTTTAGATTAAAGAGCCTGATTCAGAGGGTGGCCAAGGAGCACAGAGAACATTTTAACAGGTAAGGAGAGGAGGAGCGGAGGAGGTCAGAAAGGCACCTTCATAATGCACATTGCTTTTCTAAGGTGCACTCTCCGGGGGAACACGGCCTACCCACTTGTCTGCGTCACGCCTCCGTTAAAGCGCGCCACGCTTGACTCCGTATCCGCGCATAAGGTAATTATGCGTAATGTCAGAGCCCCCTGAACATAGGGATTCTTTCAGGGCTGTCAGTCAATGTTCCATTGAGAACCTCCACGGAGCCTCCATTCTATCCCTCCCGTTAGTTTCTGAGCTATTTGTGCATTAATAGTTGACTTACACATACCTATACATATATGCATTTGTGTATACTTTATATACATATGAAATATCATAATATTCTGGGTGGAAAAACATTACTATTACTAGTAGCACTAGTAATATGACCGTAAGTAAACACAGCCATCTAAAGTGCACACGCTTTTTAACCACACACTTTACCCGCTGTTATTCACTTCATCAGACAAGGACGTGGTGGGTAACAAGTGATATAGCCAGAGATCTAATATCTCCCTGATCAAAGGCTGCCTCCCTCTTCAGGCAGCTCCTGTTACAACTGATTAAATCACGTCAGATCCCTGTTCTAAACGAGCCCATCTACAATGCCATCTCACCTCGTTTTTTTGTTGTTGAAGATTTCCCATTCAGGGGGACGGGAGGGATGACACAACCTAAACAGCGGTTTTAGTTACACCACACGTGTCGCTCCCCGCGTGGCGCGACCCAGTCGGAGCGTGGCGCAGGGCGCTCGCCGCCCGCCGCACACGACAGTCGACGGCAGTGAGCGCCTGTTTGACGCCGTAATGAATATCTTGGCATTCAGCTCGTCCCTCATCCGCAACAGTGTGACAGAGCGATAAATGCAATCGCTCCCTGAGATCTGTGTGTGTGTGTGTGTGTGTGTGTGTGTGTGTGTGTGTGTGTGTGTGTGTGTGTGTGTGTGTGTGTGTGTGTGTGTGTGTGTGTGTGTGTGTGTGTGTGTGTGTGTGTGTGTGTGTGTGTGTGTGTGTGTGTGTGTGCCCGTTGAGATGTATATTCCAGCGATTCGGTGTTTGCTATTAGGATTCTGTAGATGCACAGCAGGCAAGTGAAGAGAGGGTTAGCGGGGGGAGACGAAGAATGGTTGAGTGGCAGACGTACTTAGAAATGCTCACATGGTTGAGTGAGCAGGGCTTCAGTGGTGGTTACAGATGAGGTGACGGACTTATTTGCGTCTACCAACGTGTGTAGCCTATAGTATACACGCGCACACACACACACACACACACACACACACACACACACACACACACACACACTTGTGTTGGATGAGGAACTCAAAATTGCATTTAATAGCTGTATGTGAAAGCGAAGACTCCGGAACGTACTTAATAATGTGGCCCAATGCGGGAGCACATAGCCTCAGTCCACCCCTAGACGGACATCCGCTTGGCTCCGGAGGGGTTTCAGTACAGCTCACTGTCTTCATTACGGTGTCCGGCACATCGTCCCAGACACCGGATTGTTTTACACCCGAGAGAAGCCAAATGTGCTAGGTGTGGTTCTAATTCGATCTGAGTGTAATGTAGACCGTGTGTTAAGGTGGTCCATTATCAGGCGTTCAGCGAAACCCACCGACTTCCCGGGGACGGCAGCGCTCCACTTTCCAGCCCAAACCCACAATGCACTCTGCTCAAAACACTGTACAGTACAATGAGATACAAATTGAATTCCTCCTCTGCCTTATCGCTTAGATAAATCACCCGAGACTTTTCTGTATGGCGGAGTAGGAGAGAGGCAGGGGCTGGAGGAAGCGTGGGGATTTCCGACGCACACAAAAGTGGTGCCAATTTCCTTTTCCGAAAGCAGCGCACGCAGGAGAGTCATTTATTGTTCGGTGTTATTTTTTTGTGTGTGCGTGCGTGCAGTTGAAGGGGTGCAGATTGGGTCCCGCATTGCGAACGAGTCTATTGTCCCGTCCGATTAAGTATTCTTTTGATATGATCACACCGCGTAGGCCGCGGCGGCGGCGCTTTTCTGTTTTATAGGGGCCCGTAAAAAGTGTTCCTGTTTGTCTTGTTTCCCCAGAGACTTCCAATTTGGCCACATGGATGGAAACGACTACATCAACAGCCTCATCATGGGGTGAGTCCTTTTCCGCTCTCAGCCTCCCCACCTTCCCCTCTCCCCATGTCCTCTATTCCCCCCCCCCCCCCCCCCCCCCCCCCGAAGTCACCTCAGGTACGGCCTCCGTAAAGCGGACTATTTAAGGTCAGCTCCAGCCATTAAGTCGCACTCTCATGGACCTGTCAATGTACTCTTTGACGAACCCTCATTTCATTTTTTTTTTTGTGCCTTCATCCACTTTCACCCACCCTTTGGTTGAGCGCAGGCGAGCGCAGGGGACCGCAGGGAGTGAAGTCCTAGCCCAGGGAGAGAGCTGGCGGGGATTAAAGCCTTATTGGCTGTGCTCTAATGGCTGTCAGAGAGCCGTTCTAATGATGCGACACGCGGCCCGCGGCGGCGGCCCACGCCGGGACAGACTGCCGCTGGTGGGAGTCACGCTCCGAGACCCCCGCCACTGACACCCCCGCCACTGACACCCCCGCCATTTTAATTAGGCAGACCCCTGCCAGGCCCAGCCTCAGAGGCCAGCAGGATCGCAGCATGGGGCGGGGAGGTGTGTGTGTGTGTGTGTGTGAGTGTGTGTGTGTGTGAGAGAGGGAAGTATGTATCCACCAGTACACAGTCTGTCATTTTGTTATTCTATCCTAGTATGGTTGGGATTTGTGAGTTTGTGTTTTTTGTACGTGTGCTCGTGCGTTTCTGACAGTCTGCTTTTTGTCGATTTTATGTTCAGTATGTTATTGTTTGCATGGAGCGGATTACAGTGAACGTCAGCCGTCCCAAGCCCTGTGTCTGATAAAGATTGGGGTTTGTAATCACAGTGGGTGTCTAACCGGAATAGGCCTCTGTCCGTCCCACACACTTTGTTTTCAAGGGAGACTGCATGGCGAATGTTTTGTATTTTAGTGTGTGGCGGATCAAAAAGAATTACATAATTGTGTACGTGTATCCATAAAGTGTGTGTCTGCAGTGCTGTATTGGACAGAGTCTGGTCTGCTGCAGCCCAGGATTAATTGCCCTCCTTTGAGGAATGAAACCCTGGCCTGTCAATGTCCCTTAATCCGCTCCCTTAGGAAGCCCATGGAAGTAAATCTGATGGCTTTTTATCCTCCTCTCCTTCATCACAGAGATTACTGTGTTCTGGCAGCAGTCATATCTGGCGCAGAGGCTGCCTGCGTTAAAAAGTTGACTGACACACACACACACACGCGCACACCCACACACCCTCTAGCCATAGATGTTATTTAAAGTCAAAGGCTGTTTCTCTGCCCTCTGTTTGAACGTTGGATTATCGCCGTGGCAACGTTGCGGCCTCGGTTTGCCTCGGTGAATTTGGCGGAGGAGGTCTGAGGTGACTGGACAGTCTGTAAGCCAGACCGGAGATCCGGACCGTATCCGTGGGTCAGCACAGCCAGCGGGGCTTTAACTACAGCTACCGCCGCCATCAGAAGCTCCCTCTCCAAAGAGGTTAGCCAGCTAATCGGTGTTTATTCAGAATGGCCGCCATCTGTTGGGCTGGTTGGATGTCAGATGGGGAACAAATGCAGGGCTTGTGGAGGATCACGTGCGTGCGGTTCGGAAGGGGTGCTCGACTCGTTAGTTCGATTTTGTGTGTTTGAGTGAGTGAGTGAGTGAGTAAGTGTGTGTGTGTGTGTGTGTGTGTGTGTGTTTTTCAGGTGGACAGGGTAGTGGGGCGGTAATAACTAGCCAATGCGGGAGTGTGTGTTTTCAAGGCGGCTCTCTGCGGAGAGGGGGAGTGGGACTGTGATGGATTCTGGTGTGTGTGTGTGTTTGTGTACCTCATTGTGTGAGCCTGATAGCAGCTGCAGAGAGCCCCACTGGGACGCCGAGTGCCACAGTGATGGACTGTACCGTGAGCCGGCCCCTGCCCACCTCTTTGCAGGAAGGCTCCGCGGGTTGGCTTAGCTGTTTGTGTGTGTGTGTCTATGGGGTGAGCCCCGCATGTGCATTGTATCTCTGAGTGGCTTCCTCACTGAACCCACAGTGATTCATACGTGTGAGTGTGTTCTGCTGGTCTCCTCTGTGGCGTGTCTAGATGCGTCTCATTTAAGGCCGAATGCAGAGTGCTGAATCACTGTGCGTGCGTGCGTGCGTGCGTGCGTGCGTGCGTGCGTGCGTGCGTGCGTGCGTGCGTGCGTGCGTGGGTGGATGAGTGTGTGTTGTAGCTCGGCTGGTCAGCTGGGATGCAGCGTTGCGTGGTGCTGGACTGCCTGTGATTCACTTGTCAGCTGTAATTTGTAAAGGTCTCCTTAACGGCGACCGTCTCCACCCGGTGGTGCCCCACGCCCCACACTGGTCGCATAAAGATTGACTTGCCACTCAGAACATAGCCCCCCCCCCCCCCTCTCTCCCTCATATTTCTATTCAGACTGTGTCTCAGGGGCAAGAAAGACAGTTTGCATAGAAGATAATCGATCTGTATCTGTTAAACAACAAGCCGATTATCTTTAACCCTCGTGGCTTCTGGTTGTCGCCGCGCGGGATAGCATTTGCATTAGCGTGCGTGGGCGAACGTGTCGAGACGCGAGGGGCTAACGCTGCTCTCCCCGCTGCTCTTCCTCAGCGAGGTGGCCGTGCCCTCCATCGTCATCCTCAACACGTCCAACGAGCAGTACTTCCTGCCCACCGAGCCCACCGAGACCCTGGAGCAGGTGGTCCACTTCATCAACGGCGTTCTGGACGGCACCGCGCAGGTCCGTACGCAGCTGCCCCCTCCTTTCGCTCTGCCTCCCCCCTTTTCTCTCTAGCCTAGCCTTCTCACTGTGCTGCACTCTTTTCTCTCTGCCTATCCCTCTCTGTCGCTCTGCCATAAACTTTTCTCTCTGCCTTCTCTCTCTCTCTCTCTCTCTCTCTCTCTCTCTCTCTCTGCCATACACTTTTCTCTCTGCCTACCCCTCCCTCTCTCTCTCTCGCTCTGCCTCCCACTTTTCTCTCTGCCTAGCCCTCTCTCTCTCACTCTGCCTAGCCCTCTTACTGTGCCTCCCCCTCTTTGCTCTGCCTGCCCCTCTTAATCCCCCTATCACTCCAACCAGCAGCCAACGTGTATTTTGCGTTATGGGTCCAAGTATTTAAATGTTTTGCATGTTATACTTAAGTACTTTTATGTTTTCCTCTGTGTTAATTATACGTCTACATTTACAGACTACTGCAAGTATGTTGTTACATTTATATTTTATTTTTAGTCTTTCGGACCAAGACACATGGAAAAGGTTATAGTTTCACATTACAGTAAATTCATCCGAGCATAAGCCATAATCCAAACGATCAGAAGTCTACCTCGTTCTCCCAGAATGTTTCTGTGAGGTATTTTCCGCCTCGACAAAACAGGCCAGGGCTTACCAAATAAACAGCGGTGTGAACCCGCAGCCCTCCATGTCGGTGCCTGCCAGCCAGCCAGTGCCAGGCTGCTCACCCCCGTGCCTGTTAAGCCTGGCATAGGGTCTCTTAATGAGTCCAAGTTGGCAGGCAGGTTGCATCTACACCACATGCTCTTAACACCAGCGCCTTTGTCTCTCTCTCGTTCTCCCTCGCTCTCCCTCGCTCTCCCTCTCTCTCTCCCCCCACGCAGCCACAAGGTGGAGACGGCGTCCTCCAGAGAATCAAGCGCGTGGCCTTTGACGCCAGGTCCACCATTATGGTGAGTAGGTCCCAGAGCTCAGCGCTGTGGCATAACTCATACGGGGGGGGGAACGTGTTCCCCTCTGTTCCACTCAGCGGGACGCTGATCCAGTCGGGGGCGAGCCTCGGCGCGGCCAACTCATTTGATCCCAACTTCAGCCGCCACCTAATCAACAACAATTCAGAGCTGTAGCTTAAATGTTCAGCGGGGAGCTGTAGCGAATACCAAATAGCTGCGCTAATGCACTTTATCTCGCTTGCCATCACCATCGCCACCACCTGAGTCTGTTGGCCCATCACCGGAATATAAACAATGCCAAACAGCATGTGAACACTCTAATGCTCAGCAGTTGTGTTTTTTTTTTTTGTTGCTCTGGATTCAATAGAAAAGAGTGACGACGGAGACCGCAGGCAGGAGGCATTGGTAAAAACAAAGAGAAAGCGGGAGAAAGGGAAAGAGAAGGGGGTGGGGGTGCAAAGAAAGAGAGAGGTGGGGGTAGAGGGGGGGAAAGCAGGTTTAATAGGGGTGGGAATGAAGGTAGGAGACAGGGCCTAAAAGCTGCTCCGTGTTCTCCTCCCACTCTCCAAGTTGAAGAAGATGCTGCTGTGGGGAGACTGGTGCTTGTTTAGCCGAGGGCGTGCTAGGAATGTAAATGTGCCCGTGTTTTAAGGCTGCTCTCTGGGCAGAGCTCTGCCACAGCGAAGAGTAAACTCGGAGCTGAACCAGGACATAGGTGGGCTGGTATTTAGAAAAAAAGCTTCTTTTTTTTAATTTTTTTTTTTTATAAATGTCTGAATCACAGCGATACATTTTTTTTTTTATTATATTCATATTTTCTTCTTAAATAACCCCTTGAAGGACAGTTGAACTTTTGCTGTCTTTGTACAGGCCACTGGGGTTAAACGATAGCGTTTGTCAGTGAAACACTAATGGGAGCGGGGGGGGGGGGAAACACCCTATTATTTTTTTTTGTTATAACCTCAAGGTTCTATTTTTCTTGTAGCCAGCAGTGAGTTTTTTTATTGTTGTTTTTATACATCCCTCGGTCTTGACTGAGCAGATCGAGGTAGAAGCCGCCACCTTGACCTTGGGAGAGCGCATCTAAACCCACGACTGACAGGAGTGTGAGGCAGCGCGGCTCGTTGCCGGATGTGTTAGCATAGCGAGCTCATCTCTACCTCGTTCTAACGTCCCCCCAGTACAGGCAATTACCACCTCCCCCAGCCCTTGACATTGTTCCGGAGGCAGCTGGGGGATGTTTTCTCCCTCTGTGCTCACTGCCTAGCAGCAACCATGGCTGACCAAATACCTCCATATACTGTAGGCACACTGTTTCTCCTGCAACAAGCTCTTGTAAGGCCATTGTGATTCACTGTCCCTCGTAGATATTTTGGTCGAGTGCATGGTAGCGTGTAGCATGCGTCACCGACCAGGGTTTGTGGCCTTAGGTCATTTTAGTGTGCATATGAAAAGAAAAGGCAGTGCGTAACCACAGCACTGAATGTGCCCATCCACTAAATGAGTGGTCTGCAGGAAGGTGCTTGCAGTACTGTTGAAGAATGTGTTTATATATTGTGCTCAAAGTCAGCATAAATCTCCATTGTTCCTTTCTGCTGTTCCCTTTCCACCCTTGAGCTTCCCCCCTCTCCTTCTTTGCCTGAATACTTCTTCTCTATATCTCTTGTTTGTTTTCTCTTTTTTACCTTACCCTGGTCTCTCCCTCTTTTTCTCTGACCTCCACCTGTGTCACTCCGCCTCTCCTCCATATGTGTTCTCTCTCTCTCCCTCTGCTGCTCACTCTCTCTCTTAACATTATGGGGCTCACCCGCTCCTCACGTCTCTCTTCCTGGCCCGCCACCCCTTCCTCTGCCGTGCCAGTCGGTGTTCCGGAGTTCCCCGGTGCTGGGCTGCTTCCTGTTCGGCTTACCGCTGGGCGTCATCAGTCTGATGTGCTACGGCATCTGCACCGCCGAGGCCGACGACGGCACCGAAGACATGGAGCTGATGAGGCGCGAAGGGCTCACCGACGAAGAGGAGGAAGAGGAGGAGGAGGAGCAGCGGCGCCGCGTGGCGGAGCTGGAGGGCCCCGACGAGGGGGAGAACGAAGAGGAGGAGCCGGGTGTCGAGGAGAAAGCCCCGGAGGACAAGAAAGTGGATTAACAATGGGAGGAGCCCCACCACGGGAAGAAGTGTAGGCATAGTGGAAACACGGTGGCGTGGAAGTCAAAGACATATCAATGCGTTCTTTTTTTTGTTTGTTTTTTTACAATTTCCGCCCTCTTCCCTTTCCCGCAAACTGTTCTTTTGCCTGTTTTTTGGTGTGTCTTTGAATCCTATGTGTCAATGTGTAAAATCAGCAGCTTGGTTGAGCAGTTTTAAGTCATCCAAAGGATTTGGATTGAAGAAATGTTACAGAGATGAATGGAGCGATATAAACCGAACATGGCAAGCTGTGGTTTTTATATCGTCTTGTGACTCAACCAAAGAGTGGGTCATTGAAAACAGGGCATCATGTAGCATCTTATTACATTCTGTTGTTAGATTTTATTACTATGGTACGGCAAAGGCAATTACTCAAAACAATGCCCCTCCCTAAGGTTGATTACTCTTTGTGAGATAAATAGCACAACATCAAACTGTAAACCTAATGGTCTTGCCTTGAATATACAATTCAAATGCCATTGTTTTTCGTGTTATATACATTTTCAGAAGGAATGTTGTATTATAATTGACCCATGTAGACTGCAGAAGAAAATCAAGTGCCCAAGAAGGAAAATCTGCCATAATAATTAATTTTTTATTGTCAGCTTTTGCCTGAAAATAGCCACTCCAGGGATGCAACGTGCAGAGGCAGTCATGCAGTTCAAGTTCTAACTCATGTTAGGGGTTTGTTAGCATAATTTAACTATTGCCCAAGGTGCTTATTTGACATAGTTTAATAGAGATCATGCAAAGTAGACTGTCCTCTTAATTAGATGACCAATGGTTAGACTGCACAGTTCATTTTAATGTCTTTCCAATGGGTGGGACTGTAGCTAACATGGAGTAGATGTGCCAGAAAAATAAGTTATGTGGATCCTTCCTGTTGAAACTTTAACATTTCATACCACAGGCTATAAACTCTCTTTGAATTATGGGACTGATAACCAAACGCACTGATACATTTCTTGAAGTTGATTTCTTCGCACCGAATACACCCCCAGAGAGCTTTATAGGACAGGAGTCAGGGCTTTTTAAAGGGGTTCGCTATATATCCAAGCTTTGCATGGCCCTGTAGAAATGTCTCTGCATTTTGATGTTCCACGCAGAGAGGACATTATTATACACCGCTAGAAAGGACATGAGTGAGTATAACGGCTTTGACAGAATTTCTCCTTCATCATGAGTTTTATTAAGAGCATATGTATTTGAAAAGTGGCTTTGAATTCTTATGTCATTTTTGTGTAGGTATATGAGAATTAGACCACCATCCCTTTTTTCAGTGTTGCCAAGTAAAGTAGATATGCAGCTTCAAGTTTAATTTCCTATTTGTTTTCTTTATAATGCTAATTTAGTTGTGCTTTCTTTGCCTAGCGACTCTTGTTCTTTGATTGACCTAGGCACCTGACCCAAGCACACCTTTTGGTTATCAAACAGATGACAAATCTGTGTCTGTACTGTGAATCTGCATTAACAAAAACAACAAAAACATGCCCTTGCCTTGCCTTCTTCTGGTTATTGTAGTTGCCTACTATTCTCTTAACAAACTTACTCATTGGGTTTGAATTGAGATTGTCACACTTTATTACTGGTTTGAAATAAAGATTGTCCTCTTTTTCTTGTTGACTGGCTTCTGTTTGTCCTCCACCACATTGCTATGCTGTAAACCAATTATTTCATTTTTAGCTGATATCCACATCTCCCATTTGCTTTTTTTTCATATTACCTCTTTTCGCTTTTCTCCTTGTTTTTCTCCCTCTGTCGACCTTTTCACTAATGTAATTCAATGTAGAGGTATCTAGTCAATTATTGCTGATATAATCACGTTTTGGAGACCTGGATTTAATGCAGTCTGATTGCAATACTTGAATGTAAAACTCATTTATTTCTTCTCCCTGGGGAATGACTGCCAGAGTCAAACTTGGAGACGTGACTTTACATAATGAAAAATCACCTCACAAAGTCAAGAACAACTTTCTATGCACGACACTTGGAACAGTTTAAGGAGACAATTACAGAAATGTACATATATATTTTCTGAACTCATTTATATATATATATATATATATATTTTAGACAAACGAAAGAAAATAAATGAAAATACCTCTTTTCTATTTCTCTGTTTTAAGGGGGATAAACCAGCCCTGAGGGGGAGATACTGCATTACTATGTCCGAATCAGTGTCGAGTGGTGCTCGTGGTGAAGTAATTCATCGCTCAATTACCCCTCTCTTTATGCTGGGAATGGGTTTGATTGTGTGTTAAATGAAGGAGGCTCGTTCAGCTCTAACTATTGCTGCAAACTCTTTCTATTACAAAACTAACTAATCTTGAACACTGGACAAGGTCAATTAGGTTTGGCAACATATTTGGAGTCCTGCCATTTAGGTGAAATGGCAAATTAAGGAAAGCGATGGCAATCACAACAGTTCATAATGGAGTGCTAATAATGGCTTTAATTAACCATGTATGGCAAAGTAAAGAAGGTCTCGGCTTGCACTTCAAAGGCACTTTGCTTGTGTCTTGGAAGGATGATTAACTTGGCTCACTGGAAAACAACCCAAGCTGAACCTTGACAGATCCTATTATGTACACAATGGTTACTCCATCAAGGTTGATTGATGGCTCCAGCAACATATGTCCATCTGTGTTCTAACACTGCTAAGGGTGTTGAATACTGTATGCTGTACAGCTTTTGTTGAAAAATGTTTGCAGCCCCAATATTTCTTTTTACATTTTCTTTAAACAGAAATGTAATAGATTTTATAAAATGTCTGTCACTAATCTACCCAAACTCTCAATGTGTGGAAAGTGATGGATGTCTTAAATGAATTATAGGCACTCATATTCCTCCTTCAGGTTTTCTGTTTTTGTAAATTATCCCACAGCATCCCTCATATTTCGTTTCACACTAACACATTATTGAGTTCATGTCTGTAACGAGCCTCCCCAAAAACACGATGAAGCCACCACACCACCACACCACAATTGCACTGAAACACAATGCCAACAGTGCAGTCCAACATACCACATCAATAACACATGTGCATGATTTCATGTGAAATAATTATACTGCCAGCACCATTTAATGAATATTTTGTTAGTGTCAAAATAAACCGAGAATATTTTTGCTGGAGTGTTGTCAAAAAGTAATGTGAACACTTTTTCTAACCCAATTATTCTTCACTTAAATCTTTCAAAAGTTATCAGAATTTCCCCAGCAGTACATCACATTAGGCTTTTGTGAAGATTACTGACAAATGGTTCTAACAAACTAAATAAATGTAAATGTGAAAATGTCATAGGTGCCAATGTTTTTTGGGCACCACTGTAAACTATTTTGTGTTTCCTTAAAAAAAGGATGATGATAATTTTTGATATATTCCCTTGTGTACTTAACATTCACTGTCTTTACTACGATAATTCTTCAAGATTTTTCAACTATTTTCTTTGCTGTAATTTAATGTCAACTTGTCAAAAGTTCAATCGGGTTTAATAGCTGCTTGTCAGCTTGTCAGTTTAGAGATGGCTGTGCTTGTTGCTTTATGTTTTTGCTCAACTTGACTTTACTTGGGGAAGGGGATGGGTGGAATGAATGTGTGAGGAAAATATGCAGCTGTCTCTGCTGTCCATCAAAATTGTTCATGTTTCTTGTGTAATAGAAATCTCCCTCTCAGACACACACAAACACACCCACAGACACATACGCAAACACACACACACACAAAAACACACACATACACGCGCGCGCATACAGACACACATGCACACTCTCACACCTACATACACACAAACAGTCTCACTGTCTTTTCATTATTAGTCTTTGGAGGACACTAACCCTCATTGGAGTTGAAAAACAGAAATACTTCAAAGGGACTAAATATAAATTTTCAACGCGTTTTGCACCGGCTTTAAAAATCTAAACACACTTATACATAATCTATATCCACTACTAGTTATCCTCATGCTTTTTGTTCAATCTAAAAATTTACTTATTTAAACCAAAGTTTCAAACTGCTCCAATGTATTTCAGTAATTTGTGTTCCAAAGAATGTTTTGTACACCATATGTTCAACTAAAAGTGTCTTAACATTATTTCCCTGTAATTAAACATCATTATAAGCTGCCACAATCTGGGTAGGAAATGATGCCTTTTCTGTCAAATCCTCTCATCTCTACTACATGACCTCTTGCCCAGTGGTTTATTTGTCGCTTGTGTTTCCGCGTTCACCACTTATCTTTTTTTGGTCATATAAACACTATAGCTCCCACAGCTGTGCTGAGGATAACGAGTGCGCGGCCCACATTAGCACTGTCACCTCGGTGGGCATTACCCAGTGGAGTGCTCCCCCTCATCATTCTGCCCTAGTTCAGGGAGCCACCCTGCAGTGCCCTAATGAGGTGTCCCCACTCGTGATTATTTGCTTTGGGAACCGGCATCCTCCAGGCGGTCAGGGTGACTTACCTGGAGCATACAGCCTCGAGGAGGGGGCTGACAGACGCCCAATCACATGCTGCCTCTGGCTGTTTTTTGTCCTCCACTTGGACTAGTGAAAAGCTGGGCAATTCGAAGTAACAGCTCGGCAGTATGACAGATTCATCAGTGCACATAATAGAGAGAGTTAATGATGTGTGTGTGTGTGTGTGTGTGTGTGTGTTTGTATATAGGGGCTATATGTGAGTGCTGCATGTATAAATGCATGCATGCGTGTTTGTGTGTGTGTGTGTGTTCCGTGAGTGTGTGTTAGAGCCAGCCTGGCCTGTGTATAATCTGAGCCCTGGTCCCCTCTCACACAGATGTTCAGGGATGTGACTTGCTTGCCGGGTCCAGAGCTTAATTCCAAGCCATTTTCTCACCAGGGCTGCAGCCAGCAGGGGTTTAATGATGGTGCAGGCACAACAACCACTCAGTCACTCATTCACTCGCTCTCACACACCCACACCCACACACACACACACACACACACACACACACACACACACACACACACACACAGTCAGGTTCTGTGACATATTTGACTCACATACACACAGTGACGTGTGAACACTGCTGGGCTTTGACACTGTTCGTCGTTAATGCAGCAGGGTAGAATGTAATAGCCAGGCTTTGGGGAGCCGGCTCTGAATCCCTTAACCCCCAGGCACCAGCGATAACTCGGCATAAATGGTGTCAAGGATGTGTGCAAGAGTAAGAACCTTGTAACAGCTCGGGAGAAAAGCTGGATGTCTCTCACTGGAGAGCATCTGGACAATACCATTCCCATCCTGAGAAACACTGTAGAAAAGCAAATTCCCTCAAAGTTGCTGGGGTGGTAACATATCTGTCAGGCTGCTCTCCGTGTGGAGCGAGCAAGGTGCCGTTGAACTCCAATGCCTGTTGTCCTTTGGAATTACAGAGGCAGGTGCTGTGTAGTCATCATAACGACCTCAATTTGCCCCCACAGCATCTGCTGCAGTCAGGAATAACAGGGCTCCCCAACTGTATGAACAGAATAATAACAGCTCTGGAGCCATACTATAAAGCCTCTCACTACTCATACTACCCTGTGGTAAACTTCACCTTCTAATTGGAAATATTGCCTTTTCAACACCCTCCGAAAGTTTTTTAATTGCTTTCACGGACTCTGTCACCTTTCTCCTTGAATAGCCGGAAGACCATGTTGTTTTTGGCATGGAGAGGTTGTTATAATGTAATCAGGAAAATGTAATTATGCTGCCATAATTGAGGACATTTATTCAGTTTAAAATGACCCGAAGGTGTGATCGTTCTGAATACATCCTTGTTAAGATTTCACAGGGATGTCTTTAAAAAACAAACTTCTGAAATTCTCAAGGCCTGTCGAAAAAAATGGTTGCGTAAGGATTCCAGTGCAGCTCAAACTACCTTGCATAAGAGTGCATGGTTCCTTGTTAATTCCCACTATTGAATGTGGACCTTTTTACCACCTGTCATTTATCACAAGTTAAGCAAGATTTTGGGTTGTGTTGAGTTCTCAACCTGGACCAGCACATTCAATTGTATGAGAATCAACACTTCTTTTCTAGAGCACCTGCATCCCCTCACCCTGGGGACAGGAGTGTCCTGGATTATTAGATGTTAGCACTAGTGGTACGGTCCATGAAAACTAGCTTCCTGTGGCAAAGTGGACCACCCAGGCAGAATCAGCCTGGAGGTCCCTCAAGGAGAGCTAGAGGCAGCCCTAGAATTAGGGCTCAACCCTGTTTTTGCTTAGGGTGGGATACGTCCGTGGCTGTCATGCTTCTTTGTTTTTGTGTGTGTAAGTGTAAGAGAGAAAGAGAGGGAGCGAGAGAGAGTGAATAGAGAGAGAATGTGCGTCTTTGTGTGTGTGTGTGTGTGTGTGTGTGTGTGTGTGTGTGAAAGAAAGAGAGAGAGAGAATCTGTGTCTTTATGTGTGTGTGTGTGTGTGTGTGTGTGCGTTGGCGCGCGCGTGTGTGTGCACACCTGATGTTCGCCACACACTTCGCCGTGGGTCTGCGAGAGCGAGTACGTCCGTGCGGACGGGACGTTGACGGAGCGGAAAGTGAGAGTGCCAGGCTCCCCCTGTGGGCCTCCGGTCCGCGGGCATCACAGAGGACGAGACGGGACGGAGCACCTGGAGTTAATGAAAAAATCTACCTCCCATATCTAACATGAAGGGTCCTGTAGGATCACAGCCTGTCACAGCCACTTAGAGGCTACATTTGTCACCGGCTAAGAACGGAAGGCAGGCGGGCGGGCAGGCAGGCGGGCGCCATTGGCCGTTTGAAAGTCCTTCGGCGCCGCAACTTCCATCAATCAGCTGAGGCTGACAGGCAATATGAGAGATAGGGAGTGGCACTGGCCGACTGTCCATGCTTCGGGCGCTGTGTGATTCCCAACGAGAGGATACATAGATTGCTTCTGGCTTTTTGTCATGCTATTTCACATGCTATAGTTCTATCTTCAAACAAATCCAAATAGATGGGTTTTAGAAAGTAGCCAAACAAAGATGCACTTTAATAAAGTACCAATGGCCATAGTTTTCAGACGGACGTGACCACAGCGTGACACACGGACACTCAGTGAAGGTTATCACGGAGGCTGAAGTAGGTTGGTGAGACACTGGCTTGCGAAGGGGCTGAGGGACTGCCAGCAGCGGAAAATGGCTAAATAAAACATTACACTGTTAAGAAAGAAATCGACCCAAACTGACAAATGCCCCTAACCCGGCGCCATTGCTTCAGCCATTCATCTTTCCTTGGGGAAATTGGACCTCTTTGTTCTGATGATGTCCTCCCTCTCCATCACCTGGGCCTGGAGGACTGGGTTGGCTTCATCAGACACACAGCGTTCAATCTGCTCACCGCTGTCCTCTCTCTTCTGGACCGTCCTCATGATGTCACAGGCTGTTGATACAAATGAGCTTTGGTGCAAACCGCGTCTCCCACAATTAATAGGAGCAAATGTTGAGTAATGGGGATTGTCCCTTTAAAGGTCGTTTTTGTTCAGAAGTGACCAAGATGGTTGATACTGTCCTTGAGACAGGACGTCTGCAAGAGCAGCTTTGGGGACTAAAAGTGAGATAGCACCAGTGTCCGATGTCCTTAGTGTGTGGCGTGAATACTTATGTTTTTGTTTTTCCATACCAAACAATTCACTATTGAAAATGATATATGCTCCCCAAAAACAAATGTGACACATACAAAATTGTTCATTTTCATGGTCTCTGAAGATATAAGAAGCAATGGAATATTCCCCCATTTTGGTTATTCACCTGGGGACAAACCAATGTAGGCAAGTGGAATTACTATGAAGTTTATGGTAGCTGACAGATCCACTCTATATCACTGAGGAAAATCGGTGAACTCTGCTTCTTTTCTCTGTAGTTAATTCCCTTCTTGATATTAAAGGACACACACGCAAACAAACACACACACACACACACACACACACACACACACACACACACACACACACACACACACACACACACACACACAAACAACAGGTTTTCAAATGCCAGCCACCCAATGTGCCTAGATAACCCTATCTCCCATGAGCCATCCTAAACTATAGTAAAGGCTTATCAAAAGATTTTAATTAAATTAAACTGTGCGGGATGCTATTTGGTGTGTTAGAAAGATTGACAGAATAAGACAATACCACTGTCAGTTGTGCACAGGCACACACTCTTACTTGTTTTGTATGAAGTATTTCAATATTGTCTGGCGTCTGAATTAATAAAGTATCTATTATTGTTATTAAATTACATTATTACATGAATTCACGTTCTACATGAATTAGAAAGCATTACCTCTGAAGATGAGGTACAAAAACAATTTACTTGAATAATGACATAGACTGCTACATATTCTACCATAATAATAATAATAATTCATTTTATTTATATAGCGCTTTTCTGACACCCAATGATGCTTCACAACATCTGCATCGATAACATGGTAAAAATAAACCATTAAACAGATACAGGGAGAACAGGCAGAGGGCAACAACAGTTCAAACTACAAGTATAACAAAGCACAGCGTCGCATTATAAGGATAGGACGGATTCTAAACAGTTCATTAGGGTAGGCTAGGGTGAAAAGAGGTTTCAAGGGAGTTTTGATAGTGAATTGGAATTGCGAATAAGAGGAGGGAGAGAGTTCCATAGTTTAGGTGCTGCCCTAGAAAATGCACACTCCCCAAATTGTTTTAGTGTTGCTGTGGGAATGACCAGTTGCCCATTTGAGGAGGAACGTAATGTCCAGGTAGGATGGTAGAGTTGAAGGAGGTCAGAGAGGTGGGGAGGGGCCAAGTTATGTAAAGCTTTGTAGGTGAGTAGAAGGATTTTGTAATGCGCTGATTGACAGGGATCCAGTGAAGGTTAAAGAGTATGGGGGTTATGTGCTCAGAAGATTTGGTTGAAGTCAGGAGGTGAGCAGCAGAGTTTTGACCCAGTTAAAGTTTATGGAGGGAGGTTGTGATGATGCCAAAAAGAAGTGAATTGCAAGGAATTGAATGAAAATGTTTATATAAATGAAACTTTTATATATATATGCAAGGAATTGAATGAAATACTGTATATTTATATATATATATATATTTCATTCAATTCCTTGCAATTCACTTACACATTCAAATACAAATATACAGTATACATATATATCACTATGTCTTCTAGCTAGGCACAAGTTAGTTAACAGATACGTGCAAGTCACTGTGCCAAGACCCAATTCCCTTCTATAAAAGCATTTTCCCATGGCACCAGCTTTTGTCCACAGCCTTCTGCCTGTCTGACGTGTTGGATACAAACCCCTGTGTGACTATACTGTAGATGCTAGTGTCTATTGGCTCAGCATGGCTTGCAGTGGCAGCACATTCCAACCCCCTTCCTTCACTCCCGTCCCCTCTCTTCTCCTTCTGGCCCTCCCTGCTGAGCGGTTGATAGCTGTCACTAGGCCGGAGGTCTGCTCGGGAAAGCAACTGTCACAGGTCCCTGGTATCTCAGGGCCCATCTGTCAGAGCTGGCCGGCCCGCCTGCCTGTCCAGTCCTCCAGACCCAGGCATGAAGCGCCAAGCCCTGGGACGACTGCTCCTCTGGGTGGCCTGATGCCTTTGGTCTCCAGCCAATAAAAGAGACTCACGCCTAGTAAGTGTGGTATAGCAGCTATCAAATGCAATTTCCCCGTCCACGCGGAATGGAACCTGGCAGTTTTGATTGGCTCAGCACTTGCCACCGCCTGGATGACACTTGGCACACACACTGACGACTTCCTCTACCCTACCATACAAAATATTCTGGCCTCCCGAAAGCACTATCATGTTCATAAAGTGGTAATTCAATACCGTGCTTACGATTACATTTATTTGTGACTCTCTTGACTTTTGTGTCTTTGTACCTATTATACAGAGGTTTAGCATTATAATATCAAGTGGAATTATACCACCACAGATACTTCTTTAAGTCTTTTAATATGCTATGAGCCACAAACATTTATTTTATTGGTCTTTTTTTTTATTTTGATGGCAATTGTCATCTAAAGACGATCAATAACACACTGTGATATCTGAGTTGAGAACAGATCATGTCCAGAGCTCTTGAATAACTGGATGATTTGTGACTGGGTGTCAGAAAGAGTTCCCTGCCGGCCCACATTTCTCTCCAGAGAGGTGCAGCTAAGGCAAGCTTGGGGGAACAGTTAGGCTTGATGGATTGGCCTAATATATGTAGCATAGCCTAGGGTCCTCAAAAATCCTGTAGGGCAACGCTTTGAAAGGATTACAGAGATTTGACCAAATCACATAAACACTCACATAAACCATCCTTACCACCATATAGAATGCAGGCATGCGGTATACGCACAAAGGTCTTTACACATTTACACAATAAGTACAGTATCTGTCTGTCACTTTCTTTGTTTCTTTTGCTCTTTTTTAATACCACGGGCACAAATACACACGAACAGGCTCACACACACACACACACACACACACAACACGGCATACAGTAGCACGGCTTGCCAATGAAATTGCACTACATTATTGCACGTACCGCAGCACGGCAAATTCAAGTTATTGTTATTCTCTTTTCCATGGGGAAGAGTGCCCAATGAATAATACATTTGTGAATGAACACACCTATTGATTTAAGCATAACTCCATGAATATACTGTAGATTTATCCCCGAAACACAGTACCGGTTCTTTCAGAATGCCTATTATTTTATAACCACTGACCTCAGCACATTTCTCTACTTTTCTATTTAACGTCTCATCTCTCTTCCATCTGTGGAGATGAATTCGATTCTTATCACCCCCGATTAGGGGAACACGGCCTGAGGGTATGAATTGGCCAAACTCAAACAAGTGTGACGCATCCTCTCGATCCTTCATGTGAGGAAACTAAGTAGAGGATTTCGTGCCACGAAATGTCTGACAGCTTGCATGACTGTCACTCTGCTCGACGATGCAGAGAGCGATGAGAGGAATCAAAAAAACGGAGGGAGGGTAATATGGAGCGAAAGAGGGAGAGAAAAAAAGAATTGAGAGTTAGGGGGAGAAAATACGGTCTTTGTTGTGCAGCTCAGAAGAGCTACATTAAACCCAGAGCGCTGCAAAACACCTGCAAGGTTGTGACCCAGGGAGACCAGTGTGAACAATGAGGTTTGTTTTAAATTCAGTTGGGCGAGAACCAGCACCAGATGACCACCATCTGGCGCCACACCTGTTCATTCAAATGTACCATCACTGTCATTTCGATTCTATGATCAAAACTTTTACCTTGAGATTTACTGGCAAAATGTCACCCATTTTTATAACAGATATATTCCACAATGAATAGTTGAAAATTGCTGCAGGATATGAATACAATTGGATAGGAAAATGATACTTAAAAGACAAGGATGAATATTCACCAGGAGAAGAGTATGGGAAGATAGGCAAACTGCCTGAAGCTAGAGGGCCTCCTGCTGCAAAATGTGTTTTCGCAAGAGATATAGAAAGAGAGAAAAGGAGGGAGAGGGAAGGAGAGAGAAAGCTGAAGGAAAGGGCAAGTGTGAGGAACTGCTTAGAGATCTGATTAGAAAAGACCAGCTCATAAAATAGATGAAACCGTAAAGGATCAACAATTCACTTCGCAAAACACTTGCTCTTTAAAGCCGACCACTGTGTAGTAGGGGGTACTTATAAAGGTCACACTCATGTAGCAATTTGCAACTCAAATTCAAGTATTCTATACTCTCCATAACTAGCTTCCTTGAATCATAATGAACCATTTTAGATTTTTGCCGTTTGACTTCCATATAGCGCCAATACGTCTGTATCTATTACCACCATATATCTCTGTGCAGGAACGGAAGCAATTTCACCCCCCAGACAGTAAAACTCAGAAAAGAAAGAGCACTCATCTCCCAACTGACATTTTCTTTTTCCAACCCTCCAGAGTGTCAGACACAGAGAGACAGACACATCCAAGAGATCATTAGATCATGAGAGAAAAGTGTGGCGTATCGATTCGGCGCTGAGAATTCTAGGTCACCATTGATTAGCAGACGTGGGACTTTCGCTGCCCTTACCGGCGTGGCCGGGGTCCCTGCCGTTATTTTTAGGCGCGTGCTGATCGATACAAGGCCTGTCTCGGTGGGTCTCGGTGGCATTGGTGCCTCCCTATGGACTCCATGCAGGTCAACCCCCAGTACTCTGAAAGGTTGCACCAGTGATGGGAATCAATGGGTGGGAAATGTCAGCTAGCATGGCTGTTTACTTCACTGCAGACTCGGAGAGACTGTTGAGCCGTATATTGTCTGATGTGAATTGATGTCTCAACCCCAGTTAGCCGGTCTTCATCTCGCCCAAACCATTGGCATGGAAACACTACCGCACACTCACCCACAAGTGAGAGAAGGACGTCTTTCCTATCTACAAAGAAGGAGAAAATCTGTAGAGTGGAAATTTACATCCTCCATAAACAGTCAATATACTTGTATATGATTTACCTGTAAGAATGTCACCTAATACTGCAAACAGAACATGGCTTTATAAAACCATCTTAAAGTTCCTATTAATATATTAATTCTCAGAATTTTTTTTCCACGTTTTACCAGGAAAGAATAAACATATCTAAATATATCTGAGACATAACTATATGGTGCATCTTCTAAAATATAACTGATTAAGTGTTTTAATAGCTCAAACTATTTTAGCTGAGTGTACCTGGTGGAACCTACATGTTTCACCATATGGTTTCGAATAGGCCTATGTCTTTCCCCTTGCATTCTCATCTCACAGTCCACTCCCAGGGAACACGACCTCCCACTCAAATCAATCACTCACACAGTTCAATCCCTCACCTACGATGTGCTGAGAAATTACAAACCACAGATGAGAGGTACTTTGAGGTACTTGAAAAAATACATCCATGAAAATGACGGCTGAATACCAACCAGCTTTTTGTAATTGGTGACATAACTAGGCAAGGCTTGTGTTCAATTACTTTGAAGCCGACAAAATAGATCAAACTAACGGATCTCATACAGATGGGAACTTTGTTTTATCTGCCAAAACACTACTACTAATAACGATCAGTCATTTGAGCTTTTTTATATACAGCAGTGCTATCCACAAGCACTGGGTAGGAGTACATTTTAGGTAATTTCAATAACATGAGAGAGTCACCTACAGTATATAAAAGGGCAGGAATTTAAACTAGAATTCTTTCAAAATAATCTTTCACAAATTTTTTATTTTATTTTAAGTAATCTGTCAACTCAAGACGTCACCATGCTTCTCTGTGCTTCTCTCTGCTTTTTATTATCCACTAATTGTGGAAGGCAGATGTTGCACTCATAATATTCATAACTTAAATTACCAAAATGCGATGACGTTTAATAGATTTCCCTCGGAGCAGGTGAAGGCCCCTTTGCATACACAGTAAGACAGTTAAAATACACCTGTCAGCTAGCCACCTGAGAGCGATGCAGAGAAACGCCACTTCCTTTTGACGAGGACTAAATATGGAATGTGCCAAACTGAGAAGGTAAGAAAGCCTGAGAGCTTGAATCCACCAGATTGTTTAGCAGCCAATTATTTTGGAAATGTTTTTACAGAGGGAAGTTTTGTATTTTTAAAGCATATTTTTTTTTGTCTTAAAAATGGCTTATTATTCATTTGAACCAAACTTTCACCTGAAGGGGTGTTACATGCTTGCATTTGAGTGGTTTGAAAACAAACCAAATTGTCTATTTGTTTATTCTTGAAACTGAACTATTGTTGCTCCAAAGATTTTCCCTTAACTTCTCCGATTCTTTCTCTATAGTAGTCCCTTTCACAATGGATGTAGTTCAAGAGCCACGGGTTGGTTATGTAGTGCTATGCCGACATCCCAATATGAATTAATGTTACAGTAAGATAAAAAGGCTCACCAAGCTACAGCAGCAGCATATTCTCTCTGTACTTTTTTTATATTGCTCTGATTGCAGAAAAATCTTTTGAATGTCATTTTTGCAATATTGACCTCATCTGTTCCTTGAGTTAACCATCTTGTTTTCATGGTTAATGTCATCTTTCATTTTTTTTCAGCAATGTCTATCTAGCTCAAACTTCTCTTTTTATTGTACATTTTTATTTAAATAAACTAATCCTTGCTGACACAAGTGACTGGTTGGCGGTTTAGTTGGCAGCGGGAACTCATCCAAAGCACTGACACAGTATAACCCAGGGTTAAACCGTGCTCACCAGCCCTGCAAACTAAACTAAGCCTGCTGTATGTACAAATGATAATAGAGGATCATAAAGACATCCAATCCTATAGACACTAGACAGCGCATCAACTGGGCCCCAGCCGTGTTCGTATCAGCAGGACTGCGATTTGTCTGTAGCAGTTAGCCTGGCAGTCTGTGTGTGTCTGTCTCTCTCTCTCTCTCTGTTTGTGTGTGTGTGTGTGTGTGTGTGTGTGTGTGTGTGTGCATGTGTGTATTTGTGTGTGTAATGCAGCTGGCCGGAGCAAGCAGTTCTCAGATACACTGTGCTGAGAACATTGATCCCTGCAACCTGGCTTCTCCTCAGTCATTAGTAGCAGTGTTACCTACAGTAGAAGCACCGTGAAGGCAGGCAGCGCCCCTAAATTGGATTTGGACGTCTCGCCAAATGTCTGACGAGAAACGATAACAAAGCCCAGCCTCAGCTGGAGGGGCACAACGAAAGGTTCACCTTATTAGACAGTTGAAGAACAACGTTTGAACTGAGACTTTACTCTGAGTTCGACATCAAGACAAAGGAGAGAAGTGAATGCTTCCATTTGTTTTCTCCCAATGTTAGAGAGCAGGAAGCTTACTAAGCTGGTCTAGTTTTTTGTTATGTTCAAACTACATGGCTTCAGAAACAAAAGGGCAAGTATTGAATCCCTGCCCTGGGCTGTATTGTTCTCTTCAACAGCTTTACGTCTTCAAGAAGGGGGTCTCAATCATAAATATTTTAGGATCAGAAAACAATAGTCATAGCACCAAAATGCTCAAGGAAATAAATCCTGCCCCAGCAATCCTGCCAAGCTGTTTTCTGTCAAAACCACCAAGACCCATTATGGATGGAGGATTCCGGCTAACAAACCTGAGCTCTGTTCAGTTGGATATTGCCGTGTTAAAATGTCATGTGTGACCGCAGTTTCAGTTGGCAAAGACAGGCATGTATTGTGCTTGTGTAGTCATGGTGGCAGCCATCCACAGGAAGATTGAGGGAAGGGAAAGTGGAGTAGGCAAGTCTAAAGCTCCAGATAGAGCAGTTTTCCTCTGCGATTGGACGTGACTCATTCTCTTTCTCAGTGTTCATGTATTGCTATGATACCATGGCCAGCTTGAAAAGCAACCTCTCTCAGGTTTTACATACCAAAAGAAATGTTTTTCCAGATAATTATTATAACAATGCATTACATTTATCTAGCCATTCACAAAGCATAAAAGGGCACAATTTAGATTCCTCTACAATAGGAATAACCATCGTGCATAGTACCGCACACATGTTGGCATATGCGCTGTAGATAAACAGACCTTGAGCAGATACAAGAGCATATCTAGAGTTGTCGTCTACCTGTAAATGTGTGCATTTACATATTTTCCAAGGAGAAGGCCTTTTCTGCTGGAACTTCATTTGACAGGCAGCCTTATCAGAGTGCATGGAGGGCTGTATGTGTTAGAGGTTTGCACATGTCTTTACACGCCCACACCCTTCTCTCAGCAACAACTCTGGGCCTTCACTAGGAGTTTGAACAAGTGTCTCTCTTGTCCTTTGATCTGGGACGATCAGTGATCATCTTGGAGACACAGTAGAAAAAAGGGAAGCAGCTGCATTCTTGTTCACCTTCCCCCATGGGAGTGAAATTCAGGCATAGCTAGAGGTAGAATACTGTCATAATTACAGGCTGTGTTTAAACCTTACTCGGTGATGCAAATGTTTATGTATTTTTTTACAGCTCGATATATTTGTCCACTTAACAGAGTCTCTAATGGAACCACCGTTGTTAAGCAGCTGACCCCAATTAAAAATCAACATGAACTTGATAAGTTGCTCTGTGCCAAATCTGCTGAAAACACACCATTTAGAACAGGCATTCACTATAATATCTTTACGATTATCTCATCAAATTAGCTCAAATAAGCAATAAACAAAGCCATAAACTGTTCCTGAAACAGTAATTGATGCATAGATTGTCTCTTTAAAAAACAGCTTTAAATGATGGCTTTTACTGATGCAAGGCAGACAGCTTAGACAACGTAACATATCCATGACGTGGAATGAAGACGTTACAAATGACTCTAGGGGGAAAACTATACTTGAGGTAAAAGTTTGGAAGAATATTAATAAGTGGGCCAACGGATCTGTCTAGATGCGTCTTCAAATCTGCATCTCAGGTTTCTGTCATCAGAGAGTGTCAAGTGCAATAACTACTACTGTGCATATGTTAAAAAAAGGCTTCAGTTTAGCTGATCCAAGAACATTAAAATAGTTTGTGTTTTCAGACTGACACAAAGAGACAGCATTGATGTGCCTCTGCCTTTCACTTGTACAACCCAGCGGGACTCAGTGTCATGCACACTGAACATGACACGTTGCATCTATTTGAAATGCTTTCATTGAAAGGCAATGGCATTTCTTGTTTGAGGGCATTTGAGATGATTTAAGAATAGATACATAGGTGTGTTTATAACTTCGGGAAATTGTTCCCACTATCTATATTTTTTTCTTTGTTTTCTATCTTTAATGCGCAAGCTCACAAAAACAATTATTATGATTATATTTTTTAGGAGAAGTGCTGTAAATATAGAAAACAAAGAATTGAGACAGGCAACATAGAAATATTACGACACAAAACTCATGCAATTGCGAGGCACAAGCATTCATAGTATATGTTTTTTCTAGAGCCTGACCGGTACTGGAATGTTGGAGCCAATGATGATACTGATATTAGGGAGTTATATAATTTCCGATACTGATATACCGGCCCATGTTCTTCATATATCTATATAGAATATCTAAATCAACATAATTTGTTTTCGAAGGATCCCTCAAATGTTGTTATTAAACACTTGTGACAAAGACATGTAATTGCATATTGTTTTAATGTTTATGTTACTTGGCTTATTGTTTTACATCTGCTCTAATGTTTTATGCTGATGTTTTCGTCTTGGCCAAGGCTCTCTTGTAAAAACGATGTTTGTTCTTCTCTTGTAAAAGAGTTGTTTGTTCAAATCTGCTCTCTGGAGTTTGTTCTGCATTAAATCCATTGTCATCCAGAAGCATTTCTTTTGACCATCATTCTGTCATTATTTAAGTATACAAGAATACAACACCGAAACCAACACATTGTTCTATCATTATGTGATACGTATTACCAATGGCTTATAGTATTTCAGATTGCACGCTATTTCATGGAAAACGTGTCTGAACAACTTTGAACGTTGTCTGCTCTAAATACTTGATTTATATGACAGGCCTCTGCTATCATGTCAATGCCTCTCCAAACAGTTCCTTACAGGCATTTACAGTGCAAGAATCAAAATGGGAGCCCTGTTTAGCTCCCCTCCACTCCTCAACCTGTGCCCTGCAGACAATCCCCCGAGCTCTTCCTTAGCACAGTGAGAACACACATTATCGTGTGAGTGGGAGTGAGGAACACTCCACCAAATAGTTTAAAGATGTAAGACCCTCATTTGGTTATTACCGCTCCCTCTTTAATGACGCTGAAATAATGTCGCCCAGCTGCCTTTCTGATGGCTGCCTGTTTTTTGTACACAGGCTCTCGCTTCTCTGATCTCTCCCTCTCCGCTCCTCTCTGTACGTTGGAATGAGAAACCAGCAGCGTTTTCCTTCAATCAGCTTGAATTAGAGGCATGCTATAGAGGCACCCATGAAAAGGGCACGAATGCGCCCCGTTCACGACAAAATTGAATAATTGAAGTGCCCGAGACGACCGTGTTTCCATCTTTTACTTACAGCGCATGCATGACAACTATTATTACTGTCAGAGCCAGTTCGTCCCAGACACGCCACCCAACCGCCCAAATTAGCAGGGCGACATCATTCCCTCGGTGTACGCATTTAAAACCACAGAGGCTGGGAGGCAACAACATATCATGTTGGAGAACGACCATGACGCCTACTATAAACACCACGACATGATGAAACGTTTACCACTTTTTTTTAAACATGTGTCTTCACTCTTTATACTTAAACCCTGGGCATACCGCCAAAGAGGCAACACTGGCGAGTAGTCATTGCCACTGTTGAAATTGGAGCTCGCTACTATTTTCGGTCCCCTGCCACCCTCCACTCATCTCCCAGCCATTGTGTGGAGGGAGATTGAAGAGAGTGGTGGAGACGCCAGGCAAGGGACACAGCCTCGTCGGCATCCTGCATCATTAAGAATGGGCCACCACACAGCCGCACCCGCATGTGTCTGACATTTGAGATCACCGTGCGCCGTAAGCCGCGCCTGTCGCACTGATAACATCCCCAGGGGTAAGGCCGTGAGCCCAACACTGACTTTATTTATTTATATCTCATTAATCCCACACTTCCAAGGTGGCAGTTGTATTATGAGCCTGTGAGGTTGGCACTATCTTTTTTTAATTTTATTTGAGTCACTTGGCTATCTCAGTGTTACACCTTGTCTCAGAAGTAGTCTATGACAGTTAGTGCATTACATTAGTATTCCAACGTGGGGACTTTTCTTTCACAAAGCGGCATGCAGTGCTACCATATGCAAGCGCGCCACTGGAAGGCCTAACTACATGGAGCAAAGCCGTCCCAAATCCCCAGCCAGGCCTAATTGAAGAGAAGTGGGAGATCTGGCCGGCAGTGACTAGCACAGTGGACCCCAGAGTAATACCCTAAGCTACTGCCCAGCCACATTAAAAAAAGCATCCCTCTTGTTTATGATCCCGTTTAGCATGGCGCTTTAAAATGCCAATGAGGAGGCCCCATTCATGTCCTCTAGCTCTTTATGAGGCTTGCTGATTCAAGTGCACACCCTGGACCGAGCAATGTCCAGTGGGGGAGCGGGGGCTGCCATCACAGGACGCTTATTTTTTCTTCAATGCTCTCCACCAGCCTTTGAGAACACACAGACCACACGTTATCGCCAAGGACCAAAGTCCTGACGAAACCACCATTACCCCCAAGGATTTCAATCAATCTATACTGTAGCAGTATATAAAGGAATATATGCCTTGCTTTGTTATTATTAACATGAGAGCCTGGTACGTTGTGGTCACTCATATGAGATAATGCATTGCCTTTACTTACAGTATGTAAGCCGTTTATTGGCTAATGAACACATTTCTTTTTTTTTGTCTTCTGTACTCCTCTCTTTCTATCTTGTATAATTTAATTTAGGGTCGAAGTACCCTTCTGGCTTACTGCCATAACATGACTTTAAAGCGGTTCCCCTCAGTTTTTATCAGGTTAGAGTCGAGCCAAACCAACACTTTAAGCCGTTAAAAAGGAGATAAATGGATTTAATAAACTTTTCATTAATATAACACCTTCAGCTTCAACCCTTGATGGGCCTTGGCTGTAAGTGACTGTCGGCTGAAAAGGGGTAATTTCATTAGGTAAGGTTATTAACAGAGCAGCACTGAGACATATTAAAGGACCAGCATTTACATACCAGGAATGGTTCACCCGTCATATTATGTCTAACACATGTCAAGGACACAGTTATGGTAATCCCATTTGTCTTACAAATGGAATCTTCAAACATAGCTGCTCATTGTAATTAGAGTTGGCTGGTCTGTATGCAATAACTGCACATGCCACTTAAAGCAGCATGGTTACATGATTCATAATAGGCAACACCAGTACAAGCCAATACATTTGTTTTCCATTCAATTGAAACATGACACAACTGAAAGAAACAGAAACCCATCAACTTAATTTAATTACACATCTCCAGGACAGCCAAGATTGCAGAGAGGAAACCATCCTAAAATTTTATAGAGGCCAAGGATGCCTGCGGGTGTTCACAGAGGGAGGTTAGTGTGCTGCTGCAAAGAATTGTGGGAAGTGGATCAATTGAGGGCAGGCGTCTCTCTTCCGGGACCTATTTCTCCTGGATTTACAGTTAGCAAGCAGCGTCCCATTTTGATAACCTTTTCAACTAAGATAGTAAATCAGACCAACCACCTAAAGGTCATAAAGTACATTCTCCTCAAAGGAACAATATCTACAAGCCACAACAAACAGTAATGGACACACTTTGTCACAGTCCCAAATGTAAAGGTTGACATGTTTTATAACCATGGAACTGGATAATTACTTTAAACTTCTGTTTTTGACAAATTCAATGTGAAAGTAGATTCCTTGTATTACTGACAAATGGTGCTCCACTTTTTCAAAATACACAGGATACGATGTTAGTGTTCATTATGCCATATTTCAAGAAAAAACACATTTTAGAATGGATTTGGGTTGAGAGCAGATATGTCATTGGGGTTTTCAAGTGGGCACCCTCCATCTCGGATGTTTCATTAATTTGAGCCCACGACACCTTCAGATGGCTTAACAATGAAGAATGACATCTCAAAGCCACCCCCCTCTATATCCGCTCTCGGCACGGCCAGATATTCAAAAAGAAGACGTACACTATACAAACCTCCAACTTCTGGCTAGAAACATGGTACGCTCAGACCAAGATGAATCTTAATCTGTAAACCTATGTTCATGACTTATACAAATACCCTATACCTACTTCCACCTGCTGGCTTGAAATACGGAATGCTCAGACAGTTGGGATATTGCTCTTACAATGTAACCCTAAGGTCCACATGAAAGCCTGGGACCTGTAATGCAGACTCCAAGTCTTGAAACATTTTACAGTGTAAACCTAACTTCATGACAATTCTCTTGGAAAGGGCAGTCATAAGCACCTTTAAACTTACCTTTATACCTTAGTCCTCAGATGTAATAACTTCCTTTGGTTTATCGACGCACCCACCTTTGTTCTCCAGCCTCTGCCTCAGCCGCTAATTTGCTATAACAATGTTTAATTCTTTTGTATGCCTAGTCTATCCCTTCTTCCCACTGGACTGTTGGCTCTACAAAGTACACAGTTTGATGTGTGTTGGACCAGAGTAATAAGTCTGGTCTTAAATTGGTTGTTGCACTCTTTAATGGGACTCTCAGATGTTGGCCGACATCTGCTAGGATTTCCCAATCTTGTACTCGTCTCAGCTGCCCTGAGCTTTGTTTTGGCCTATATAACTTCCGTCCCGGAACTACCTCCCTGACAAAGTGAATGTTGTGCGTGTTGCCCTCTGCTCCAATGGGCAGGGCATTAACCATTGAGTGTATATACTCTATTGCTGCAGCCAAGCAATTTAGTACCTGATTGGAGCGCCAGGTATATCTTCATTGAGTAAGGCTAGTCTTGCACCCAGACATTATGCGTTTGAGATTAGTTGTCCCCCTGCAGAGGGGGCATGTTGGATCCTCACCTACCCATTGGCTAAGACTTGTAGGTACCGTGTTGGTAGTACGTCATAGGTTGCCCTAACAATAAAGCAAATTCTTGTGGATTCCATTCCCCACAAGTCCTTCCAGGTAATTGACCTCTGCGCTACACTTTCCTAGTTCATCCATCACCCTTGTTTGGCTTGTTTGGCAAATTATCGCAAATTTGCGTTGTTCCGAAGGGGTTGGTTTCAAACATCTCTGTTTACTTACACCAAGTCCAAATCCTCCTCATCCATGTTGTTCTTGCCCTACTATTTTCGTGTGTTTAAGGTATACTTTTGCCTGCAACACTGCTTCTTTTGGATTCTATTCCCGTCATGTTGCTGATGTGGGTGCTGTTTTTCTCACTATACTATCTCGAGATTCTGTAAGTGTCATTTCTAATATAGATTTGGTGCACTTAAATTACATAAATTGGTGCACACAAGTTAATTGCTTCAGAAATACCACGGTTAGGGTCTATTCAAACATGATATTAAATCATTAAAATAAGCTGGCAACTTCATACAGAGAATTTTAAAACTGCATTATTTCTGTGTGAAATGGAGTAGCTGACATTGCTTTTCAGTGCTTACAGCGACCTAATTGACTCTCACTAAATGTACCACATAAAAGGTATATATACAGCAAACTCCTTGACTTAGAGTACCATTCTAAAGTGCCAAGCTGTAGGTACAACTGACAGGGCTCTTGTGCAGTGCCCTGTGCCCTAATACAGGTTAATAAACATAGTGCTGTGATTCCGCATTGCGCATCAAGCCGCCATTGACAGCACTCTGATCCAATGGCATAGGGTATTGTCAGATTGACAGCACTCTGATCCAATGGCATAGGTCATTGTCAGATTGACAGAACTCTTGCCCAATGGCGTTGGGGAAGGACCAAGGGGGGTAAATCATATTTAATGGGGGGATGGAGCCACCCCATGCCACCCTTTTAGACACGCCCCTCCTATACGGAGTTTGTCATTAGAAATGTAATTCCACGTTTCATTTAAGTCTCCTTTGCTTGGCTCTGTCGTTGCCAAACTAACTAAAATGATCACTAAAATAAACTGAAGAACTGACATGGGCACGAGGTGACTACGACTTCTATCATTATCGCCATGGCAACATGTGCTCGGAGCATGAGCTGCCAGTTTGATATTGCACTCTGTGAGCCTTAGCTCGTTCTTGTCAAGCAGAGGACAGTTCAGGCCATTGTGTTCTCTTGAAAATGAAGGGGAAAAAAGATTCCCTCCCTCTGTGTGCTATGCCACAAAGAGATTTCATATAAAATATATGAGCATGAGATTTTTTTCCCATACCAGGTCCTGTATAGGGAGACCAGGTTTTCACAGAGATTTTAAGCAGACAGTGAAAATAAATATATTTTAAAAGTGAATTCAACTAAGAAGCGACAAGGTTACTCCAGGATATAGCAGAAGTGGTTTACTCCAGCTAAGCATGGGTTTTTTCCCCTGGCCCTCCAACTTTCTTATGGAGTCTCCACAGACTACCAACAGACTGCAATCGCTGAGCTCTGCGGCATGTTTTCTTTCCAAGGCTACAACAGATAGTATTGTTCTTCTCACAAGAACACTTGTAGTCCTTAGTGGAATGGTGCTGACATAATACCATATCAGCAGCGACTAGCTCTCGGTTTTTATCAGTGTGCCATACATACATACAATTGTAGGCTACCACAATAAATGGTAAATACCACTATAAAATACTAAATAGTAGAAAAATGTAATTCCAAACCAATCTCAATTTATGTTCTATCTGGCTACAGATAAGTTTATAATTTGCTATGGGAAATGATTTGGAGCTGACAACACGGGTGGATGTGTTTAGTTTCTAGATTCCTTAAAGTGCTTGAGATATGTCAAGAGAATATTATTTTAAGCTTTGGCAGCAGCCCTCGTCTCATTCTGTTCTGATGAATTGAACCCCAATTACGTTGACTCATTATCACAGACAAACATGGAATTAGCATCACATATGCAAATGAGGCTGTATCATATTACTCACGCTGATTAATCGTTATAGACGACAACACTGATTGGAGACCATGTGTTTGTGGCCCATGTGGCTGTTTAAGTCTAGCCACTCTGCATTCAGCCGTTTGCAGCAAAATAACAACAACAATCCATAAACACACCTTCCAGAATCGTTGTCAAACTAATGTACCAACACAACACACCCTTTGATCCTGTTTATGCAAGCAGTGATATATTAGAGATTCTACCGCACACGAGGCAATTAGCCCAGCAGTGGAGAAACGTTCACTTAAGATTAGTTTGAACCGCTGCTAAAGATGTCGGTGTTCCAATCCCATGCACTTCTGCCCGAGTTTGCATTTGATGTAAACCTGTTTCTTCTTTTTCAAAGGACTGTAAGACAGGAGCAACTCAGAACCACCGAGACGTGATTTAGATTTAAAGGCTGTAGATACCAGACACGGACGGACTCACACTCTCTCTCAGACCGCACTGCTCACATGCCTTATTGATGTCCTCTCTCAACAATTTCACAATACAGATAGGAACAGTAATTTTGCCGGTCTCTAGAATCTGGGTCATTGTGTTCAGAACCAATGAATAAGCTACTTTTTGTGAGAGGGAAAAGGAATGTGGACTCCTTGCTGTTTCACCTTTTCACAAAGGCCACACTGACAATACTATTCAAAGCAACAATGATCCCGTGTCCTTATGGGTTCTCATCTGGTTTAGAAGTGTGATAATAATAATTGAAAATCACGTTGACTGAAACATGGGCTTTACTAGTATCTCTTGTAATATGTCTACTTGCATATTACATATTTAAAAACACTTACAATGCATGCAGAAAACTCAGACATTTAATTAATTCTCTCTCTCCTTCAAATTGGCAAGGTGATTGGTTTTGGAGTGTGTTGGAAGAAAGCACAAATTACCTTATCCTGCCACAATTGACGCATTTGGGTCACTTCTGTTCTTGTTCAACATGTGCTTGATACACAGCCATGTACAAACATGCTTAACCTTCTGGCTGGCTCCATTTACCACCTATGGAGCTAATGCTTTAGTAATTATAACCCTCAGCGGGGCTCCAAACCCTAATGATTTTGAGGTTGAATATCCCACTGAATCTCTGACAGGAGGCAAGCTTCAGGCCAGCACTACCGCGAGCTACAGTACAGAGGTGCAGCCGGGTGTGCCGCTGATAAATTACCCGCCGTACTGTCCTTTAGATTTACTGCCCTCTTTTTACTGTACACTATAAATTACGTTGAGTGTTACAGCCTTTTTCTTGTCTCAAAAACACTAACTCAGTCAAAGGAAGCATTAGAATTATGCCCCCTGGTCGTTGGCCACCCGAGCGCTCTGGGAATTAATGGGAGGAGGGAAAACGTCGTCCTAGCCCATGGAGAGACCTTCTGAGATATATAGATAGAGGGTCCCAGAGGCAGCCAAGGTGGACGGGATACATGGAGACGTGAGCCGTGTGCAAGAAAAACCACAGCAGCCAGCAAACACGAGCAAGTGTTAGTGCTTTGGTCTGTAAAGGAACAAACCTTTAGGAAGAAGAAGAAAAAGCACCCTGAGACGAAATGTTTATGTTTTCTGTGGTCTCCGCCTCTCTCTCTCCTTCAGTCTAGCCTGGCATCAGGGATGATTAAGCATGTCGGCCCAGTGTGGGCGTGTTTGGCCACCTTAACCGTCTCTGACTGGTTCACAGGGACAGCCATTAACCTTCCCTCTCGCAAAGGGCCAGAGACCAGGCCAAAATAACCAAGAAGCATGGCCTATTTGGATGTACTCATTACTGTGGCCCCTGTCCTCTAAGTGAGGCCACCAGAGGTTGCCACCTAATAAAAGACAATGTCAGGTTTATCTGACGAGGGCACTTTCAAAGGATCGCCACTGCTAGACAGAGTGGGTGTTGAAAGAAGGTGTGACTAAGACGGCAATTGCACTGTTGGTAGCATAAAGTAGCCAACTTCCACTGAATGTGGAGAGGGATTCAGAGGGGCCTATAGGTTCATGCGGACGCACAGTCTTATGTGGCTATATTTACATCAAAGATATATTTAGGTGATGCTCCCAGGATGGAAATTATAATGTTTAGCAAGGGTGCTTGCCTGTGCTGTGCTCCATGCTATAATACACAAGTGGTTGGTCCTGCTTGGCAAGCAACTGTTGTTGTCTGAATACAAACTAAATTACGTACCTACGCTGAACTCAGGAAATGTGGGTGTTAAAATGAACAATTGTGCATCAAAGAAAGGACTCTCTTTAATGATTTGATTTTGGGACAATGGAGTAATTGGATGATTTATTTTCGAACAATGTAAGCAAAACAAAATCTGTGTCCATTATACAACCCCACTATATTCTAATCTTTCTGTGAAGGAGAGATATACAATATGAGCCATTTGCAAATGTTCCGCTGATTCTCTGAGGGGGTTAGCAGTAGCTAACAACCGCATTGCACGGAAAGATATCAGCAGTCTCTTTGTAGAAACTTATTTGCACGTATTGCTATGCTTGTTCACATGCCTCTGATCATTACATGTGGTAATGCTTGCCATCAACCTCTCCGACCAAAATACCCACATAATTCAAACAATCTTGTTGGCTGTATCAAATTAAAGAATATATTGAGATACATGTTTTTCAACCTCGTACAAGGTTGTGGCACGCTTCGGAAGTGTGATCATGGCTACTCTTAAGTAGGCCTTTAGGTACAATTGTTTTGAAGAATAAATACTTTTTTGGAATAAATTTGTTGTACTTTGGGATAATATACAATTCTCTTTAAAGATGATGCAACATTCAAAAGTAATAGTCTGATAACGTGATTTAATTTAATTTTAAAAAAATGTGTACAGGTGTGTCCATACATTGTCAAAAATAATATAATGGAAGGAAAAAACTTCTTTAAAAATCTAATTTGCCCCTTGAAAATAATCCCATAGTCTATTTACAGTCTACATTTACCAGAGAACACTGTGGTCCATTTTAGGATTTTCTCTCTCCAAAGTGGGGGCCCTCAATTATGATGCCTCACAGCACACAAAAGGAACCTTTCCTGGACACCAAAACCTTCTAGTTCCTTACTTTCAGGTCCCATACCATGTGTTCAATTTACCATCAGAAGAATGTAACATAACATTACAGTCTGGAAAAGCTATGTATGGACAGGAATTCCAGCGTACTCTCTGATCATATGCCAGTCCAGTAACATAAGTGCCAATTCCATAGCCCAAATTTAGCTAAAAGGATTTTGCAACCGATTACGTCTAAAGAAAAACAAATTCAGCTTTTTAAATTATATATATATATATATACATACATATACGTATTTTCTATTTTTTCTTTTGGTGTTTTCTTTTGGCTGGTCTAGACTTGGAAAACAGTAGGGCAGTGATGCTGCTGTGAAAAGTTGTTTGAAAAATATTAGGCCTTGCCAGTCATAGCTAGCATCTATGTATGGAAAGCACTGGCTGTAGTGATTGATTTGGCCTTCTTCTCTTATTATGACTCTAAGTGGGTTTCCTCCGCTCAGTGCTATGGCTTATAAACCATCTACAACCCTCTCAAATTGTTTGCCTCCGCACCTTTAGTTTAAGAGATGAGGGGGTTTTGTTTGCCATTACGTTTTAATAAGACGAATGAAGGCGAGAGGTGGCGGGCTGTGTTGTCGAGGGAAAAATAAATAATCAGAGGCCTGGCTGACTGTAGGGTGCTTTGAGAATGAATCAATGGACTATTAGAAGCTGCAGCCTGCCATGAAAATGTATCCATCTCAAGAGGTAAGAGATATAGAGGTCAAAAGGGACACCGACAAGATGTGTGCGTCTGAGAGGACACTCTTGTTGTGCTTTCCCTTTGGTGTTGACAGAGCATTTGTTCTTAATGGCGCCATACGTCTCCGTGTGCATAACTGTCACCCGCCGGCCGCGGACAACACCACTGATGGTGCGTTCAGATTACAGGGCTGCCTACCGCTGCTTGCACATGTGTCTGGTGTCAGAAACTATGAAAATACATTTGCTTGTGTTGGGGAAAACAGCTTCCCTCCGCACACATGTACAAATTAAAAATATCAAAAATTCTAACTGTTCTTTAAACAGATTAATTTGTGTCAGCAGTCAAACTACAAAGTCTTCTTCTCAAAAAGATGATTTGAAGCTCATGTCATTACAATCATTAATGCCCGAATTGCCTTGGATTCATACTCTCCATAAACCAAGAGAAGTAAGCTTTGGTGCTGATTCCAATATCCAGTATCGTCCAACATAGCTGACAGATGCCACACACTGTGCCCTAGACTATCTTTGGCCTATCATTAATCACCAGTGTGCCATCAGTAATTACTCCATTCAAACTGTCCATCCCTGGCCAACACACTAATGAGGGTTAATTTTCTGGTGGGCCATCATTCTAGTCACATAACACCATGAAAACCACACACACACACACACACACACACACACACACAAACATACATTCTACCCCTGAGAGCCAGCAGCATCGGGGTAGTGATTACCCCTCAGCCCTTGTTGTAGTCATTTTTTTGTTTGGCACAATTCAGCCGCTACTCCCTCCTGACTCCAACCACACTAGAGTGACAATGAAATGCAATATTGTGCATGTTTTTTTCCTGCTAATTACCTGTCAGGGCCTAATGGACAGCTGACAAAAGAATATATCGGTCTGAGTGAGAAAGGGGCCATATGAGGACTCTTTGTTGCTAAAGAAAACTCAGAGAGAGCATATTTCGCCGATCAGTTTGGTAGTTCCTCAGATTGTGAGCGTTTGTGAGGAGAAAGCAGTAGCAGTCTCTGTAGGGATTTTTGTGTGAACACAGGGCTCCGTGTGAAGAGGCAAGGTCCCTTGCAATGGGGTCTTGATGTTAAGAATCAATTTAAGTGGGAAGCTTTTGAAGCGGCAACCCTGCCCCACTTCCTGTTTACATGTCTGTCTTATCAGAAACCAGCAAGGCATTTTGACTGGATGGCTGACGGAGGATGATAAAGCGCTTTCTAGCTTGGCAGGCCCTGTCTCTGTAATAAAAGGAAAGAGTGCAAACACACTGAAAGTTCATGTTTGATCTCATGTTTGATGTGTTCTTCCAAGTCCTGATGGGTAGCACGCAGTGCCTTAGATAAAATAAAATATACATATATATATATATATATAATCATAGCATGATGCAAGATTATCAACTGATCTCTGCCAGTTTCCATTATAAACAGTACCCCACTGATCGAACAATAATTGGTTATGCAAAAATCATGTAGCTTGTAGGAATGACTGAATAGTGAGAAGCCTTTGACACCAATGGTTATAACATCCATTCTGTGTTCTTCTGCATGACTGCTGGATTAACTTCATATTCTAATAATGAACTGAAAACTATCCTGCCTTCTCGTGCAAATGCCCGAATAAACATTTTCAGACACACACACACACACACACACACACACGCACGCACTCACGCACACACACACACACACACACACACACACACACACACACAAATAATTACACATAATTACACATATATTTAAAGCATTTTTCATCATTACCCAGGGTTTGACAAATATGGACCAACCAATGTAATTAGACTGTTTCTCTGTTTTCCTGATTTGTTTCTATAAAGCTCATATTGCCAACTTCCAAAAGAGCAGCTGGGCATTGATTGGTGAATTATTTAGATGTTTTTCGTTAAGAGAGACAGACCTTCAAAACAGGCCGAGCAGGTTTGGTGAAAATGCTAACGGCATAACTGACCTCTGCTCTTTTCATGTTAACCACGGATGTTTCAATATTCGCTTTGCCTGCAAAACCAAAGCTGAATGTCAAAACAATTAAAAGACTTCAGTCACAAAAATGGTCCCACATATTGTGAGCATAAACCAAGTGGGATAAGGGGACCAGAGCGGTAGTGTGCAGAGTTGGATAATGGTTACACTCACTGACTGCAGTATGGTATCTCCTTTTAATTACATCCCGGCCATTGTCTTAGAGGGATCTTGGATTTTATGATCCGTGGCTTTATGATGACAATTTTCATGGTTGAATGTGAAACGCACCATATGGATGGTGTACTCTCAGAAACAAAGGCATGCGAGTGAAATCCAGACACAGCCCAGTCCTTCAGAATGTGCTCCAGCGTCTGTAGGATACTGAGAGAGAACAGGATTAAGGGAGCGTGAAATGATTTAGCCATGAGAGCCTTCCTTAAACATCTTCTTCTGAAATTAAACTTTCAAAATGAGTCTGAACTTCCAGTTGCTTTATTTAACCTTACTAACTGTCCAATGTTATATTTTACTACAAATGCTCTCAGGCAGAACCCTAATTCACTCTATAATCTATGAAAGGTATCTCTTGATTAAAAAAGCCTAGATGGCTATCATGAAGCAGTGATGCTCTGCCTTTTAATAAACATTATGCACCAAGTGGTTGCAAACCTGATATGTACTCTCTTTTTCATGATCCCATGTAAGAGTGTTTAATTTAGTCTAGATATGAGGTATATTCCACTGTTATAATCAGAGGAGGGATCCTTTAACTGTCTTCCCCTTAGAAGGAATGAATGAAGGAATATGAGCTAAAACACACAGCCATTATTTTTTACTGGTTGAAGCCTGCCAGTTCTTCAGACCACCAACAGTGTGTTTTCATACCAGGGACTATGATTAAAAGTGGTTCAGAAGTGCAAATTTGGCAGAGCAGCTACAACAGGCCCCAGGCAAGGTTGGAGGCACCTCATTACAGGATGCGGGAGGAGACGCCAAAGTCAGACTGATTACTCTTAGTGAAGAGGAGAACAGGCCAATTATTAAACAATGTCCACTTCCTTGATGTTGCCAGGCATCCACAAAAGCTCACCTGTTCATATGAGGCTGAGGCTTTTGACACATGTTATTAGAACTTCTGCCCTATGATCTGCCAGCTATAAACATTCGATTAGAATGAGTAAACTTGATTCCTTGTCTAAACTGCCAAATCACATTATACGGAAGTGCGCTGTTATATATTGTGTGGCGTCCTTTGCGTAAAGTATGGTTTTAATTATGAGACTGCCACGCTTAATGCATTTGATGGAGTTGATTCACTAGTGGGCGGTTTTTCAACATTTTGTTATAAATATACATAGCATATAAAAGGAAAACTATGAAAACATACATATTTTACATTAGTTTTGAATTGTTCCATTGTTAACCTTATCACAAATGATTGATGGCTGCGAGTTTAAAGTCCTGCTGAGGCAAAATGAGAGAACAAAGCCTTGTTCTTTTTTTTAATTGCGCTCAGATTACTCATACCTTAATTACCATACCACATGCAGTGGGCATCCATTACGGTCAACATTTCTCATTTGTTCAGACATACTTCTCTTGGGATTGCAACAGAATGAACCTTAACAACTTTTAATCTATGAGGTACACTAGTGACACTTTTGCGGCACTCCACCCAGATGGCCTGCTTGCAAGGAGTTTGTAATGAGAAAACTACAGAAAATCTTATTTACCATGTTCATTTGTTCCAATCATCTCTTATCCTCCTCCCAAAACAATTAAAAATGGCTTACCATTCCCTAGCATTTAATACGACAAGGTGCAATATAAAACACACACGATGTCCTATTGTATTGAAATTTCCTCATTGAAAATGTTTACTCAACTGTACAGAGAAGAGAGACCCTTTTATGTGATCGATGTATAAATAATAATGAAGGTAAATAAGATACTCAAAAGCAAAAATGACACATCTTAATTAAACAAGAAAGAGTTCCTGCCTCCCTCGAGATTAATACAATTGTTGCATAATCTCATCCTCCACAAGGTTCTATTATTGCTAGTGCCAAACGGGATCAAAACTGCTTTTTCTGTCTCCATGATACAAACAACAATAGACAACACACTCGTTTATATGGCCTCTCTTTCAAAACAGAGGATTGGAAAGCACAAGAAGTGCTTTATACGTTTGCCCTGCACCGTAGGGGAAATAATGGAAATTGTTGTACAGCACGTGTCTTCAAGTAATTCATCCACAAGAATGTGATGTTCCAGTTTCCGCATATCTGTGGACTTAAAAGTACATGCTTAGTTGTAACTTCACACAAAATAAATTACCTGGGGAGGATGCACATTTATCACAGGAACAACATCAAGTGCAAATGTTCTGCACTTGCTTGACAATAGAGACCCCCCCCCCCACACACACACACACACACTCACCCATAAACACAAAACCAAAGACAAAATAGCCGAAGCACAGAAAGCTAGGGGGGACCCATCTTAACTTTGATCTTGTTTGTCTCATGGTATAACCAGACTACATAACTGACAGCCAAGGTAGACAGAGATGCACTGTTTGTGCTGCGGGGAGCCGAGACTGGGAAACGATATATCAGTCTCCTTCCAGTAAAACAATGCTGTCAATTCAGCAGTAAGAGAACAGCAAAGGGTATTTCTTTCCTTGTTCAGCAAAACAGAGTTGGTCCGTTTAGGCGGTGCTAACATATTCATTTGTTGGAAAAGGTATCAAATGGGGACTAAGCTATCTTTCATGTTTAGTGGAAGAGTGGGTTGAACTTTGCCATTGAGACCTCTGGTTGATGACAGAGTTCTTTGTGCTCAGAGTTGAAAGGAAAAACACTGCTGTGTGATACATTTTAGCAAACTACATTTGTGTAATTCATTTTTTAGATGTTGGTGTGGAGTCACACATGCCACTAACAGATTCTTTACATGTATTCAGACTACATATCAGAATCTACAGCATATGTATAAATGAAACAGCTTAAGGAAATTTAAGACCTTAGATACTAAGGCAGGATATAAAAAGTGCATAGAGAATGGCAGGGCAGCTCCCATAAGAATGAATTAGGATTCCATCGAAAATTGTCAGGTTGATGGTATGATGCATTGAAACCACCAATGAAAGATTCACCACAGCTGCAACATTAAGGAAGTTCTCAGTGCAATTGGAAAAGAAAGGGAGAAAGAAGCACAGCTGAGTTACTCAGATTTCCTCCATCAGCTGTAATTGACTGCACACTGAATGCGCTGTTGAGAGGAAAATCCTTTTTTAGTAGGGTCATACTTGAGAGCTATGAATTAAGATATCCGGTTGCTTTCAGTGGCTGGATGGAAATGCATTACTGGAAACAGGACATCTCAACAAGGTACTTACAACCAAAAATAGAGAGATGATACATTGAAAATAAAGAGAGCAATACACAGTAATCCACATTTTGTCTGTCGAGTGTCTGGGTTTGTGTTTAGCAGTAATTTTAGGTTTTACTAGACGGGCCACAAAAATAGAACTTAACGCTGCAACATTTATCATGAGCACATTCTTTTCTCATTAGCATGGCATATGGAACCTGTTGCTGTAATTTCAGTGATCAGATGTATACCGCTGATAAGTAATTAGACACATTGTGCCTTTGTTTACTCCACAAACTATTTAACACCATTCTTTATTACTGTGTTCACACATCGGCTGTTCTTTCCAGACCAGAGAATCAGCCACTGCACAGCCAGGAATACAATATCTTAGTAGAGCATTCCTCCATAGTGGGAGGATTTTTTTTTCATTACATCATATCTCTGACACAGGAAAGGGGAAATGATTTGTTCGACCTTGAAGTTCATTTCCAGTACTCCACTCAAATACGATGTTTTTTTGTCATGTTACAATAGGCTATATGCCTATTATGTGATTTTGTTTGAAAATGGGCTTTTTGTGTGTGTGCTTGTAAAACTGTACATCTTATCTTACTGCCTGCGAGATTTAAGTGGTGGAATAAAAAGGAATGCTTTTTGTCCTAATATTTGTTGCACATCCCAGTGAATGACATGAATTTTTGACGCACACAATAGCTTATCTTTGGACTATGAGAAGACACCTTGATATTGCACAGTGCACAACATAAAATGTGTGTGATTTATTAAGTACTCAGCTTATAAAAATATGAGTTCAGCAACATTTGTTTGATGAAGTGGTCTTACGACTGCCCTAAGGGACAAGAAACATGGGTTATAATGTACTTTGTACCAGATTTAGCTTGTTCCCAACTATTCAGACTCCTTATGTGCTCCACATGAACTCACCCGTTTACCCAGTCAAATTAAAAGCATTGGGCAGCTGGTTTGCTCATTCATGAGTGGGATCTGATTGTGCTGCAGGTCTCCTCAGCGCGGGTGGACGGATAAGAGGTTTGGTACAGTGATTGGGCCGATTGCGCAGTGATAATGTTGTGGCTGGCATTGATGCCGAGTTAGTGTTTGGGTGCTCTGGACTGGTGGTGCTCAGCCTGACTAAACTGGTTGTTATGATGATATTGTGTACAATCAGAATGCTATGTCGGTAGTGACACGCTCCATATCCATTGCAAACCCCATTTGTGAATTTAACAATTTATTTTCTGTCATCTTGAAGGCTTTCGGCATGTTGTTGACAGTGCATTTTATACGGCTGGATCTGGTTTCAGAAACAAACATTTCACCTTACACGTTAATTGTACAGTATTTACCCGTTAACACATGACGTAAACTGATAGACACAGGCCTTCAATCTTTATGTGTATCATGAGTGTAAAGGAAGGAGGCAGAGACACAGCAAAGTTCCACTTGTTGTGTGTGCCCACCCACAAAACCTATCCATACTTGACTGATTCCCTCGGGATTGGGTTAAGCCAAAGGGAAATCGACCTGCAGCGGTCATGGTGGGGGAAAGCAAAAGGCTATACATTTCATTACATTTTTCTATGGACTGTGCGGTAGACTAAGTCATTGCCACAGACGTGAAAAGCCCAGGACTGTTTTCAGACCAAAAAATGTGTTCCTGCCTATGACAATCGAGTGGTGTGACTCTTGACCACTGGCAATGCTTTAGATAATCAGATCGTCAGCGCACACAATGCGAGGCAGTAGACCTGACAGCATTGAGAAACCAGGACACACATTCATGGCCTCCCATGGCAACACAATGAGGAGTGAAAAAAGTAATCATTCCCAATCATTTCTCATTTCGTACAGCTCATTTCATTTCCTAAGCTTACTATTGAATTTTTTCACTCAAGCCCTACAAGGCATTTATAAGGGATTTTATTCTCCGGTTCGTTTTACTCCATCCGCTGGTCATGCCCATAGAGTAATAATGAAAGGCCATTGCATATTAATGCCTAAATCTATTGGGTTAGACAGCCAAGTAATATCTGTCTGTCCTTGGTTGCTCACTGTTCTAAGTCTTGCATGGTTTGAGCCAGACTGTTGCTTTGTGAAGTTCATTCCTGACTATTGGTGATTTGCTCGGTTAAAATAGGATGAAATAAATTCAAATGTGAGGAAGATTTATTTAATACATTTTTGATTGTATATGCTAATCTAAGCTGCAAAAACGGCAAATAGTTTTGCTGAAAAAAAAAATGCCAGTGAAATGGGATATTTATGTATCTCAGTCTTGAAAACTGCCGAAACGAATAGGACTTTTATATATTCTCGTTATGATGACTGATCTGTGCCTGACACAGTGAGGTATTATTCAAACAAATAAAAGACAAGGATGTCTCGTTGTCGTCACAAGGTCACGACCGGAACATGCCGTTTAACTCCACCATGCTCTCCTCTGCGTGTTCTATACTCTGAGCATTGTCCGTCCTTCAGACACATCCTGTCAGTCGTCCATAATTGCACTGTGACAGCCCCAATCCCCCCCCCCCCCCCCCCACCGTGAAGATATGGACCTTTCACCAGAACTCCACCTTCCCTTTTCCCTCTCCTTTCCTGTCCAGCTCCGTGTGTTTTATAACCTAGGTGATAAATAATGGACTCAATGTTCAGCCTTTCTGAATCTGATCCCAGATTCCCTGGCCTGCATCCTATCGGGTCTCTACCAGGGACTGTGTGCTATGAGTGATATATTGACCACATTGGGCGCGCTGACAGCCTTCTCCATCGTTAGTGCTGGAGGTGAGCTGTCTCCTAGCACCTTGGGCGGGACAAAGTCAGACTCTGCCTGATAGTGTGATAGGATTTTGTGTGTGTGTGTGTGTTAACAATATTCAATGTTTTAATTGTGTCCTTGCTTTGAGTATTATAGTTCATTTATTGAAAACGATTGCAATGATAATGAAAACATTCGATCAATAAATTAGGCTTGATTGATTACGCAATCTCATGAAACCTTTTAATAGGGAAGAAATGGGAGTATTGTTCCTGAATAATTTAGTGAATACATCCTGAATCTTTTCAATCTAGTAGCGATCTACAGTTTTCTGCGTCATTCTAACATCATTAATGTTTGGTTATTTATATAACGTGGTCCAACAAGCACTGCGCATCATTAGGCTTGGAGCTGCTGCAAGGTGTTCTAAAGGCTGCACAGGAAAAGATAACAACCCCCTATAAACAGAGCCCTGGCATTTCTATATGGCATGGTGTCTCGTATCCATTAAGTGATTACTCCACAAAATGGTATTGACCAAGAAAGAGATCCACCACTTCATGCCTTTTAATTGATCATTTCTGCTTTGTGAGACTTCCTTTTCGACACTCATTTTAAAAACGATTGATATGCCTTTTGCGGATCACAGTGTATTAATCACATAACAAACAAGAAAACGCAATGGAGCCCAATTCATACAAAATAAAGATGATTCAATTAAATGCTGAATCTGGACAAGCAGCCGAGACAAACCAAAGTCAATAGAAACATAAAAAAAAAGATGGCAGAGGAAAATAAAAGCTGAAAACACTGGTATCATGATAATCCAATGCACAACAATGATTAACATATCCTTAATCACACTAGCTACTTGTTTTTGGTAATTCTAACCCACTAGCTAAACAAGAGATTATCCTTGTTTCCCCTTGTTACACTTTTACAGCTGACCATGCAGTAAGAATTTCACTTAGCGCTTTAGTCATCTTTTAATTTGTCCAACAGCTGCAATTATGTAACAGATGACTAACATTTGGTATTTTCCCTTGGTTCAAGTAGGTTGTCCCTATTAACACCCCCCAACCCCCCTTTCCTGGTTTAGTGTCTATCTGCCCAGCATTGGCTGGTGCTCTTCTGGATGGGCATTCCGCGATGGCAGGAAAGGGCTAATTGGCTTCTAAATACACCCTTCTCTGAATTTTATAATCTATCCTCTCTAGTAGAGAGAGAGTCTCTACTGATTAGAATGATTTATCAGACTGCAGTCAAACCGCCACCATTCCACCTCCACCCCCTGCTTCCTCTCTCTACTTCACAAGCTCTCAATGTCTGCCAGATGGCATCACCGCAAAGAGGAGAGAAAAAGAAAATCAAAGGTGGGCTCCGACGTCGAACTCCGGAGAAGGCTCTGCGCTTATCCCCAGCCACTCAGATGACACATTACAGGTTCTCACACACACACACACACACAGTGTGGGGAATCATCACAGGAAAGATTGTAAACGAGTCGAGCACAGAAAGCCTGGCATTTGCACCATCTCCACGGAAAATAGAGCATGTTACAGTGATGCATAAAACCCCTGTTTCCGGCACTTAAAGAGCTGACACACAATGACTTAGGAAAAGACTTAGGAAAAGACCATAGCTATGATGAGCTTACAAACTAAATTTCAAACTAGCCACCACTTTCACTTCTAGACATACATTTTATACATACATACATACTTCTAGTTACACATTTTATCACTACGTAAATTGCAGATGTAATAACCAGTCGTAATCTTCATATTGAAAATGATGAACTGCCTCATACATTTTGGCGTTTTTATGTTTGTTATGATAGCAGTAACCTGCTTGTAGGTCCGGATATTTGATTGGCATTGGCTCTGGGTTTATCTGCATTCATGTAAAGACAAGAATTGAGAAAATCCCCCTCAGGGATTTAGCATGTTCAGGAAAACACAGTAGATGTAAAGCTATTAACACCTCACAGAATGCAGATACAAAGTAAGCAATTTTACTTTAAAGTATGCTACCTATATGCCACACACAGCATCTCTTAATCGTTTGTAAATAGAGAAACAGTGCGAAAACCTAAGTAGCACGTGCCTTGTCTTTTGGATTAGGTCATCAGCTGAAAATATCACGGAAATTTAGCATCCCTGGAAGTGTAAGGGACCTGTAATGAGTCAGCCCCAAGGGAGGTCAAGATATTTTGGACTGTTTTGTTAGTGTGCCTTTTGGACCCTGCCTATGACAATAGCAGCTTGCCAGGCTATTTTCTCTTCAAGCGACAAGTGTCTGTTGTTTCATAGTTAAACCCATCTGCTGCATAAACCAAAGTGGATAACATTTTGAGAATTGCTTTTAAAACTCTTGAAAATTTGAGACCTTTCATGAGTTAAAGACCAAGAAAAGTTGCAAAAACATGACTTTGGGTTTTCACTTTAAAATGCATCGTGGTGATCTTGCATGCTGCTCACTCTATATTCATTATTCTATTCTCATTATTAGCCTTGCCCAAGAGCTAGGTTATCGGGAAGGGGGAGATGGAGAACTGAGTTTCAGCAGAACCACTATCTGTGAGTCCCTAGGTACTCTCAATTCAGATTAAGAGATCAAGTAATTAAAGGCTGTTTGGTTGAAAATGGTCTCTGTTTTAAACAGACTACAGCATTCTAGGACATGCCTTTCTAGGTTATCTTTTGCATGCTTTGCTAGAGTCCATCGTTTAAGCAGTTCTGAGTTTCAAAGTGATGCACCTCGCATGGCAATCGAGGCTTAAACGTTGGTAGCTTAAGTCATATAGATCCTGTCCCCAGTGTTTTTTTTTTATTAATCCCCCTTTTACTACATCCCAGAGAGCCATTTCAAAGAGGATGAGGATGTGTTGAATGTGAGATTATGCATATACTTATGTGTTAAACATAATTAAAGCTGCCCCCCACTAAGTTGGTAAATAGGGGGAAATATGACAATTCCACAAAAAAAAAATTCTGATGAATTATAAGAAAATGACAAGAAAATCTATAATCAACTATCACACTTCGAAATGAAATAATTTTTCAAAACTGGATTCATAATGTCCACATCTACTGCCTGTAGATACATGTTTGTGTCTCTTTAATTATGTAACTTCTTCGCTAAGAGAACTTTATAGTTTTGCAGATTATGACATTTCTAATCTTTGAGTCATAATAGAATAATAACCTGCTAATTAAAACGGGCAATTACGTATATTGTATGTTGTATTTTGTCAAGCAGAATATTTCTGTTCTGACCTATTTCAACTGAACTAAGTCACTGGAAATTTGCTTTTGAGAATATCCATTTTAAAATGATTTGAGTTACAGTAAATATGTATGCCTTATTCATAACCTAGTCACATGGCTTAAGTAAACCTGTGTGTATATATTTATTTAATATCTGAAATTGCCTGTTAGCATCTACTCACATTGATGATTAAATTAACTTGTTTCATCACAAGTTGCTAATATGTGTGCGTGTGACACAGGAGACAGGTGACTGACCGTGCAGAACAAGAGACAGATGCTGTGCAGCGACTACTTTCTGATTATTATAATGAGTTACATGTGAGCTAAATGCCACTGAATAAGCATGTTCCCCCCATAATGGATGATCTGCTCCTATTTGCATGGTACTACATATACCCCCTCCTTACATGTACCAAAGCTTACTTTATCATAAAAATACCCGAGGTTACATTAAGATAATATTGCTATCCTATGCAAAAACTACATTTATAAGATTGTTGCTCTCTAGTTCATGCATGAGATGGCATGATCTTTAAAATGCTGCGTGACAAAATTAGATATGACATCCATGTTTCACTTCTCCCTTGCTGCCTTTGATGTACCTTTGAAACACACTTCAAAGAGCCTCTAAAAGACCTGCACAGTCAAAAGTTTTTATGGAGGGGGAGGATGGGGGTGGCTGGGATGGTATGAACCTTGAACAGAGCACTTGGCAGAGACACAGCAGTGAGACGGTCTTTTGACACTGAGCTCAAACTCAGTGCCCGCTTGTACACACTGATCAATGCCCCTGCTCAAGTAAACAACAGGTTTGCCCATTGGTCGTTTTCGACTTGCTGTTTCGTTGTAGTCCGCTTTTGTCACAAGTGACAGATTGTAGAGAGAGCTTCATGTCTCAGCCACAGCCTTATGCTAATTACCTGCCAGCTCTTAAGCTTCTCTCCCTGTGCTTTCATAATTTCTGACCTCACAACAATGTGCCTGTTTCTATCCCTTTAGAAGTTGGGCAGAGCCATTCTGCAAAAGACAATATGAAAGGAGACAACTTCTTGAATCCGTGAGTGGGGTTGATACATCTACTTTTGTTTCAAGACATCGCTGCTGCTCTTACATCTTTCTCAGGATGACATGACCCAGCCTCGAGAGCTAAGAGCAGATTGGATCATTTGAAGGAGTTAGAGTGAAGATGAAAGGACAAAGAGAACTTGAGTGACCTTTTTGGAGGCAGACACAAAGTTAGAGTGAAATCATTTGGTCTTTGTGGGGACAAGACTTTGAGTGAGAAGAGCCCTGGAGAGTACTGGGGAGTTCCAAGAAAGCGTCCATGGACTTGCTCCTGGCAAAGTGTGGCAGGGGTGAGGGCCAATTGGAAAAGTCTAACCTAAGTGTGTATAACTCACTGTGCAGGAAATGACGAGAGCCAACTGCTCCATTATGTCTTAAGAAATGAACTACAGCTGCAGATATTGAGGTATTGCATTTTTATGAAAAGCCGTTATATGCTAGTTTTGCAATTACTTCCATTTCCTTATAATGTGAACTTAATTGGACAGAAAAAAAGCCCTTTCAGAGGATTGATCTACATATTGAAAGTCAGTTGTGGAGAAAATTGTCATCCTCTTGTACAATAGTGATGCCATCTGCACGTTTCAATATTGTCGTCGCTTTGAGACCGCCTGCATAATGACTGAAATGTCAGATTGAAATTTGAAACAATAACATTCAGAGGCTGTTTTATATTATTCATAGAGCAGACTTTAGGGAATGTGACAGCATTACAGACTTGTCAGTCTAAAGGGCAAATGGATTGTAGGGTTTCTGGTTCACTACTTATTGTGTGTAAATTACTCTATCAATTTTGTAGATTATCAATTAATTCATAAATTAATATTATAATCGATCAATTTGATATTAAATAATTAAGGGGGCACCACCCAAAGATTTAAGCTTATTGCATGGCTCGATGGGAAACCAGGTCTGATTTGGCATTAATTTAATAAGTAGGCCTAGTTGAAGTTTTAGTCTCAATTCTGAAGTAGTGACGTTCTAAGTTACGAGAATAAATGATTGTATGGAAACGAAGATATGACACAGCTGGGATTGGTTGCAAAGCAATTCTTTTTATTTACTAGTCTAAAACACATGAAAATTACAGTACTACAAAGAATGACTAAATGATGACATTAATAAACTAAAGTGGTTAGTAGCTAAACATACACAGTATAACAGTTGAAATATTGATAAATTATGGTAAGCATAACACATCAGAAATTGTCGCTCAACGCTCAACGTTCGATAAGCATGGGTTACGTTACTGTGAGAAGAAAGGCGGAGCTGTGGCTCAAGGATTGGTCTTATTAGCGTGCAATTTGAGAAGTCCGTGGTTCCTTTAGTAAAGTTCTGAAAGTTAGTTCCTTGTTTGAATAAACATGGAACAGCAACGTGGGTTTTTGGTCTTCTTTGACGTGTTAATTGTGCGCTGGTTCAGTTTGAAAGTGTGCAAGGTTTTCCGGCCTTGTAGTGAGGAAAAAGGCCTAAAATCCTTTGTCCAAAGAGTTGCTTGCAGACACGTGGTCAAGGATTAAGTTTGGGTGCAAATTTTATCCTGTTAGAACGAGGTGGCCGACCAGGTTCTTGTGGATGTTAAAAAGCCAGGTTCCCTGGATGAGAACTCTATTTATAGTTTGAGAGGGGGTTTCCAAAAAGGTGGCTGAGGTCACCTGATTGGCCACTGGTCAGGGACTAGAGGTGTAAATTATCTCACTGTATGAGATAAGGTTTTCAGCTTGATTAGCTCAAATCATTTTCTTTCTATTTATACCTGTATGATAAGAATATGTTCTATATAAACGTTTGCAAAGTTTACAAAATATCATGGTGGACATTTGGATACCAAACATGACTAGGCTAATTATGTTAGTTAGCTTAGTAAAACAATACAAAATATATAATTATTACAAAATACAAACAATTGATGTTACAATTTCTTCTCATTGTCAATGTCCAATAATTTAATTGATTGTTCCTTTGCGACAGTTTCTTAATCCCAATTCATAAATCCTTAAAGTAGCAGTTGGAATTGCTGGAATAGAGTTAAGGTTTTATGACCCTTTGTGTTGAGAGACCATGCTTCGATTCTCTGGAATGAGGGGGATGGTTTGAGGATTGGTTTCCCTACAGGATTAAGTTTTGGAAATATACAGCTTTGGTTATCCCTTATGATTGACCTAAGGATTTCAATGCTTCAATGAGGACTATATGGCATGAATATTATGGATGGAGTGACAAACCTTGGGTTATGCATAAATGAGGGTTATAGCTGTCTGTCATTCATTTTACCTTTAAAGCTTAAGCAGAGGGCAGCCATTGAACAGTGTCCATTCCAAGTTTGATGAATAGCGATTATTAAGAAATGTTGTTGAATGACATAATGCTCTCTTTAACAAAGTAAGGTTACACAAGGACGATACAAACATAAATTTGCCCACAAGCCCTCCATAACTACAGGAACTCTTGGTCTTCATATATTGTTTTACTGTCAAACTAATTTCACACTGGACCCAGGAAATTAAAAGGATGGAAGAAACCCCATCCTTCCACCTGCAGTCGGTTTAGCATCAGATATGATGGGGCGGAGAGGTGTATTAACATTAAGTATGGCAATACATCTTCATAACAGCTTGTGCTAGGCGCAGACTTAATGCTATCATTTTTTCTCATAAAGTCTGTAAAAAAAGGGCCACTCACACAGTGGGCAAAGTCAGTTCAATTAATTTGGTTCTGAGGATGGGCTGGTTGTGGATGGATGCCATAATTCATCAATGCTAGGCTCTAATTTGTTGCAGAGCCCCAGAGATTAAGAGATAGAGATAAAAGAGAATATATCTATGTGGCTAGACACCGTTAATACAATCTATGGTGTCAGAGGAGATTTAAATAGATTTTGTTTTTCCTTAACTTAGTTTGAACTGATGTTGCACTTTGTCTGTTCTCCCCCTGTCTGTCATTGTCTTTTGCCATGTTTACTGTGTATCTTGTGACACGTCTTTCGGTTTCAGAAAAGCGCTATTCAAATAAAATTAATTATTAAAAACATGTGAGGTTGTTTCATAAACTGCCCCTCTCAGCCATACTGTAGTAAAGTGCAAAATAATGAAATGAGGCAGAGTTTCAAGAATACCTACCACCACCTGCACGTGGCTGTGGATGAGCATGCGTGTGCCTGTTTGTGTGTGTGTGTGTGTTTGCGTGCACATGTTTACAAGCATGCACGTGTACTTTTGTGTGAGGTCAACTGTCAGCCAGATACTAGTTACACGTGTGCGCAAGGCAAGGCAATTGATTTATTTTGTAAATTGAACAGCAGAACAGTTTTTGTTTTCATAATCAGCCACTAGTTTACTAGCTCACATAATAGACGTTTCTCTCAATCAGATTTGAAATATTCATGACTGGGGTTATTCTCGTGGTGAAACAGTTATTATTATTATTGTTGTGTGTTCTCTTTTTAGGTTGGCTTTCCTTTTAAATTGAATGCTACGTTTCTGCAGTGGCTTGCTTCAGAGTTTCCACCTCATGCATGCTTCAGTGTTGAACACAAAGGAGGAAATAACAGGATTGCACATTATTTCACACTGCCAAACAAATAGGTCGTTGCCGTTTTGCTACTAGCTATACTGCATAGAGATTGGATTGATGAAGGCAAAAAAAGAGTAAATTGTGTGCAGCAGGTCAATTCATAATGTGACTACCTTTTTGTCATGACAGTTACCATATCTGTGCCGTATGTTTCTTAATGGGATCAGATGTGCTAAATCAACAGTGCTGTTTATTTCCATCTCTTCCACATTAATTTATGTCACTAAAATGTCAATCCAATTCCCTGGCAATAACTTCAGCCCTTATATGCAATTTGCTTTTTGAAGAACTATGGGTTTCTGTCTGAATTGCTTCCACTGGGAGACATCCTGCTGAATTTGCATCGGTATTGTTTCATTTGAACAGTATGTTCTGGGAATGCAGTGAACCATGGTATGGAAAATAACCAGGTGTTCCGAGGGATTGATGAGTGAGATTCTTGTCTTGCACATCCATTTCAGAATGACAAATGGAATGTTTGATCTGGGGACAAATGCGATGCTCAGCTTGCATACAGTGATAACAATGAGCTCAGAGGCCTCTGTGTTGTCACTAACTCTTCCATTTCTACAACCAGTACACATACTCTGTCGATCACATGATCTGGCATTCAGATAGCCTGGCTTCGTAAAATGGAAGTGTTTCCGTAGGACAAGCACTGTTCAATGCCGAATACATGACAGTCAGGGGAAAGAATGGACGCTGGTAAGCGTGTGCTCATGATTTTTTCGTGTAAAGTCAATACAATAATGATATTCAGAGTTCGCTTTCACATTCAACATATTCAAACGGAACAATATGGCAGTAGATTTAACACCTTGAGCTGAAATGTACGGTGCGCGTCATTTAATATGAATGGAGAAGCATAATTTATTTCTTTACAATTGAAATACTACCTTAACTCAGGTTTAGTGTTGTTGTCTAGGATACACTAACTCTGGTAAATGGTTATTGTTTCCAATTCAAATAGCTGCGTGCATAGTGTTCGAGAGCCCGAAGTATCAAGGCTCAGCTACAGGAAATGCTAGCAAACACAAGCGAAACCACTCCCCCACTATTCTCAAGTGTCCGAGGACCTACTTGGAGACATCGGTTGACATCGGTTGACATTTCAGCCCCATGATGGCAAACAGAGTTCAGCAAACTGCTGAGAGGGGATTGTGGGAGGCAGCCCCAGGGACCAGGCCAATGATGTGAACGCCGGACAGCCGGCTCCTCTCTTGACGATTTGGAGCGCTGACTGAATTAGCTCCACGAAAACGGCCCCAAGTGACTCCCATGCCTCCTCGCCGCAGTCCTTCCATCATCATGAAAAATAAAACAGATACAACACCACCACGGTAGGGAGGCTTTCAGCCCCTGCTCAACGACTGCTTTTTAATATTTCATGGCCTCCACATGCTTATTTTGGTAGGAATAATTGATCTGGATAGAGAGGGCTGCCATGCAGAAACAAAAATTCTCCGCGGAAGGGTTAAGAGAAAAAGAGGAAAGAAAAAAACGCATAGTGATCCGGTGGCATCACATTTTGCTTATTTTGGTAGGAATAATTGATCTGGATAGAGAGGGCTGCCATGCAGAAACAAAAATTCTCCGCGGAAGGGTTAAGAGAAAAAGAGGAAAGAAAAAAACGCATAGTGATCCGGTGGCATCACATTTTGCTTATTTTGGTAGGAATAATTGATCTGGATAGAGAGGGCTGCCATGCAGAAACAAAAATTCTCCGCGGAAGGGTTAAGAGAAAAAGAGGAAAGAAAAAAACGCATAGTGATCCGGTGGCATCACATTTTGCCATGGCCAACTTGCAACTAGATTTAAACAGAACAAATGGACTTGCTGGAGTGAGATTGGTGTTTTGAAGGTCGCTGTAGCTTAAAAAAACATTACCCTGCTTGTTTAACAGCTCACCATATACAAACACATTCCATGTAGCTTTACTACATGTGGAAAAAGATAAAAACAATCCTATCCAACAACCGTCATCCTTGTTTGAGGACAAAAGTATTCTATTCAATGGGACTTGTTTAGAGCCAGCAATTGAGGGAGCCTAAACATTTACCAGCATTGAACATTATCAGCAGAGCAAGTAGCCCTTGCTAGCTGTGTTTACTGTCGCCATTATTAACATAGTGCCACTCTGGCAGGCAATACAGGTCTAGTTTTGATACACAATGTATTGGTTCCCAGTGATAAGTGCTAAGGCCATCCATGGCCAGAAGCTGTTTTCATTGATGCACAACAACTCCAGGGATCTGTGTCCGCTAGCACTGAGTCCCTTGTGAGTTGATGTACTTGCAGCAACCTTGTAATGATTTGCTTCACGATGCAAAAAAATTTGAGTTTGTTGTAAAGCAGGAAAGCAACGTTCAACAATTACGTTTTTGACAGCAGGAAGAAAATGGGCCTTTCAGGTAATACAAAAAAGGCCCTTGCTTTTACTAATGTGAAATAAAAGTATTCTGCAGTTGAGTGCATTTTGCTCAGAACACTATGCATGTTATTGTTGAAAGATTTTCTGTATAAGTGATGGAAGAGGTATTCGATATGTGTCTGTGTGCTCAATGATGAGTAAAGGAAATAGAATTCCCATGTGACAGGTTACACTGCAAACTGTGAGGCTAAGACAAATACAGCCAAACAGCCATTTATCATGCTGCCAATCAAAATCCCATCTCAATAATTATATTTGATGCCTGAGCCTTAGTTCAAACCAATAATTTCTCACCAGAACAAATTATCAGGAACCAGAGACTATGGATTACTTTGTAGATCAATGATATTCATCAGGATAGGAGTTAAGCTGAAAAGAATGAACAACTGTTTCCCTCCCAAAGATACATCTGCAGTGTATGATGAATCTGGACACTATCTAGTCGACGTTCTCAATGATATTGGCAACAGCACAGTATTAGTAGCTGAGACGATCGATCTGAAGGAAAGAGTGTAATTATCTTGAAACACTTTTCTACCAGGCACTGATTTGGTCAACTACATATCATGTTTGCGTTCAAGAATATTGTCATGCAAAGGAGTTGTATCATTCATGGTTTCTGCATGTCTCTATATGAGGTAAAACATTTTTCTTTATCCATTCTCAATATGTATCTTCGGTAAGACCGTTGACTGATACTGTGAGTTGTAAGACCTCTAGGTGTTATGAAAGAAACAAGAAAGAAAAACAAATTAAAAGTAAAAACTAATGTTTGAAACAGCAGGTAATATTCCTGATTAAAAATTCCTACTTCTGAGTGTCAGAGCTATTTATCCTACTCACATTTATTAGTGCATGTATTTTTCCCCATGAGGGAGTTCTTTTGCAGTTTTCAGCACAGAACAGTAGCATCCGGTGTCTTTTAAATTCTCCCCATAAGGACAAGCGAGACTCTGAAAGCAATATAAATAGAGTTTGAAGGTGTCTGCTCTGTCTACTGTTTCATTTGACCATAGGGATTCTCTCAGGTTGCTGGAGAGAAAGCGCTGACATGGTGTGGTTTCGCCATCTGCTCCACGTCCTGTGGGATTCCTGGCTCGTACATACGTCAGCTGTCTACAGTAGATCGGTGAGATGCCTCCATGTACACAAGGTTTGACCTCTGCAATAAAAAACATTGTTTTCTGTAAAGCGGTACATGCTATATATTCTTTTATGTAAGATTACCGTGAGGCAAGTGAAAGACAATTGAAAATGCTGCAGAGATTAAAAAACGCAAGCACTGAAGTGGATGGTGGATGAGCCAGTGGATGAGCCAGCACCATGATAGCACCCCCCCACCCTTTTCAAACAAATCCAGGCTGGAGCCGCAGAATCAGTCCAGAGGTGAAAAACCAGATGGATGTTCTCTACCAGTCCTTCCAAATAATTTCAAGGACTTGACTCACTTATCCCCTCGGCAGGTGGCAGAGGAAATCCAATAAATCCGACGTGGCCAAACCTTGTCCATCTAGTTTAGGCAGTTGTTGGAACGCCTTTCGCAGAGCAAATTCTAAAAAAGCACTTCTGGTGAGTATAAATAATTCTATCTACTCAGAATATGGTGTTATAATATCCATTATGAAATGTTCCTAAATGAGCACCTCAGAATAGAATATTTGGGAAAGGAGCAGATATGTGATTGGGTTTTTATTTTGGACACTCTTTGCTTGGCTCAACGGTAAGATTGAATGTTTAGGAGCAACCCGCCTCTAAATAAACTCTTTAATTAAAATACAATTGAATGAATTCATACATTTTATGCTTTCTTTCCATGCTTTATTTCTGCTCACTTGTAGCAGCACACTCCTAGGACTCTTACCCTTGGCTAGCTATCTCTCACTATTCAATTCCTGCTGGCTTGTCACAGTCCGCTTAGCAATAAACTTACCTTTTGTTTGCCTTCTTTCCCTACCCCATTCCTGCTGGGTGTAACAGCCTGCTCAGCATGAAACTCTCCTTTGTTTCCTTCATATTTATTTTTGGTCCCTAGATGGAGAGCAATATTGTTTATCAGATAAACACACAGAATCAGTAAATGTAATATATTTCCTTGTTATGTAAATAAGTGTGTGAAGGTAAATAGTGTTACAATGGTTCTACAGTCTGAGATATTTCTTTCAATGATTATTAATCCAAATGCCATTTGAAGTCAAGGGTGAATCCGTTGTATCACAAAGTATAATCCCGATTGAGAGACCCCAGGACACTCTGGCGACTTTTTGTATCTGGCCCATCATAGCAGATGTTTTTCTCTTGACCTCCATGCTGCTGACAACGCAACAAAGAGAGGAGAATGCTCCTGTCCCAAGCTCACATGAACACGATCACTCACTGGGCCATTCTGTTTCATTTATAATGTATCATCTTCTAGCCCATGCTTTTTGCTGTCTCACAAATAGTGTGCCATGTTGAACAATTTCCTTTTTTTTCCCCCCATAAGATTTTCTTGGGGCAACTGCTGGTCTCAATTAGTTTAGGGGAAGGAGGAATGGCTGGCAAACGATAGTGTAGCTGTAAATGAAAAGGGGAAGTGACGAGTCGGCCTTCTGTGAAACACACTTTTCCCTGCCCTCTTCCCATTCTCCAATGCTTTCCCTGCGCATGTGAAAATGATATGCTCTGCCAATTAAAACGGATTGTGCTCAGCCAGCGTGCAGTTTAACCCAACCCACTCATCTGAGGGTGGAATAACAGAGGTGCGACTATACCATCATCTCTTCAAAAGGATAATGGTGAGTGGCGCGAACACAAACAATGTTATCGTGAGCTGAGAGACCCACATTTGCAGCAAGCAGTATAAACAGCATTGATTGCCACGAGTCTCTCTGAGTGGTTTTGATAAGGTTTCAATAAATATTGAAATGAGCGTGACTCCCAGCGGGCCCTGGGGTTTTGCAGGATTGACAACAGAGCAGCGTTTCAGAGCGCGAGTGTTTGTGTTTGCGACAGAACAAAATGACTCGTCAAGCAGAAAACCTAGGTCTCGTCGAATGCAGCCACAGCAATTGCAATAACAGCCTCCGCCGAAATTTGGAAATAGGATTCCAGCCGTTATGCAACACAACAGGCTTTTGTTGTGTGTTTGTCACAATGCTAACCAAAACTTAAAGTAAAATTCAAGGTGCCCCAAGATTCGGGCTACCAGGATCTGACCGTTAAGGAAGAACCCTGTGTTGTTGCCCACTCTGAGTCAACAGGGCATGGGCCCGGAGGCTTATCTGTTGCATTGCAGAGTGCAAAAGTTCCGCCAGCCTCCCATCCCTCTGGTCATTGCTGCCTACTAAACCATGAACCTGTCCTCTAATGGATGACTAAATAAACTCAACACAGTATTGTCCACACAAACTGTGCTATCGAGGCAGAGACATTGTGTTCATCTATCTGGACATTTTCCTTTGCTGTCTGCTTGTTACGTGCGGTTTGGATAAAATCCCCTCACGCTGCATGAGCACCAATCTAATGACTTTGCTAATGGCCCTGGCTGATGACACAGAGTGTAACCGCCTTCCTCTCGCAAACACTGACACAACCGCGGACGCCCTTTTTTGTTCTAAAAAACGTGTCCCGTCACTGTAGATGAACCGAAAAAGCATGTCTAGATACAGGTTTTGGGGGGCATATTGTTAGACAAGCACAACTCTTTGATGTGACAGGGCACATTTGGTCTTCTCCTGTCAAATCGATTCCCAACCAGGCTTTCCTCAGTAGCAGGCCTCTCTGACTGTGGTCTTTGGGGCCTGGAATAGCCTGGAGAGATTGGGAGAGAGATGAATGATTAATGGCTCAGGAAGGCCATGCCTTGTCAGAGAACGAAAGGTGAAAGGTAGTGATGAATCAAAGATTACAGGTTTTAACCTGTAGGGGATTGAAAGGGCTCTGATAGCTGTTTTTTTGAGCCAGGTCTACCTTGTAACACGACAAAAGAACCTGCCATTGTTTATTGATTTTTAAGTCAACAGCTCAATGAGCGGTTCTCATGGTACAGGAATTGCTTCTGTGTTGGGCCTACAATCTCATCCAAGTCTGCAGCAAATTGTGCCTGAGGCTTGTGAGTGATAGAATGAAAAACTGATAAAATCATGGCACACTATCGCTCAAATAGAACGTGCAATATTTTCACGTGTTGCCCCTGGCCAAAACAAAGAAACATCCAATCATTCAAAAGTTATCATTTTCTTTAAAGCCGTTTTTTCTTGCTCTTTAATTAAATGTTGTATTTTTCATTCATATTTGTGTAGGATGTTGACCTGTTGCCAGTTGTTTTGTGAGACCCTATTAAAGACTTGCTCATATCACAATTACTGTGCTTGAAGGGCTAACAAAGCACCTGGCTACATTCAAGGTGTGAATGGAAAGTTCCAGCACCTCGTCATTGAGTTGTGAATAAACGTCTGTTGTGGCACTAGACTACACACTGTCAACATGCTCGTTAAAATGATTAATGAGCCTCATTGTGGTGGAATGGGGTGGGGACACAAAATCTAAATCCTGATGAAAATCTGGAATAATACCTGACACTCTCATCTGGCTCAGCACTGGCACAAAACTCTTAATCAGTCCTCCATGGATTGTGTAAAGGGACGGGAATAAAGTGATTGGGACTTAATCCGTAAACAACCGTCTGAGCCTTGTAAATGGATTGCTGATAATGCTTTACATGCATTGTACTGTTATTAGATAGCTACTGTCAGGCTAAAAAGTCCGTTGGTCTTACGTCGCAGTCCGACTAGTGTTGTGTTCCTTAAAAAGAAGAATGTTTATTATATAATTATTGTAGATAATATATATATGGATATATAAAGATATATATATATGGATATATGGATATATATATACATATATATATATGTATATATGGATTTGTGTGGGCTAAATTTAAAGAACAATGTTAAAATGTAATCCATAAAGAAAACTGCAATCAACACATTCAGTTGACACTGGAAGTTTTGCAACAATGTGTGCATTTTAATATCAATGGTTACCATCTGTTTTGCCACCTAAGATGAAATAAGAAGATGACTAATTTAGTCTCGACTCCCAGGGGTCACAAACAGCTCGAGGCTGAATGTGCCCACCAGCTCATTCTGTAGGAGTGTGAAGAATGAACTCTTCATGAAGGATTTGATGAGGGGACTAGTTGCACTCGTTTTTTCTCCAAACACTCGCTGGCTTGACCCCTCCCTGACTCTGCTTAATGTCGAAACAATGCAGAGAGATGGGCCATAAGAGTCACTGCAATCACACCTTACTGTCAACAACAGGCCATAACTCAAAGGAATGGCCAGCTATTTGGACCAATAGGGAAACCCACAGCAATGCAATGCTTCACCTCGGTACTATGATGATGCCACCAATGTGTAACAGCACAGATTGTTGCCATGAGAAACCAAGCGTGACCCAATATCATGAGTGGACAGGAAATCCAAATACATAATGGAATATCTCATCCAAAGTAATGGGATTAAAATAGCAAACATGCCCAGGCATGGGGGGTGGGGGCAGGGGATGAACATTAATTGCAAAACACCATTTATAAAGCAGGCTTGATGTTGTAGGTTAATCCAAGTAAGGAGTGTAATTCGTTCAAACACAGGCAAGAGCTTTAGAAACCTGGCATGCGGGTCGTTTATTACATTAGGCCTTCCTGTGATGCATTGAGCCGTTGGGTGCTAACAAATTAAACAAGACACATCTCAGTACATCACAGCACAGCATTAGCTATAGCAGATCAAGTGCTTCTCTACGCCACTCTCCTAATGGCTATCATATCATCCATCCCTTGTCTCCAGAGGAAATTCTTCGGCGTGGTACGAGGCTTCATCACGCGGGGCCATTCACTCCAATGGCCTCACTTTAGTCTCTTGCTGCTGGGATTTCTGTGCCCCCACCGAGGGCCCCTACTTGCTACAAACCCACTAAGCTTGTGGAAAATTACAAACACACAAGGTCACAGTGGAGCCGAAGCCAGTCTCCCACAGAGACCCATCTGATCCAGCCTGAAATGCAGCAATTACCACCCTCTGTGTGCCTCCGTGTGGGGCGGCAGCTATTTCATTATTTATTTGAACAAACAGGATTACAGTTGGTCTGCGGTGGATTGATTGTGACGAGGGATGAGGGGCTCCAGAGAGTTGGATGCTGTGTCTGGGTCGGCTGAGCCACTCTGCTATGTCAACCTCACGGGTGATCTCCCCGTTTTGGCCTCAGCTGTCTCGCTGGGCGACTTCCTCCACTTTTCCTGGACGGTGGAGCGACACTGTCGACATATGCCATCGGTTTGGTAGCATGGCCCAATTATAACAGAAATGTATCGGTTGGTTGGTCCCTCATGTCCTTGTGAGTAACATACAATGTTTGTTACAGTTTGTTTTACAGGTGGCTGTGACAATACACTGAGAAAAGACTGACTCTTTCAATAATTCAAATATATTTTGATGTGACTTTGACTTCCATTGAAAGAGGAATCAATGAAATTACCACCAAGGGTAATTGACAAAGAACTTAAAGTAAAACTAGAAAAAAAGAAGATTTTTTTTTTGTGGCTTTGAATAAAATGCACCAGAGGCCAAGCTTAGGTGTTTGAACCGCTCCAAACGGATCCTCTTTTCAAGCAACGCTCCATCGGGTCTCTGAGGTAGAGTTATCTAATTTCAGCAATTGATCTATAGTATTTTCTTTATGCGTCAAGACTAGAGAGAAACTTGATGGATAGCTCAGCCAACCCAGCTTCCCTGATGAGGCTATTAGTACTGATTAAGATAAATAGCCTCTCCTTCTTAACTGTGCAATTACTCAATCCTTTGATTTGTCTCGGAGTCAAATTATGACTCCAAGACATTATTTTCTTGGTAGGAAGAAATACTTCCATGAAAAAAAAAGGCCTTGGTGTAGGATAATGAAATCAACTTCACATGTCTAACCCCCCTGCCCCTTGTTGCTTGAGGAGGGTGTCAATTCTCTCCAGACCAGAGAGACAGAGAGCGATCTTGATCAGATAGCAATGCCTGGCCTAAAATATTCAACCACGTGGATTGTCTATTAATACAAGGCTGCATTCCATCAAGAACTTTGGAATATCTGCTAATAAGGACTGCACAATACTTGCTCGTTAAACCATCAACCACGGACTTTTGAATTACCCGCTGCAAGGCAGCAAAACCCCTCGTCACAGAATTCCGCTCTCTCGTGTTCAATGCATTTTGTGCTTAGCTTTTAGCTTAGCCCATAAAACCGCTTTGTTTAGATATCAATACCCACGTATCTGACCGTGCTAACATTCCTAGATTATTTTTAGTGTAAAAGTTACTGTCATTTATACATTGTATTGCTGTAAATATCTTGACTAGAATTAGAAATAAATGTCATTGTTTAAACTCCTGTTTCCTTCTCATCCATTCACACGACTGAGAATTTACGACACTTCAGAATTGAGATTGAAACGTTTGACCTGAATATTTGCTTCTAAGTTAATGCAAGATTAGACCTATAGTTTCCCATCGAATCTTGCTATATAAAGCAAAATTCTGTGGGTGGTGCCCACGTTAATTATTTATTTTAACTCTTAATCAAGTTGATTGATTATAATATTCATTTATGAATGAATTATCTATACATATTGATAGAGCGTTTATTAAATACCTTTACACATATCAAGTAGTAGTGTATGTTTTCTCCCCTACATCAGCGACCTTCAGAGTCCAGACAAATGTCTGCATAATGCAATTACTCTAGATAGGGAGACCACCATGTCCGCATGACATTGAAATGGCCGGATTTAAATCGCAGGCTTCCTTTTATCCATTTTTATTTATGGATAAGAAAATCATCCTCCAGAGAGAGATATGCTAAACAGGGACTTTAGTGGTCTCTCCCAAGAGACGGTGCTAAGCTGCTCTAAATGATGTTGATTAGTCAAATCAGCTGGAGAGGGGACACCATCATCAAGCAGGAGTAGTGACCTCTGTTCTACAAAAAGGGATTATCATAGACAGCCTTGTATATATCAGTATGTACACGCGGTTGTTATATGAAATTATTCTCTGAACAGGCAAACCGTTCCATTATTGGATACGTCTTTCTTTGTGCTGAAAAATAATGACTTTTCGTAATAGCTTTGCTTATGAAACTTTTTAGATTTATGGAAAATATCTTTCAGATATTCTGTGTCAGATGTTTTATTCAGCAAATGTGTTCCCAATTCTAAGACACTCCTTAAAAAGTTTGTCCATGTTTACCTGTCTACAATGTCACTTAGTAAAGCTCAAAGTATCAGTTTGACATACATTATCATCGAAGCCCTGCAGAGAACAGAAGCTGTACATCCAGTGGCAGGGGCCCAAAGCTAATAACTCCCAGCATGCAATCGAGTCTCAATGAATTCAGCCCATTACAGTTGGAGTGAGATCAGACCCCGACATTTACATACAAATTCCCACATTGGCTGAACTGAACCACAAACTCCTGACAGTTTGAATGGGGTGAGAGGTTTTGATTACAAGGGGACATTTCAGCAGGTTGATGTGCTTTCTGATGCGGAGGTCAACTAAAGAGCACGAGTGTTTAAAGCACACAGACTATTCTACTCAGTTGAATCCCTAAGATTGTTGATACAACAAAAGGCAGACTAAATTGAGTCAGTCACACCAGGATTACTCATACCAACACAGACATCATGTATTGCTTACATAAAAATCTGTAACCTTTTGTTAATGTTACAAATTTCCTTCATTCAAAATTATGTCTTGTATTGTTCGCTCAAGCAGTTTCAAGCTTTAAATTTACCATACCTGCAACAAATATTTCCTGGACAGGAAGACCAACAGTCTTTCTTACTTTAATGCTGACAATCCTCATCGTTGTACCTGTACAATTTAGTCTTCTGCTTTGACCTTAGAGGCCAATGAAAAATACAGATTTTATTTTGGTTTACCACCATACCATTTCAACTGATTGCGTACTTTCAGCAACACTTTGCTACTGAATTAGGAGATACCCTTCAAAGTCAATCCAAACCATCAAAGAGAGGATCCTTCAGAGAAAAGAAGTTTCCTTGTTTTTGCAAGAAACTTCCGAATTAATTAGAAATCAGGATATGTCAAGGGAATACATCAAGGCTCAGGAAGGCAGGGCCTTCCTAGTGTGTCTTCCATCCTTCAGTGAGTATAAGCCCATGTTTATAATTTCATTTTTCATCAAAGGGCATTTTTATCTTTGTGTTCTCAATATTCTCTGTATCTATATAAACAGGGAATTCACCAATATCTTTTTTTTTGCAAAAGCAATTGACAGAAAATTACATATTTTAGCCATCAAAGTTCCCGTAAAATGTACTTAAAGGCACAGCTGCTGTGAAATAATTACTGATACCACATGCATTTATATGATATAATTTTCAGATTACCAGCCACAAGTGTAGGGATACAATACTTTTAGGCTGACATTTTCCGTAAATTTGTCATGCTTAGTTATGAAGGCCAGGGGCCAAATGTATAAAACTGTATATTTGAGTGTAGAAATCTGCGTACACACACAACCGGAAACATTCATACGCAGTCTTTTCATCAGATTATAAAACCCCACGTACGAATGTTCCCACATGTTTTTTCCTCATACATCCTAAAATTGTTTGCAACACCCCCACAATTCTCTATATTAAGGCTCAAACACACCTCCAATCACCTGGTTTGCACATGAAGGGCCAGCATTTAGTTTAGTTTTGAGGAGAAATGGCGAGAGCATCGAAGATGCAATTGAAGAAGAAGCGCAATTTCACTGAATGTGAACTTGAAACAAAATGTTTGATAAAAATTGTCAGAAGAAAACACATACTATTTGGAAGCCTAAGCTCTGGCATTATAGAACAAGTTGAATGCCAGAAAGTAACCGAAGCAGTGAGCTTCGTTCTGAGGTGTAGGTTATTCTTAACTCCCCAATAATGCATGATAGTAATCTTTATAAAAAGATCATGTATTTATTTGTTCATTTATATAAATATCAATGTAATTATAATAAACTAGATTACATTCTAACACAAAAAAAAGTTCTAAATTAAATGTCACCCAAATTCACACTTATTGACATTTTTTGCCCACTCGCAATATCACTCTTATCGGATTCAAGACTGTATATGTACGCATGGTGTGAAAGATATGTACAAGTACGCACATTCTCATCGGCCGTAGATTTTTATACATTTGGAAACCTGCGTGGAAAGTGGCGCAAGTACGCTTTTTGTGTTTACCCATGGTATGCTGTAATAAATGTGTGTGGGTTCCTCGCTCAGCAGGAAATAACTGCTATTAATGTCAGCCTGAATAACCACAAACACAATGGGGTACAGTACAAAATAACAATCTTTATTCAGAATTCAAATATGTTAATCGAATCCAAAATTGGTGAGGAGAGCTACAATCAATTGGAGCGGCCAACCACGCCAAGACAGCCAATTACGGTTTCAATTGATAGAACCCCTACACACATGGCTAAACTGTGGCTTAAAGCACCGCTCTAAACACGGCAATCTGACACCCTCTAGTTAATGCACGCTACTGAACGCAGCACACTTACACCCTCTAGTTAAGGCACACTACTGAACACGGCACATGGACACCTTCCAAACAAGTGGCACTGGAAATTATCACCCCTGGCACAGCACGGCAATACACCCAAGAAGGGATGTCCCGCCTATGGCTCACAGCTACCCGACCCTTGCCTGTGTTCTCCCCACACTCAATTACAAATAGGCCTTTCTAAAATGCACACACATACACACACACACACACACACACACAGTTCCTACTTAACTCGCCCACCTGGCGAGACCCTCCTCTGGGGTCTGAGCTTGGGATGCCGTCCAACTCCCAGGGGGAAACGGCTTCGCTGGACGGCGTAGACTGGGTTTAGTTGCATCGGGGTCAGATGACAGGGAGTAATACAGGCTGTAGCGGTTATTGCACTCGTCTAGGATCCCGGCCCTGACTTTCTACAGGAGGTAACCAATCCTCCCCTCCTAACACAGGAACGGCTAACCCCCTGCTCTTACAATCTTCGTCGCCGGCAGTCCTAAACAACTGTGACCGACACCCTCCCTCCCAAAAGAGTGCCGAGCCGCAGTAACAGAATGCTCTCGTCATTCCCCTTCTGCACTGTCCTTCATCGGCTTTATCTCTCCCATTATTAGCCACACCTGTCATCAATTCAATTAATTGTCCCCACGTTTCTTTCAGATCACAATACATTTGGCCCCAGGGCTGTGTTCTAAATCACATACTGTGGCTGTGTTCGGTATCGCCTACTTAAATACTATCTACTACATACTCAATGAGTACATACTGACTACTTAAACCGAAATTTAGAATACATTTTTTTTTTTACAAAGATTTGATTATATTGTTAGTATACTCAACTGGAACATGTGACCAAAACCCTAGCATTTTTGTAATGCTGTCAAAGCTGTAAGGACATTGCCAAACTGCATTTTGGGGCATGAAGCATCATCTAGTAACCTCTCTCGGGTACTCAACATTTCCCCAAATTTGAGTATGTAATCCGGGAACTTTTTCCATACTCAAATTTCACGTACTGTGTACCGTTGACATACTGCATACTCATATTCGGTCAAATTGAGTATGTGAAGTATGCATAGTAGGCAATTTCGAACACAGCATATGTGTCCTTAAACATACTAGATATTATGAAATATTTGTCTGCAGTATACCAACGGTACATAGTATGTGGAAAAAGAGAGTAATAATTTCAGTCGGGCAGCATTTCTGACATTAAATTATCAAAAATAGTTTTCAAAAAGATTATCAACCATCAAAACTTTGACTTTGATTGTCACTAAAATGTCAAAAATAAAAATGGTGTCAGGTCAATTAATTGGAGTGTAGTATTTATGTGCCAAAAACAATTTTCCCATCCCATTATCTACATTTCTGGAAGTCCCTTTTGTGTGGTCAAAGCCTCAGGCCATGCCTGCTGGTGGCCAGGGATCCAGCTTGAGTTATGGATGGATAAAATTATTCTTTAAAAAAACAACTACCTGATACTTGACAGACTACCGGGTGCAGTTCCATGATTTCAAGTAGGAAAGGGGCCTTGCATATTTTGCCACAATTTCCTGATTGTATTTTCGTATGTCTAAATTATTAAATGCAAATTAAAATGAAGTTTAAATAAAGTAATGACTGACCATTTGACTGACATACACTTCATGGATGACATCGTCTCAAGACCAATATGCTGAACATACTCAGGTTATACTGGCAGGCTGCTCAATTTATTCTAAAATAATCTTGATTGGAAACCCCATTTGGAGTTTGGACTAAACCTATGTCTTGCAAAAAAAAAAAATCTGGGAGGCAATGTGTCAAGAATCGTTGATGTACTCTCAATTCGAAAGTGCAATACATAACTACATTTTCACTAGGTGCAGATAGAGTTTCACAAAGTTCTGTAATGAATTCACGGTTAGAGAGAAAGGGACACTGTTGCAGGGTAAAGTTCCATGCAGACTCAGCCAACTGCGCATGGCTGTTCGTTTCCAGTTGCTGCTTCTTCCAGTCCCAATTCAACTATGATGTGACAGTTTTCCCAGCGGACACTGGAGTGAGTTACACCAAAAAATTTATCTCCTTGTCCCCGGCTTCACATGCAGCAAGAAATCCACCAACCATTCAGAATCAGAGGAGATTCAGAATCCAAACTGAGAGACGGTATATAGCCCATTTAAATAATGTGAGCCTTGGAGAGCATAGAATTTCCAGTAGACTCTTTGATGTGCGTGCAGCAGAGAGTTGGCTGCTGATGCCGTCAAATTAAACCTCAATCTCACTGAAAGTGGGGAGGGAAGGGAAGAAAAATCCCTTGACAACGGCAGACTTGTAATCTCGATATGGAAAAAGATCAACTGGCAAGACTACAAGTCCCCAAAATATCAGTCACACAGGGATGTTTAATTTGCATCCATGGGAGAAAGTCATCTGTCACCTCATTGGTTTATTATACAAGTGAACTATTTACACTTACCGAACACTATACTAATACTGGGTTGGGCCTCCTTTTGCTCTCAAAACAGACTACATTCTTTGTGACATTGATTCCACAAAAAGGCCCAAGGATTTTAAAACGAATGTACAAATGTATTTATTATTATTAAAAAATAATAATACAAAAATTAAAACATACAATCTGTTATTTAATCAAATTAAATATAAACATCAAAAAGATAGGGTAAAGTTTTATTTAAAATGTACTACTATTTCCATTATAAATCAGCCATCTATCTGGAACAGCTGGGTAAGGGTTAACATGTGAAGCTACTCATGAACAATATTCAAAGGTCTCTTATCCAGCAATTTGCTCTCACATTGGTGGAAGTTAGGTTATTAACCTGTAATGAATTAATCTGAACACAATGAGTGTATAAGTGAATTCTGTTTTATTTTAGTAAACAAGTATTTTAATAGTAAAATGTTTTCTTGGAGAAACATGCCACTTCCTGCTCCTGGAGCAAATGGGTCAGAGGGCATGTAAATTTCTAAGTGTGATAAGGGTTGCTATGGGGGTTGCTAAGGGGAACACTATTTATACCTTTGATTTCCCATTGTTCTGGGACTTCCTGGATTCTCTTAGGGAGAACGATGACTTCCCGTAAGCTTATGATTCTAATAAAATGGTTAAGAGAAGAAATCTCAGGCAAATTATTATCGCAAGGCTTGACTAGTAACCGTGCTTGGATTGAACTCACCTGGACTTAGATAAAACGAGTAATCAGAAAGAATTAGAAGTAAAAAGTAAGCTTCACATACTGTGGCCTGGTTGAAGGCCCTGATCAAACAAACTCTATGCAACATTAATAAAGAGTGGCAAAAAACAAAACATAATTTTTTTATTTCTAATGGGTGGGAATGTAATTATATTTTCATTTTCTGCCTTCTAGAAGGCTTTGGTTTGTTTGCCATTTGATGCTCTGTGAGTCAGTCCGTTATCTTCGTTACAAGGACGGATTTTATTTTTTGCCAAATTACGTTACAGAAGGCCCAGTTCTAGACCACACCGTCCGCAACTGATTCTGGTCCTGTTGACATGATTGCATCTCAAGTCCTGCAGATTTTGTAGGTGCACTTTCAATCTGTGAATCTGTCTTCTATCACCTCCCAAAAGTCTTCTATTGTATTCAGGCCAATGAAGAACATATAACACATTGTCATGTTCACAAAACAGTTTGAGACAACTTTTGCTGTGTGACATGGTGCATTATCATGGGGTAGTAGCCATTAGAAGATGCATAAATTGTGGCTTTGAAGGGATGCAAAGGGTCAGCAACAATACTCATAAGCTGTGGCATTCAAGCGTTGATTGATTGGTATTAACGGGCCAAGAAAAATTCGCCACACCATTGCACCACCTCCTCCACCTTGAACTGTTGACACAAGGCAGGTTGGGTCAATGGATTCATGCTGTTTGTGCCAAATGTGTGCCTAAGCAGAAATCAAGATTTAGCAGACCAGGATAGGTTTTTCCAGTCTTTAACTGTTCCGTTTTGCTAAACCTCTGTCTACTGCAGCCTCAGCTTTCTGTTCTTGGTTGACAGAAGTGGAACCCGATGTGGCTTTCTGTTGTAGCCCATCTGCCTCAAGGTTCCATGCGTTGTGCATTCTGAGATGCTTTTCTACTCACCACAACTGTACGGTTATCTGACTTACCGTTGCCTTTCTTTCAGCTCAAACCAGTCTTACCAATCTCTTATCAACAAGGCTTTTCCATCCGCAGAACTCACTGGATGTCTTTTCTTTATTGTACAATTCTGAGTAAACACTAGAGACTGTTGTGTGTGAAAATCCCATGATATCAGTGGTTTTAGAAATACCAGCCCATCTGTCACCAACAATCATGCCACGGTTAAAATCCCTGAGATCACATTTCCCCTGCCCATTCTGATGGTTGATGTAAACATTACCTGAAGCTGCTGGCCGTATCTGCAGGGTTTTATGCTTTGTGCTGCTGCAACATGATTGACTGATTTATAACCTGCATGAATGAGGGGTTCAGGTGTTCCTAATATATTCCTTGGTGTGAATATTGCTCTGCAACATACTGTACGTTGAATGTTTCATGTTCTTGAAGTCATTTGTCAGGAACAGAATGTTTTGTCGACCAGCATAGGGCACTCCATGACAGGAGCTGACTGACATTATCAAGCGCTCCTGCACTGTCATTAATTATAAGATTGTTTTCACTTGGGCCGATTCCCTGACTATTTAAGTTGCTGTTTTCCTTTGCTTGTAGTTGGTTTCTTCCTTATGCATTGTGTACAATCCCTGATTATTTTAAGTGAACTCAAATCTTAGACCAAACAGAGAGAGGTGCAATCTACTCTACAGGCTGCACTCAGTGTTCCCAACCAGCCACCTTAGGATACCCTCGCTGGGTATGAGGCGACTCCACCTCCACTCATCACTCTCCGTCCTAGAGGGAGATCTAGTTGCCAGCTCCAGAGCAATAGGACGGCCAACCAGGAGGGTGTCATAGTTTCCTGCTTCAGTTTTCAATGTGTTCTGTTGCCAGTCATCCAACCCCACCTGGGTGTCTGGCATTGTGTCTTTTCTGTCCGGTAGGGCTCTCAGCAGGGCGACTGCGCCAGACGCCGGCCCTGTTTGATTCCCAACGCTTCATGGAAGAGTTAAGCCTGGTTTATACTTCTGCGTGGGCATGTCGGCGAACATAAACGTGCATTGTGCACTGACGTTTGTACAGCAGCTTGCCAACATATTTCCACGTACGTTTAACGAGCCCACTAGGTGGCAGTGTCACATTAAGTCATCCGGAATGTAATCCAGAATGTATAGAAAACCGTAGAAGAAGCACAGATATGGAAACTCCCGTTCATGTCCCGCAAAAGTATAAACACAGAGACCGAAGCTTGCTCACTGCTTTTCATATATTCTTATCACATTAAATCAAATCAAATCAAGTTTATTTATAGAACGCTTTTAAAACAAGCAGAGCTGGCCAAAGTGCTGTACAATACTTTCACATACAGTATATCAAACAGTACAGAAAACAGTTGTTACATATTGGCTATTCATATACTATGTACAAGCTAAGTGCATAGAAAACTACTAATACGATTCGAAGGCTACTGAAAAGAACATCCTATCTGCTACATTTCCGTGTGTCATCTGTGTTTTCATTTGTTTTGGATACAGCCAAAAATATTGCCAAATATGCTACCCTGCTCAACCAATCAGCAATTGTTTGATGCACTGAAAAGACGCTTCGCGGAACGCGCTGTTAGGATTTTTGGAGGACTCCCCGTCAACACATCGGCGGACCTCGAAGAGCTATGCTTTCCCAGAAACCACTTCTCTGCGAACGCAGAGTAGCATAGACGTTTCTGTGCTTCTTCGCAAAAGATTAAACCAGGCCTCATGGTGCATCGTCGATCACTAGGTCTGTAGCTGCGATGCGGCGACTCACCTGCTCCAGCTTAGCCAGTGGGCACGCAGAATTGTGGATTATGTATCGGAGTTCCGCTCGCTGGCCATCGAAAGCGCATGGACTGATGAAGCACAGAAACGTTTTCAGGAGGGTCTTTCAGAGTGGATCAAGGATGTGTTGGCTGCCCGGGAAGATGTTGACCTGGAGAGACTCATTGATTTGGCCATCTGTATTGAAAAGCGCCGCCGGCAGTGTAGGCAGCCAATGAGGCCAGAGTATCAGTCTATGTCCGAACCTGTGCCAGCAGAGTTTTCTTCCCCTCCATGGCGATCCCGCCCTTCAGCTCCATTGTTCCATCTCTGCCTTTGTAGACTGGGCACTGCAAGTGATATCCCTTAGCCAACCCCGCCTGTTAAGGCTCTGAACGGACGCGCCTTAGGGTCAGGGCGTGTCGACCAGATAACTGCTCCCCCCGGCTTCTCTCTGCCCAAAACCATCAGGAAACCATTCACCTGACATCATCGATTCTCCAGGTCTGCACCTCATCCTTGGTTTCCCCTGGTTAGTGACCCACAATCCACATATCAACTGGAACACAGGAACACTACAGGCTTTGGGAGAGCAGTGGCAAAAAGCCTGTCTCCTGGTCCAACCCCCTCCAAACAAAACCTCTCAATTCCAGGGCTCTGTTCTTTGATTGCTTCAATCTCCAGATCACATTTCACCCTCGTTCGAAGAACGACAAGCCTGATGCCTGTCTCGTCTCCCAACCTCCCTTGACACCTCCTGGTGATAACCCCATCGTCTCGTCCTCCAAGGTTGTTGCTCAAGTCCTCTTGGAAATTTTGGAGGAGGTCCGCAGGTCCACCCGAGGCACCCAGTTTCCGCACGGTGGAACCCTGTTCCTGTTTGTGCCTCAGTTGGTGGCCCAACATCAAGCCACTCACCAAGCTACCCTGAGCTTCTGAAACGCTTCTGGTCCTCCATCACGTCTTCCGGTTCCATGGTCTCCTAATGGATGTGGTGAGTGATACAGAGCCACAGTTAACGTCCACTTTTATCCAAAGTGACTTACAATGAAACTAGAGAGACAGTCCGCCTTGCACAATTTTGGGTCAAGTGCCTAGCTCAAGGGCACACTAGTGGTGGTGTTCCCAGATGGGAATGAACTCATGACCTTTAGGTTTCCAGGAAGTAGTCCTACCCACTATGCCTCCACCATCCACTAGATCGCTAATTTTTGATTTCCTCATACACAGGTCTGGGTGGCTTGCAAGGTGCGTCAGTTGCTGCGCGTCCGTGAGGAGGTCCAGTCAGGAACTGGATGCTCCATCGACCCTAACCCAGCAGAGGGCGTTGACGCTCCAAGGCAGGAGCGGACTGACAATCTCAAGCGCTCCTGCCCTGTCATTAATTATGAATGTTCACCTGGACGAATCCCTGATCATTTAAGTTCCCTGTTTTCCTTAATTTTTCTTTTGGCCATTGCTTCCTTACGCATTGTGTCCTATCCTTGATTCTTTCGAGTAAAGTATTTTGAGTCTCCAGATGGAGCTTACAGTCAAATGTGTCTTGTGTTTGTTTAATTAGTGTCTCTTTTGGGTTTTGGTTCTAGTTATTTAGCGCTTCTTCAGTCATATTCTGGGTGATTACTTACCAGCTTAGTTACTCACGTAATTGCAGAGAAGTTTATAAATTAAAAAGTTTGCAAATAAAAGTGTTCTTTGCTGTGCTTCCCACAAAATACTTTCCCCCCATAAAAAACACTGTCACAGCTCTCTCAGTGACAGGGACCATTGCCAGTTTGTATGCCCATAGATCTTAATTGGTTGTTTGTGTTCTTGGTTCACACACTTTTGAAATATCTTCATCTAGTTTCTTGCAAGCTTCTGGCATGAAACATACATTTTGTTATTTTTCTTACACCAAAATTACCCCCAAGGACTGGAATTAACAATTTGAAATATTCATGGTGGATTTAAGAGTGTGGTTGTGCATGTCCTTCGAGAGGAACAAGTATGTATTACCTTAGCATGTGTGGTAAATGCTTTATAATCTCAGTTAATCATTTTCTGAGATCTCCTTATCGTTAAAGACTGCCTTGCACATCAGTCTCCTTCACTCAAGGTCTGATCATGTCTTGACTCTTGATCTTGTTTTAATCAATCCTCTTAGTATCATTCTTTTTTTTGTGGGCTGCATCAATACATCAAGTGCATCATTTTAAGTGATTTACTATAAGCTGCAATAATGTTGAGCGGGTATGGTTGTTTTGAACTGTTGAGATGAATGAGAAAATAATTATTAGCTCATAAAGTGTTTAATACACAAAAGAAAATGGACAAAATTAATAAGTATTATGCCACTTACATTAGATTTGTGTTTATCATTACACTTGTCGCTCGCATACAGCTGAAATTATTGTAGGGTCATTTATGTATCTTTTATCTAATTAAATTATAACTACATGTTGTGAATACATTTTCTTTACCTGCAAAGATACTTATAAAATAAAATTTATAAAATGCTGTGATTGACAGGGCTCTCGGCGTGAAAGGCCTGAAACCCTCAGCCAGTTGAAGGAATTTTTTTACACTGCTTCTAACCAGAGGCCCTCATGCAAGCCAAGGGCATGCTGTGCTATTCCTCAGACTCTGAGGGTGGAATTGAAATTCTCTGCAGGGAAAGACTGAGGGGAGCCCTTCATGGGCCTGGTTCACTTCTCTCTTTGCTCCCAGCATGGCACATTTTTAATAAGAGCACCGGCTGTCTGATCACACCTCCCTGTTCAATATGTATGACCAGACCTTTCTTACTCGACCGGCTCAAGCTTTGTGATGCCTTATACATCCAGTACATACAACAGAGGAGGGGACGTGGGAGCCCATCACTTTTCAGTCAGCATGCTATAAGTATACCATGTTTGACACATTTCTGGCTACCAGGGCCTCTACGATTCTGCCTCTCCGTTCAGGCGAGTTTGAAACCTCTGCAGGTAACCCGTGCCAAGAGCTAACCCGAAGACCTCCTGCGCAGCCATTGGCTAAGTCACAGCTGTGCTTGTGGGGGAAATGAGTAACTAGAGTTTACCATAGCTGACTCCACTTAATCATTGCATCTAATTTAGGCCTACTCTAATCACCATAAATAGCTCGCATTGTTTCTGCAGTACATTTGATTGGTTGATTGTGTTTTTGAGGTTATTGGGGAGCCATTCATATGCAAAAAAAAAAGCAAAAAAAATACATGTCTGCTTCTGAGCATGCAAAACAAGGTATGTCCCTCGTCAATTTATGGATTGATTCTGTTGTAACGACAAACAAGTACTGGGAGAGAGGGAGGGTTGATGGAATGGTTGGAGAGGAGGGGATCTCTAAGTGGAAACTAAATTAGTCAACACCGTAGAAACCTGAAAATTGAACAGATGGACAAGTAAATGCAGCGGAGGAGTCTTCATCGAAGTATCTTTGTCATTTCCTGGGGGGAGACCTCAGTGCGGGTTTCCCACAGTGTAGCTGATTGTGAAACTGTGTGTGCACATTCACACACTAAAAGTGTGGACTAGAAGAACGGAGAGTGATGGAAATCCACGCAAGATTGAACGTAGGCTACACACATACAAGGTATATCGAGTGAATGAGTTACAATATTACCTACATACAGTAGTGCTCCATCAGGGACTGGCATCACCCATCTTTAGACTCAAAATCAATTGAAACATATTTTACTGTGTACCCTTGTGTTTAAAAAAAACCCAGTTGATATAACGTTTTTTTTTTTTTTACTGTAAGTGAATAATTAATCTGAAATGCGGCATAAAGGTCTATTGTATTAATTTACACAAAAGAAGAAATGGAAATTGGAAGGAAGCCAAATAGTTGATTTTGGCTTCCTTGGGTAGGCTATAGGTAAAAGAAACATTATTTCATAAATTGCATCACCACTGTCTTGTAAATTACGCAATTAGCGGTCTGATTAAGTTAAAATCATTTAAAAATGAATCAAGATTACAAACCATTTGACATCTAGCAGTATCCTAAAACTTCACACTAGTCACGATAAGGAGGATAAGAAAGCTCCTGAAGTCACGGCTCCCTCTACAGTTTGTACAGTGCACATTTTCAGTTGAATGCAGAAAAACAATCAGACTTCGAGGCACACAGTCGAGAGGACACACCAGTGACTGTCCGTTGCCGACACAGAGAACGCGAAATAGTTAAGTGATGCAATTTATGTCTGAAGACGCAAGAGGATGTTCAATCGTCTAATTACATGGACCTGCGAAGAGTGCATTTCTCCATTATTTTGGGAATGTATTTCCTAGCTATTATGGACAATTGGCCGATGTCTCATTTTTACTATACTCAAGGAGTGACGACGAGAACTTTACTCGTTTCTCATGCTACTTGTTCTTCGTAATTACTAACGTATTTTTATTTTCTGAAATGCTTTGAAACGGAAAATGGTTTATAAATAGTTTGCCCAAATAGGCAAACATATTGCAGCGGTTTTACCGTCTATGCGTTAGGACGAATTACAATGTTATCTGCGGAGATGCGTTTTTTTACCTTGTTTGTGGATGTTGCTGCTCGACTGAGGAGAACAGGAGACTTTTGGGTGGCTGTGATTGGACCGGACACTGACTGGGGCTGACTGAATGATGTTTATCCAAGAGGAAATGTTTTGGGAAAGAGATCAATATGAGTCTGCTGCTCCTCACAGGGGGCTGCCAGTCGTCTCATGCACTCGACAGTGAGGATGTCTGTAGGCAAAGTACTCTCTAAAGCTAAACATTAATGGATGGATTCTACACTAACTAATATGCATATTTATCCCCCTGATGTATATTTGATACTTCTTGGCATGTTTATAAAAACGCACAAATTTTTTATTACGTTTTTCAAACTGTTGGACTTTGGACAGAACAGTTTAACTTGCTGTAGTACATTTGGACAATTAAAACAATGGACTTTATTCTGTTAGTCTTCATTTGTTTATTTGTTTTTAGATTTTTTATTTTTGTCTCCAGACCACTTTTACAGTTAATATCGGGTGTACCTTGTTAATTTAGTAAATATGAGACCCTGGTGACATGGACAATCAACTGAGATACAATTTCACAATCTGACCCAAGCATGTGTCCAGGAGTTATTTATAACATCTTTTGAAAATACTCAATGTTTCCAAGAAAAACGATTTGTTACGCAGCGCAGAAAAAGGAATAGACTAGCCCATGATTTATCTTTTCAAGTAATGCATTGCACCATGGCTAAGTGGATTTTGTATTCTTTATTTTTACTGGCCCTTTTGGCTGTGGGGTCAACCTTTTCCGGTCTTTTTAATTCCTCAGACAGAGATATTTTCAATGAAGATGTGCTTCAGGTTAATCTCCGTCAGGACAAGGCATCGTCAGACCATCGGAAACTCCAGTCCGCTATTTCGCATCCCAACCTGTATTTCAACCACGCAGACGTGCAGCTCTTGAGACAGCGATCAACCAATACCCACAGCCACATTTTCAAAGTCATCAGGGCAGCCGTCATCACCATGCTGTCTAACGTACCCATTTACATGCCTCCTATTAAACACGAGGAGTTCACCAACAAGTGGAACGAGATCTACGGCAACAACCTACCACCCCTTGCTCTCTATTGCTTGCTGTGTCCAGAGGACTCTGGTGCCCTTCAATTTCTCATGAAGTTTATGGACAGGATGGCAGACTATCCAGACTGGAAGGTGAGCAGCGCTCCTAATGACGAGGTGCCCATGGCTCACTCTCTCACTGGGTTCGCTACGGCCTATGACTTTATTTACTCCTCCCTTGACGAGCAGCGACGGAGCACTTACCTCAAGAGAATACGCTCGGCGACGGAGGAGCTGAATGAGTTGTCTAAGTATCGGGGTTGGGGAAAACAATATCTTCAAAATCACCAGACTACTAATATTTTGGCTATTTTGACCGGTGCTATAGTGGTTGGCATGCACGATGACCCCGAGTCAATGGTGTGGAAACAGGTGTCAGTGAACTATATGGAGAAGACCATGTTTCTCCTGAACCACGTTGTCGACGGGTCACTGGATGAGGGAGTAGCCTATGGGAGCTACACAGCCAAGTCTATCACACAGTACGTCTTTTTAGCTCAGCGCCATTTCCACATCGATAACATGCAGAACAACTGGCTGAGGTCACACTTTTGGTTTTACTATGCCACTCTGCTGCCAGGCTTTCAGAGGACGGTTGGCATTGCGGACTCAAACTACAACTGGTTCTACGGGCCGGAGAGCCAGCTGGTTTTCCTCGACACTTTTGTCATGAGAAACGGCACTGGGAACTGGCTAGCCCAGCAAATTAGAAAGCACCGGCCCAAGGACGGTCCCATGGGTCAGTCCTCTGCCCAGCGCTGGACTACCCTTCACACCGAATACATCTGGTACAATGCCCACCTTACACCGCAGCCCCCACATGGCTTTGGCAAAGCCAGCATGCATATTTTCTCAAACTGGGGGGTGGTGACATATGGAGCAGGGCTGCCTAACGGCCAGGGTAACACTTTTGTCTCCTTCAAATCCGGGAAGCTGGGAGGCCGTGCAGTGTATGACATTGTGCACGCTAAGCCCTATTCTTGGGTGGACGGCTGGAATAGCTTCAACCCAGGGCATGAGCATCCAGACCAAAACTCGTTTACATTTGCCCCCAACGGGCAGGTGTTTGTGTCCGAGGCCCTCTATGGGCCTAAGTATAGCTATCTAAACAACGTACTGGTGTTCAGCCCTTCTCACAGCAGCCAGTGTAACAGCCCTTGGGAGGGCCAGCTAGGGGAGTGTGCCAAGTGGCTGCGCTGGACTGATGAGGGGGTCGGCGATGCTGCCGGGGAGCTGATTGCCGCCTCATCCCATAGAGACAGCATGTTTGTCAGTGGGGAGGCGGCATCTGCCTACTCACCTGCCATGGGGCTGAAAAGCGTATTCAGAGCCCTGGTGCTGCTCAATTCCCAGACTTTACTCGTGTTCGACCATGTGGAAAAGCAGGATGACTCGCCTGTAAACATGCACAGTGCGTTCTTCCACAACCTTGACATTGACTTCAAATATGTCCCCCATAAAATCATGGATAAGTACAACGGGGCATTGATGGATGTATGGGACGCTCATTACAAAATGTTTTGGTTTGACACCCAGGGCCACAGCCCAGACACAAGGATACAGGAAGCGGAGCAGGCGGCTGAGTTTAAAAAGAGGTGGACACAGTATGTCAATATCACATTTCCAATGGAGGGTACGGTCAGCAGAGTGGCTTATATAATGCACGGACCATATGTCAAAGTGTCAGACTGTAGATTTATAGAGAGTAGCAAAAATGGAGTAAGACTGTCTCTTATTATAAACAACACAGAGAAAATAGTATCTATTGTAACAAACTATAAAGATATAGGGGCTCGGTTGGGATATTTAGGATTCGGGGGGCATGCCAAAGTGGAGGACAGATATCAGATCATTCGATACGGCCTTGGTACTCAGCAGGTTCCGAAGCAAATCACGGCAGATAATCAACTCTTTGATTTTGGGTTCACAGTCAATGTGCTTGCAGGGGTCGTTCTGTGTGTGGTTATTGGATTTCTGACCATGCAGAGAAAGTTCTACGTCTGCTTCAGCAGGCTCATGCGCTACGCTCTTCTTTCCGTGATTCTAGTGTGGATTGCTGCCCTCCTGTTTGTGTCGAACAGCTGTGATCAGCTCCTCTGTGGCGTGCAATGGAAAGGTGGGAGCACTAGCTCTGACATAAACAAACAAATCAAACTTTATGATCAACATCGATTCCCGCTTCCCACTGTTGTCATAACAACGCTGCCCGGCTCTGGGTCGGAAATACTCAAGCACCTCTTCTACAACAGCTCCGACTTTGTTTACATAAGGGTCCCCACGGAGCACTTGGACATCCCCGAGACGGAGTTTGAGTTTGACTCCCTGGTCGACGCGTGCGAGTGGTCGAGGTCAGACGCTTTGCGCGGACGCTTCAAAATCATTCAGGGCTGGCTGCACTCGTTGGTCCACAACACCAAGCTGCACCTACAAAACATCCAGCTGGCCGAGGGCAGCCGGGTCAAACAGCCCCAAAGAGCCAGCCCCTCCAGGGACCGCAGGAGGAGGGCCAGGAGGAAGGAGCCTGTGGCCGAGCTAAAGGGCAAGCTGAGGGCCAGCCTGGACAGGGACGCGGACTACGTGAGGGAGATGAGACGCCACGTGGCAGACTACCCAAATGCTCGCGTGGTCCTCAACATGAGGAGCGGCAGCTGGGCCCTAAAACTGCCCTTCATCCAGGAGGTGGTGGGCCCTGCTCTCAGGGCCATATACCTGGTCCGAGATCCCCGGGCCTGGATCTATCTCATGCTCTATAACAGCAAACCCAGCCTTTACTCCCTCAAGAACATCCCTCAGCACCTCTCCCTGATATCCAAGGAGGATGCTGTCAGAGACGGCTGCCTTACAGTCGCGCCTGAGTTCAGAGTGATCCGGAGCCTCTTGGTCCGCTCAGAGACTAACGCCGTCCTCCTGCTGGCCCATCTGTGGCTGGCTCACACCACTGCGGTGCTGCGGGTCAGCGAGAGCCTCCCGGCAGAGGCTTACCTCCAGGTGAGGTTTGAGGACGTGGTCACCTTTCCCCAGGAGACCGCAGAGAGAATACACACATTCCTGGGCGTGCCCGTGTCGCCGGCTGCCCTCAACCAACTCATGTTCACCACATCGACTAACTTGTACAACCTCATGTACGAGGGAGATATATCACCAGCAAACATTAAGCTATGGAGGCAGAACATGCCTCGAAAGGATATCAGACTGATAGAGGAAACGTGTGGCAGTGTAATGAAGAGGCTTGGCTACACCAGTTAGCACACCTGTTGCAGGTCAGCTGATACGCAATTGTCTTGTTTGTACTGTAGCCACCAGTCTCTTACTTTTTGTTCTGAAATATTATATTTTGCACTGACCTATCATGTAAATCGGTTTGCCACAAAAGAGGAAAGAAAAAACAGAAGGATTACTTCATCTTACCCATGATTGATCTGTTCGAATCCTTTGTTTGGTAGATGTTGCACTTAGATCTGGCTGCTAATTTTGGGACAAATATTTTACATGTGATGTTTCACGCTTGAATGAGCTGTAGGGGACCTTCATGGTAAAATAATATGTTGTTGTTTCTCTTGGTATTTCCATTAAAATTATAACACTCACTGTTTAAAGTGTTAAACCTTTGATTTCATAGTATCTGTAAAGGAATCAACATCCGTGCTGGTTATTTTTGTAAAGCTGTCGGTTGAAGATAAGTTAGATGATGGTTGAATTTTATGGATATTTAATATAAATATTAGATATGTAAACTGTATTTTCTTAGAAATGTAGCTTTGCAGCCTGGCCCAAAGGTCATCAAGAAATTCTATATCAAGCTGAACGATGTCATGACATTGGTAGCTTAGCACTTTTGAAGGGACTGTCACAAATATGTGGAATTCTGTGCATTTTTTAAAAATCTTCTTACGTCAGCTTTATTGTATGCAGTAATTAGCTTGAAAATTAAGGCTAATCTTCCAGTGAAAGTTATTTTGAAAAAAATAGATTTAATATCCATTTCTCACATAGAAACACATCTCAAAGGACAAAAATGAATATGATTATTGTAACCCCTTTTGGCATGTATTGAATTAGATCAGAGGGAAATGCCCAACAGGGATCAAACTGAGAAAACCGACAGCCTTGACACATTTTCAGTCTGAGCAATTTCCAAAGCATTCCCCTCAGTTCACCATATTAATCTGCTAAATACCATAACTGCGGTTTATTTTTACTGGTTTGCTTTCTTTACTAGTGCCCTAGAATGGAAATGAAGACACAATTGTTCAATTTACTGCCACGTTCAATCAGATAGCCAATGATCTTTCAGGCAATTGTTTTAAAAAGGTTAGGTAAACAGCAGACTGCACTGAAATTGAATATTGAGTATATCAAAGAAAGTCTAGTAATAATATTCTTCAAGGACACAAGGTTAAGGTTCTTCAAATCAGCAGTGTTCGGATGTGCTCTGTAGACACATTTGATGCTGTCTGTCTTAATAATATCTATCAACGGATGCTGTCGATGTACTGTCATTAATTCTGTAAAAAAAGAAAAAAGCATACTGTTCCCATTTGGAAAATATCAGTCATTCTTGAAACTGTCCTGTTTTTTCTCTCTAAAAACACTGAAACCCTTGACTGCTTGGAAAACCTGTTTGATGTTGTAGTCTTTGAATGTGTGTAGACTTGGCAGACATGCTCTCACTTTGGTGTTGCAATCCTGTTACCAACTCTGTTTTGTATTTGCTCGTGGGGATATGGTTCCTTGCTTCTGTGGCCTTGAATTACTAATATTTCTCCACATCTCTGTTCTGTTGGCTCCTGAGTAGGATGTGGAAACAATGTAAGGAAAATTAAAGCTCATGCCTAGCAAATGTACGTATCTTTGTTTATTTACTTGCAATATTGAACAGTCAATTAATCACTCAGTAGCTATGTTTTTTATTTACTTTCTTTGGTGAAAGGCATGTGAAAATGTACTGTTTGTTTAATGTGTAAAGTTGTGAAATAACTATATCATTTTCTAAATATAGAAAAATATATCTGCAAGCAGATCTTCTTCACTATGGTTACCAACGGTTTTATGAACAATGTTGTCAGATGGTGATATTTATATACTTTCGTGTGGAGTATAATTTTGCCACATATGGTATGGGGGCCTTACTTAATTGGAAATGGCTAACAGAAGCCTAACTACACATATGGAAGACATGCATGACAAGGAGCCATTAAAACCATGTCAAGAATTCTTCATGTCATCTCTGCCTGTTAGTGGGCACTGATGCACATAAAACATGTCCTAACCAGAGCTGCTTTTGTCAGAGTGCATTCCTTATGGCTGCTTCTCACGACTCTCTCAATGAGTCAGTCAACTCATTAGTCATTTGTTCTCGATCCCCATGCTAACACTCTGAAGCTTGGCAAGGCCCTTTATTAATAATCCCTCAATGGGTTTGTATTATTATTAACTGAAAAGAGCATGGTTAAATCACACAATCGAAGTGTATCCATTCATGGTGTAGCAGGACGCCATACACACTGACACACTGAAGCTTCTTTCTTTCTTTACAAATCTATACTTTTAATGAATTTCCTGTTCATATAAAATGTATATTATGTTTTGAAGTTTAATCTTGAGAGACGTTTAGACTGAATGTGTGTGGCAACCACATATAGAGTAGCTTTACTACTGTGGTTGCCCTTGTTTTAAATTAAAGTTAAATAACTTAATCATAACCTAAACTAATCTGTTAAAACGAAAGCTAATTATGTGCAGGTTATAACACCATATCATATTTTGATCCTCCAAGATATCTAGTTATACTGTATCTCTGAGGTATTTATTGCAGAATAAACCAACTTTCTCTCTAATTCCAAGACACAATAGATTATGAGAATTATTTGATACATAATTACAAGAGAAAAAAAACCTGAAAACTAATCCAAATCTAAAGTAACTTGATTTTGTCTCATAACTTTCTTAGCAAGTGGGACACGGTAATTTAATTAGAAATAAATAGGTCTTACAGACAAAAAGATTAGCTATGAGCTATTACTTTGTGAAGGAGAGGACCTGAAGAAATATAGGAACTGCTACTAGAACTGCATATCCCAGTGTAAAGTAAGCAAAGGTTAACCAAATGGAACCGGTGACTCAATTTCAGCTGAGTGGCCATACCCTTCCCCTGTGTGATCCGTATCATACACCACCGGCGCGAATGGGTCCCGAGGGAGCCTGTCTCCTGCCGGCAGTCGTTGTTCCTGCTTCTGCTCATTAATTAACCTTTACTGCAGCCACCATCCATCAGGGACAAGGCTGCTGTTCGAAAAAAAAAAGAGGGAGCGTTGTTCGTAAGACTTTATAAGGTTGTGCAGTGGAATTATCGTGTTATATACAGTAACACGGTCAAAAGGCAGACATTACTATGTATATATCTAATACAGTTGTAATGACTACTGTGCTTGTTTTTTTTATTGCAACACCTCCCAAACCTTTGTCCTTGAACATTACAGGCCATGTAAGCCATCAGTCCTAAATTAAATGTGCATTAACAGTTGACAAGGTTCAAGCGGATGGCACACCTGACAGTTCCCTTTGAATACAATTAATTGTGGTAAAAAAGGACCATTAGGACGTCAGTTCCAACTTTTCCAATGTACCTACTGATATGAATACGAATACAGGGAGTCTTGGATTGCTGGGAGCAGTATAAATAGGGGTTGATTTGTGGGGAAATGCGTGGTAAAGTCAATTTGCACTTGAAAATGAGTCATTTCTGTGGTGAAAATGAAATCCCTCACGCCAATAAAGCCCACCGGCAGCCATTATTGAAGCCCAGTATAGTTTCGTAGCATGGGGAAATCAAGGCTGGATGATGCATTTCAAATTCACTGTGGCACTGTTACAGGTTAAGTCTCTAGCCACTCCTCGAATCGAGAATATGTGGTGGAATGTGGTGGCAATCCAACACCTCAACCTACATCATGCATACTATACCTTTGATGTGAAAATGACATATCTACAGAGAGTAATAACAAAAGCAATATATAATATTGTCACTAATTGTCATGGGCGCATATGAGTCTATAACTGGACATTATTGGGTCTCCTATCTTACGATGACAATATCATCAAACCTTTGCAGCCCAAATGGGAATAGAATTTTAAATATGTAACAATCATGCCCATCTCCTCGTGTTTACATTTTGAAGACCTCTAAAGCATTAGGAAATTCACACTTCTAGCATACTCCGTTCTTTCTTTTCGGACCCTTTGCTGCCCTGTCTGAAATCCCAACAAAAGGCTGTTCCAAATTATAATTTCTCTAACCAAGTAGCAGAATGAAGTCAACGGACAACTCTGTGCAGTTTTTTACTTTTTGACTTTGAAAGTGAAACCTTTTAGTTCCTGTCAGCACCATGTCAGCTTAAACCAGTCTCTTCATTCTGTTGGATTAGTCCTCCCTCCTTTCTTGTATTTCATGTGCAGTTTGCAGGCTATGAAGGGGCTCTCTTACTCACTGAAGTACAGCTGCTGTGCTGTGCAGTATGACACTGTGGGGATTGGTCGGTTTCATAAAAATAAAAAAAAATATTTTTGGCTTTTGAGTCTTAACCAAAATTGCCATGCAGAAATAGGCAGAATAACATGCTTAAAAAATCACCTTCATTTCAGTGTTCAAAAGGCTAAAAAACAACTGATAGGTCTGCAGCCTGACAATGTATAAATAAACTGTGCTTGACCCTTCCATTAAAAAATTATTATAAAAAATGCATCGTTTAACAGGATGAGTCAATATTGTAACTTAATGAGCGGTTTCTGGCCATTATATCATAGGATGGCCACATGACAGTTATTCTGAGGTGAGGGATGGAATCCAGCTGGCTGGCCGTTAGAGAGAAAGAAAGAGAGAGAGAGAGAGAGAGAGAGAGAGAGAGAGAGAACGATGGGTAGACTGGGAGAGGCTCTTGCTGGATGACAGACTTAGTAGTCCTTCATTACCAGGGCCCAGAAACCATTAGGCTCTGTCACGGCTCTCTACTGCGGCAACCCCTCTCTTGATACATGTCTCGGATGCGTGATCTCACAGCCACGCAAATGTCTTTTGCATTAGAATGGAATGGAATTGGCTGGAGACATGGGGTTAAAAAAAGATAGATACAATGCCCTAGTTTATTTTTTTTCTGGTGGAGTCTGGTTCGGGATAATTTCCTCCAACATGACTGATTGATCTTTAATTAGTGTGATTTACATTTTGAGATGGATTTGTGGAACAGTATTAGTCCCTCTATGAGATTATATGTATCAGAATGGGTGTGCTCTGGAGCTAGAAGTACCTTGTGATGTAAAGACTCCTGATATGACCCATGTGCAGCTTCGGAGTCAGTACGTCCCCCAGCTCCTTGAATATCCTCATCTCATAGTTTTTCGATACGGCTGGAGGGGAGCTCGTTTGTACGATAAGAAATTGACTGGGGAACAAAATGGCAGAGGGATTCTTGCCCTATGAATTTTCAAGATAAGCCAATCGTTACACCGTACCGTAGACTTTTAAATCATCCCTTCCCCATATCCCTCCCAGCTGGCTTGGCTGTCTATACCTACCTGGCTGAATGCCATGAAGACTTTTCAGCTTTAAATATATTTTTGCACTCCGGTGGGGACTTTTTCTTCCACTGAACAGAAAAGAAAAAAAATACTACTTTCAACAAGGCAGTGGATTTTCTGCCAGTCTCAATGCAGGCCTTGACTTTTGAACATCATATTGAACAGTGACAAAGAAAAAATCTCTGGTGTAGTCCTGTGACAAAAAAATAAATATGTTTAGCAGATCCAAAACAACATTTTCAAAGTAAATAACCTTGGCAGTGCAATGCTTTTATCGAGATGAAAGTCTATTATTTGAGCATAGCAGTGAACAAAGGTTGCACTGTGAAAGAGCTTTGTGCAGTAACGAAGATATGTGGGACAGCAAGAGACTGCCACGAACCTCGATAAGAGAAACTACGGGAGCTCATTTGAACGGCTGCGACTGCCTCCCCAAACACTGCACCTGAGCACTGACAGCAGTGCTCTATGGCAAAGAGAGACGTCTCGACGCCGATAGGCTTGTGGGAGACCAGGGACGTCTGTCACTTTGTCCTCATCCCCTGCGATATTTAGCAGGGGAAGAAGTCAGATGGCCACATTCTGCGTACGTCTGTTTTGCCACCGCCGAGACCACCACTCTGGTCCCGTCTTGGCACAATATGCCAAAGAGAGAGAGAGAGACAGAACGTTACGTATTCGTATTGGAAGAGACAAGACAATGAGCACTCAAGCTGGGTTGGGGTTGTAAAATTGAGATAATACTTCTTTTTCTTTCCCAGCATGGACAATTGATAATGGATGTTTTTTATAAAAAGCATACAGTACTGTATATAGATTCTCATAACCATGTCTTGCAGTGCTTCTAAATTGGCACTCAACACAACCCACTGCACATATGTTGTTAATTAAGCCATCTACTTAATCTTAATTTGAAACTGAAACTGTTATTATAAGGTGTTTTTAAGATGGAGGTGATTTAATGGGAATGTCAGCCATCATGTCTGCCTCTCTCACAGCTTTTGGATACTTGTGTGGGACATGGTTGGCAACATCTCTTGCACCACAAAAGTCAACATGAGTCATGGCAGGAGTCCATACCAAATTAAGATGGGATGTGCTGTGACCTTGAGACAGCCCAAAGTGTCATGGCTCTGATACAGAGGGATGAGGATTTGGGAGCTGGGGTAATAGCTTTCGAGGGGAAGGTGCTGAAGTCTGCTCGATGAACTGAGCTGTGAAAGACGGAGTGACACTGCCACACACCCAAAGAACAGTTTGAAACGGCCAAATACCTGTCTTTAAGTCAGGGACACTCAATTTTGTTTATTTGATGGTTTACCTTGAAGCATCTTGTGATACTAAAAAGTACCAGTATACTGTTTGGACTGTCCACCAAACCAAAAACTAGCTCTTTGCTCTTTTTATCAGGAGAAATAATCTGGTAATCCTATAAAAGAGTATAAGCATATTACACGGACAAAAATAATAATTTGAAAGGACACCTTTCAATGTGTGTCACACAAAAGCTATCATAGCTCTACTGTAGTTTAATAATTGATTAATAACACAAGAGGTCCCCGCAGATAGCTACTGCAACAGTGACTGGAGCCAATCTGTCATCTCCATACTGTACAAACTGTAGGGAGACTTGACATATCCAAGTAAATTGGGTCCCAGGGCATTTGCTTATTGCCATCCATGTCCTTTGGCAGACGTGGTTTGGCAGGATATCACCTCAGGCCACACATGGTGGCATTGCCCTAATAAGGCACTGGTAGCTGTAACATTCCTCCTGTGCTGTGACTATAGTGAGAATAATGTGTATCATGTCCCTATAGCTGGCTCGCCTCATTAAAAAGCAGGAATTGAGTGATTGGCTGCGGGGATGTTGCATTATTGATGAGACGGAGGAAAGGAGAGAGCCTGATTAATTGAAAGTGTCCTATGTACAGTTGATAAGATGTGTGGCTTTAATGTGGGAGCAGCCTAATCAGTTCAACTCATTGTTTGCCCCCCCCTGAAAAAATGCATAGATTTATCAGAGGGCATTTATTATGTATGTGCACCACACCCTCATAAACACACATATACAAGAAATACAAGAAGGTACGCCTGCACTGGGTCTGGCTCCAGACTGTGAAATCCAGTGGTTCATGCCACTAGTTATTTACCGCCTCGTACTAATGTTTTAGGTTGGAGGTATGATTCAAAGCTTGTGGAAGAAAGGACACTACATTATGTGGTGGTGTATATGGAGGCTGTCGGGAGGGATGGCTGTGCATGGCTCGTTTCTCCAGAGGTTGGCCTCCTCCTGCACCAGCACAGAGAGTAAAGATATGATGAACCTGTCAAAAGATGAGCCCCCGGACAATGATGGATTAGCAGAAGGCAATTACAAGCTAACAAACCCAACCGGGGGCTTTAAGATGATCTCCATCATCTTGCTGCGTTTCCTGTCATTTACTCTTCTGCTCATTCCGTGCATTGGATTTGGTCCATTTTGCTTCTGTCTGAAGACATTAGATATCTTATCAGATATTGTAAATACAATTCTATGAATCTTTGCTTATAGGGTCTCCACGTATGTAGTCTTTCAGTCATTGAAGGAATTTGAAGTACAGTACAGTAACATCCATTAATAAATCCCCGAGCAGATGATCATTCACACATGGTTAACCTCCAGGGCATTCATCCAAAGGTCAATCTAGTGTGCATTATTCACTATTTCCCTCTTATAAGTAACCGTTCATCATTTTCAAATACTTGTTGAGCAACGTGGCTTATGTACGGCATTAAATTTATCAGCTGTAGTAAGCACAGTCTGTAAGGTGCATCACAAGCTGAGAAGGGACGTTACCTGTTGAATCACACCTTTAAGAGGTGCAGCAGCTAGAGTAAGCATGAATGACTGCGGATGGACTTAAGGCTGAACTGTGAGGCTGTGGTAAGAATAGATTCTGTACATAGAATTTAAGAGTGGAGAGGAAATTCTAAATCATATCTGCCTTTTACTTTCTATTAGTCACCGAGGTCATAAAAACATAGCTCACTAATTGGAGTTCATTTTAAAAAATTGACTTAGATTAACTATAACAAAATATATAAATAATGAAAGGAACCATGACGTCGATGAACATTCTGTATCAAAATGTTCTTTGCGCTGAAAGTCAAGATAACAAAAGCGCAAAGTGCTCTCTGTTGCTTAATTCATCTAGCTTACCTGTCTAGAATGTGACTCTTACTATTTTATGAAGCATCAGCGAAAGATCAGCCAAATAACTTGAAATCTGTACGCTGCAGTCATACAGCGCGTTGCACACACACTAATCACTAACACACCTGTTCACAATCAAATATGAGGAAGGGAGGGAGGGAAGGGGGGGGGGGGGGGTATTTATATGGCCTGATGTCAAAGCTAATTTCTGTGCTGTTGGATGAGATGATAGGATATGCTCCCACCTCCATACCAACTGCCACCTTGGGTTTGCTGATAAGATTTGCTAATGTGTCCAAAAGGGGGATTGATGTACGTGTGCACCCTGCCTCAGGATGCTGTCCCGGATATTTACAGCAAGGAGCTTCAATATGTAGCAGACCCAACCACGCCAAAACTGATGTATATTCACACTTAATAAATGCTTAAAGACAGAGAGTTTGTCTGAACTTTTGGTAACAGCAGAGTTCACAATGGTACTCCACTGCATCTATGAGTCTAAGCTGGGAAAGAAATGCTTAAAACTGCACATGGAAGTGATTTACACAAAATGTCAGTCTTGATGTTTTTCACATAGTAATGTCGTTTTAGTCGGCCTTTTATCATCTGAAGACCATTGATTGTAGATAATAGCTTATTCCACAGAAAATCAATCAGATTCTTCTTTTAGATTGCCAGCCTCTGTGTTGGTTTGCTACTAATAGTGTTTACCAGGCTCAGAAGGGTATAGTCCTGCTAAATGAAAATTGTCCTGTCTTACCAATAACTCACAAAACTTAATTTGGCAAGCCTTGAACACCAGCAAGATAAATAAAAGCAATCTGTTTCGATGTAAGCTTTCTGCTGCCCACAAATACAGTACATTATCTCAAGGGCAACTCAATGTGAACAAAATAAATTGTGAGCAATTACAGTCTTGCTCAACAAACTTTAGCATATATACACCTGTTGAGAACCGCAATACAACAATACAAATTGTGTATCTATTTTGTATACTAAAAGGCTGTTATTTATTTCCAGTTAAGTTGACCAGTTTCACCCATTTGCATGTTTAAACCAAACAAATCATGCATGCATGTCCACTACCGTACATCAGGGAAGCTGATGAGAACATGCAGTGCACAGCACTGCAGGGACGGGGCTCCCGGAGGAACGACTCGTGATCTTTGTTTATCAGGTTTCTCGATTTGATGTCATTTCTGAACATTGGCCATGGCTTTCTGTCCAGTCTAATTGTGCACAGTCAGTGTCTGCCAGCGTCAATGTCAATATCCCCACGCACTGTGCAGTATTCCCCTGGTCACCATGCCAACTTTTCCATTCATCAAGTTTCCTGGCAAATAATGTTTAGGTTGATATTTTGTGCGGAGAAAAACTGAATAGATGAGAAAAGCTATGAGGGGCCATACATTTTTTCTTAGTAAACATAAGTCAATATACACTGACCTGGAACTGTGTTGAGACACAGTACATAGTTCACAAATGGGCTTATAGCCTACAGAGAAACTGAGTAAAGAGACTCTGGTTATGCATAAGGGAACATGGTAATCCATGTATCATGTTTGTGCAGGCATACTCATACATATGCAAGGGTGATAACGGCTACATATTTAATGACAAAACTGCATTATGTTAAAACAATTAATGGTAAAGCCATGCCTGGTTTGATGTTGGATGTTCTCATGCTGGGTATTTATGGCAAGTTTATAACATGAACATGTGAATAATGTATATTCATAAGGCCTTAACCTAAACTGAACAAGTTGATACTGGTGGGGCTGCATGAGCAATCAGCCTACATTATTTTTTACACAGCAAGTAGTGGTGCCATCACATAAACCAGCCCCAGAGTGGGTCCCTTAACGTTGCGCTCATAACATAATCACGCTTGTTCATGTTAGCTTGGATGTGTGTAAAACCATATTTAAACCAAGCCTTTTAAAACGTCTTACCTCTAAAGCTTTGATTTTCTATATCCACCACTCTGACCAGACCGATGGAGGTTTAAGGCAGGAATGTAACACGTAGCTATGCAACTTCAAAAGGACACCCTATCGAACGCCGCACTAAGTGTTGTTTATCTCCTCAAAGCGGCTTCATAGGGTGGAGCCGTCACCCTAACCCCTTCCCTGGGTCTGGATAGGGGGCCAAAAAGAGGAGAGCAGGGTGGCCATTCTCATCTCTGTCTGGTTTGATCATATGGTTCGCTTGCCTTTGTAGTTTTCCAGCTGTGTGGTGCCACAGAGATAAGGCCATTCCATTGATTCTCAATAACACCCCAAGACCAGCGCAACCTAGGCATTCTAATCATATAATCTTAGGTTTGCTTTTTTTTTTCACATGACAGCCATATCCATATATTGGATGCGTATATATATATGTGTATACTGTGGAAACTGTGAGGTGCGCATTGTATATTTTATTTCAGGATCCCGTGTGGTCACATTGTATATCGGTTGCCAGGTGCTGTAAAGTTGTCGAAGTGATGGATGTTGAGTCAGTGATATTACCAGCTTTATGTTAGACTCAGTGAACGACATCCATCGGCAATGATGGGCACCTGCACAAAAGACAGGCAGGCCATAGACCATTAGGTAGGATTTCATTCAGCCACAGCCCATCCTCAACCGTTCCAAATCATAACAATCTCTCCACACAGCTCACAGCAACGACCCATTATGCCTCCCCTCTCAAGAATTTATAGGGGATATTAAATTGCACTGAGCAATGCATTATGTTGTAGCTGTCATTACATTCCTCAAATAAAATAACGTGAACACCGTCAGGCCATCAGATCTATAATTACTGTGCTGGATAAAACCCAGGTCCTTGTAATGTTTTAATCAGGCCACAATATTGAACTGCCCAAGTTGTAATTAAAGAAATGAGGAGAAATTAAGCAGTGCCAAATACTAGGCAAGATTGGCAAAGCAGTCAAATACTGAAAATGAAACGCAGAAGTGCAAATTTGCAATGGAGATTGCTTTTGGAGCTAAACATTGGGATTATTGGAATCAGGTTCCAACTCACTGAATAAAACATGATAAGCTTTGAGATGATGCTTGGAGAAAAAATTCAAAATAAACGTCCATGCAAAATTCATGTTCATAATTCTTTAACACTTTAATGAAGGATTTTCAAACAACAAGAACGCAAATGAAAACCCGAGTTCAAGAAAGCCTTACATTGACTCTGGTAGAAAAAAACTGTAGAAGCATTCTATCAATTGATCACAACAGTGAACCTTGTTGCTGGACTTGTCTTAAACGTGAGCTTTTAACAGTGAACATTGACAGCCTACAGAATACACCATTTGGGTTGAAAGTGGGAGAGATAAATGGAGAGTAATGGACAGAGCAGAAAGGATTGAAGGTAGAAGGTGGCTATTTACAGGTACACTACCACGAGGGCCCCAGGGACTGCACCCATTCTCCCTGTGCACTCATCTTGAAGATTCCCTCCAGCGGCGTTGTCAGGGAAACATCTCGCAGAACAAACAAAACAGATAACTCACCTTGGGGGCTGCTGGGGTGTCTTCATGTGTGCGCATCTCTAGTCAGAGTTCAAACAGTGTTTTAATGATCCGTCATATGACAGTGATGAATTACTTGGGCATTGGCCGCTCCAGCGTACACACAACTATGATTGAGTTCAAGAACGTTTGATCTCTAAAGTGAAGTGAGGTGCTCCAGGCTCACTTGTGGAAGAGTGTCTGACGCAGTATAATGGACACACCGGCAGCTTATCGTGTAGAGGTTGAAGTCAATGTCAGATGTGAGATCCTATGACTGGGGTGATTAAATATTTAAGTGTTGATAGTGCAACTAGAGAGCTTCCCTAGCCCATTTACATTCAGTCACTTTAAAGAGGGCTTGTGGACAAGAGCTGTTAATTTCCTTCCACCACGTTTTGCTTATCAAACACACGCACACACACACGGAGATGCACACACAGACGAAACACACGAAGCCACCCACACACCCACACACACACACACACACACACACACACGCGTGCACACACACACACACACACACACACACACACACACACACACACACACACACACACACACACACACACACACACACACACACACACACACACATACACCTACACACTGTTCTGTTATTCATACCGTCTCTAATTTATTTATTTTAACCAAGAAATTTGTATGTCACAGTTTTATACAATTCTAGTTGTGATAAAATTACAAGACAAGACAACCTGTTAGTGAGAGAACATCCTCCACCTCTTTTTCTTGTTCCAAGTTGTATTCTCTATTGTGAAGTATTATTTTCCTTCTAGCACTACACACACGAGATCTGGAATAAATCACTTATTTATTGGCAGATGGTGTCTAATCATCAATCTACATAACTCGGCAAATGTGCAAGGATTCAAGTCACCAGACTATGTTTGGATGAGATCAACAGTTTGTTAATTAATTAAAATAAGGCAGTGTGATTTTATGGTATCAAAGGATTACAACCATTTTAGATCCAATCAATCTGGTCATGTAATCTGATTTTGAAACTGTGATATCTTTTTTTGCATACATTAGGCCCTTGTGCCTTTTGGCACGCAAATTCTACCTTTTTTATGTTTTTCAATTATGATTATGTTTTAAATAAACAATTTTTTTTTATAAATAGGTGTTATTAGCATCTCTCCTTCGAAATGGCTACCTACAGCCTTTTATCATATCCATATTTTGCTTGTGATTAAAGTTCAATGCTTCATGCATAGTTTTATTTACAACTATTTGTGCTTTACATTGCGTCACAATGTTATTTTCTCTGACCTCATGGTTTAAAACAAAGGTATTGACTCCGAAGCGTAAAACACCATTGTCTTCAAAATAACACATCATTGATTGTTGAAATTAATGAAGGATGAAATGGAATGTATTATGATGCATTGTCAAAGTTACCCTAACCTCATTGATCAATAATGCAATGGCAAAGATCTCATGCAGTGAAGAAAATTTTTTTTTGAGAACAAGGAAATGCTCGAAGAGAGAAAAAAGCTGAAGAACTTTTAGATGAGTGTGGTGAGTTTTTTTTCCGTAAGTATGGAGGGATGGAAGATAAGCAGAGAGAGGTAATGGAGAAGGCCCCTTGGGAGGGGCCAGCCTGGAAGCCAAACCGCCTCCGCAGATTGGATTAATATTGCATGGCTGCCGAGTGCAGTCCATCCCTCACAAAGTAACAGTGATTACCTTATTCGCTCTTTCAAATCTTAAAAAAAAAGAAAAATAGAAATTATGGGGAAACAAAACGTGGGTAACTAGGCAAAGAAAAAAAAATCCATCTGTAGTCCTTAAAAACAAAAAGGTGTAACAACAATGCTACATGCGCTTGGAAAGTGTTTATCTTCAGTATCTAAGATAAATGGATCCTGTTCTCTGTGCAGCCTCTGTGGGGTGTATGAGAGCTAGGCTATAACATAGTTTAGTGGAGAGTTATTTTTTTACTGTTCTTGTGAGCAAGGTTATTTGTTTGAATAATGGTTCTAACGAGACATTTGCACTTGGCACAGATCCAATGCATGAAAACATGGGGGGGTGAGGGAGCCAGTGAATAAAGACCCCGTGAAACTTTTACCTAGCTGTGTTGATAATTGATTCCACATTAACCTACACATTCAATGTCCTAAGCTTCCTCAATGGCAAGGATGACTTTATTTCAATCCAGATAAGACAGTACTTGCGCCAAAGTCACACATAAAATGTCCCATTGCAACACCAACAAGTGTTTGATTTATTTCCAAACTCGCATAGCACATCTGTGGAAAACCCAATTCTCTGCAGTCTGTCTAACAATGTCACTGTTCGCCTGCTGTGCGTGGGCAGTTTGTCAAACGAATGTGTTATTATCTCCTGCTTGGGAATGATTGGGAGTTGGCAATATAGTTTGGCTCAGTAGTTCCTGGGAGGGAGTGAATCACTCCACGAGAGCCCATTGACTCACGAGTGGAGGAGAAGGACGAGCACTGGGTCAGAAAGGACCACCCGGGACCGGAAAGAATCCCGCCGCGTTTCCTTGACTTTGTCTAACTCTGAGACACGTCACGCCGCTATCCTCTCCCACACTCTGACCTCCCTGAGATATGACCCGCCCAACCCCACGGGAGCGGGGACAAATCTGCTCCGATTTGTCATGTTTTGCGCCCTCTTCCACACGGCAACTTTTGATGAATGAGCGGTGCGGGACACTTTCGCCCTCTCTCTCCGTCATGCACTGTGCGCTGGAAGGAGAGAGGGTGACAGAGAAGTGGCGCCCGCCTGGGACTCGGCTCGCTCTCTACACACTGAGTGAGTGCCTAATTAGCCAGATCTGAGGTGCTATTGTGAAATAAGTGCAGGGCATAATGAGATTTATCGCATCACACTAAATGGCTGAATAAACACTTTGGACAGAAGACACTCAGTGTGGCCTGGTAGGAATACTAAAAGGTCAAAATATTTATCCTGCTGCATTCTCTGTTCTGGTTGAGCTGCATTTATCAGATTGTAAAAGTATAAATAAGGTTGATAGATTTTTTTTGCAAAGTGATAAGATGGAACACACAAATGCATGAAAAACACACAAATACAAATCAAGACGCACACCTGCATATTTCCGCTGAACAGCTCATTCAATATTAATGATGACTAATCATGCCTTAAAAGAGTCAAATTTAATTCTGCAGCTTGCCCATCAACCCATTAATTAATTCAAATTGCTGTGACCACCTGTTACAGCTAGGTATGCCTCGTCGTAGTTTACTAGAAAAACAGCACGCTAAAAGCAATCCAGTGTTGAATTCATAACACTGAACAAACACAAAACCAATGCTGTGGCCAATTAGTGCTCATGTTCAATTTGTGCTCAACTCGTCAGCATTATGCTCTTGGGAAGAAAATCCCTCTGGAATGTTTTTTTTTTATGGTGGACCTTAAAAGCAATAACAACAACAACAGCAACTGAAACCTTGGAGACATTTGACAAAGTTTGGTCTCATTTGGGGGGCTAATGTACACTCTAAAACTGTTGCTCTACGTAATGCATTGAAGGTTATTAAAATCTCCAACAGAGTATTCAAAAGGTCAATCCAACGAAAAAAAAGGCCAGTTGTTTTTGAAGTATAAACTGAATCCTTGCTTTAGATACAATGAGGGCCCTTTGCAGATTTGTTTTCCCTGAAACAAGGGGTGTAAGTTTGCCAAGCCTGGCTTCCCAGCCAGATTTAGGCAAGACAGGTTGTTCGAAAAATGTCTTTGAAGCTAATTGAGTCTTAACAGGATTTCCAGAGACCACAGATGTAGGACTGGTTGGTTTGGGCAAGAGGATGCTCCGGAAACGCCTGAATCCATCCGTCTTCATCCTTGTCAATTACCCCCACGGCTGGTGGCACGTCTTCATTTCCAACATGGGCATCATCTCAAAGTACTTCCCAAAGTCACCGTAATCCAATTATATCCTGGCACTAACTATGATACAGCCCATTAGAAAATGCTTAATCAATGTGAAGTCTTTATAGACACATGAATATTCATCGTTTGGCTGTGACTCGGCGTGAATCTTCTAAAATCATGCCTGATGAATGCTGTTTGCGTTCTATGTTACAAACAACTTTCCTCTGTCGTCCCATTGCCACTGTGGTGTGAATTGGTGCAATGCAGATAGTGAGGAGTCTCATTGGCTTTCCGAGGTTTTTAACAGCTGGTGCTGGTGGAAATAAAGCTATATTTTCTAGTGTGCGAGAGCGAACGTTTAATGGCGATGTGTCTAGAATGGCCTCACTTAGGCGTTTCCACACCCTCTAGTGCAATGCATACCCAGCTAATTGCTCGTGAACACTCAAATAAATTCTCTCAATGGAGAACAGCAAACAGCCAATAACTCACTTAAGGTTTTGTATCCATTACAGATCTTTGATGTATTCCAAGGAGACCAGACAAAACTGACTACGCTTAGTTTCCTTTTAAAAAACCACAAGCGAGTAGCATGCCTCCAGCAATATGGACTTATCTGCCTGATTTAAGTGTTGCATGCAGTGCACCACATGCAACAATGGGAATTTCTGTTAAATAAATGGGCTCAGAAGAGACAATTCTCTCTGTAACTCTGACTCTAACTTTGCCACTTGAAAGGTACAGAAAGTTGTTTGTGCTGGTTTGTTGGCTTCAGCTCATCTCAACGAATAAGAATTTTGTCACTTGTGTCATTTAGTCAAACACATCAAAGTTGATTTGCGGGAAATACTCCCATGATCCCATACAATTCCTTTGAGAAACATTTTAGACATTTTGGAAGTTGTGTGGCAGGTTGTGTGGAAGTTTCTTTAATCTGCCATCGATCATCAATCATCAAGTGAAATGTTCGATATCCTCAAAGCTTTCAAAAATAACAAACTGTTTACATGGCTTTTCATGTCCAATAGACTCTGTGATTTAGTGAAATGTGGCAAAGAGGCACTTAGACTCGTCTGATTTGCATTTTTCCGACAGGGATTTTCAAATGTCAGACGTAACAAGCTGGACTCCTGATGGTTTAAAATATGGATCATTATGCAAAGTATGTTTGCTCTCAGATCCATGTCCTCACAGCAATCAATCTCCAACCTTTCGCACTGTTGACTCACACTGGTAAATTCTCACTCACTAATTAAATAATCAATTCATACAGAGCTTGCCTTTCGCTGATTGCACATATGCTTATCAAGAGTTTAGCATCTCAGGCCACAGCAAACTCGGATTAAAAACTTGATTTTAGTTCAATAAACAATCAAGTGTTTAATTTGCTCTCATACTTTAAAGCATTCGGTAAACAAAACATCGTCTATCAAAATCCACTGCCTTTCCCTGCTAGTGTTGTCTCACTTGTCTTTATCATGATCTTGACCTTTCACACTTTTCCCATTTTAGTATCACATTTATCAAGCTAATAACAACATTGATGGGACACAAACAGTTTGATGAGACCCATTGTACACAATCATGCACCATTATCGAATTTGCAAGTGTAAACATTCCATTGCAATTAAGGGAAATTCCGATTTACCCTCATTCTCAAGAATAGTAATCACAAACGAGCAAGCCACCAATTGTCCTCCATCGCGTGTGACCATAAATTGACTCTCTAAAATGACACTAATGAAATTTCCACAGGACACTTTGCCATTTTGGAATGTAGTTTGTAAGTGCTAATTAAGAAACGCTCGCTCAAGTTATTCCCCTGAGACAACTGGCAAACATTGCATGTAAATAAGCCAATTAATGACTACAATTCCAATTAAAAGCATTTATAACTTTGGTCTTAGACAATGACTCGGTGAATCAAACAGAGACGATGCGGACTGCACCTTTATTCTTGACACTTCCTGTTAGCAGAACAGTATATTTAAAAAAATGATCTCATTATGTTTCCCCTGTTGTTTTCTGGCAAATGTCTTGGACATTTAAAACTTATAAAAGGAGACCACCTAGTGGCAAAAAATATGTAATACCCTGTAAACTCTCTTCAGAACACAAAAGAAATAAGTTTCACACCACATTTATCTTGGCCTAGTATTATAAATTGTGTGTTAAGTATGGCGTAAGCTTCACAGTCAGGCCAGGCCATGGGATAGGCCATCTCAAAATAACCCACCTGTAGAACCACTGTTGGCCGGCCTGCTGGCCTGACTCGTTTCACTATGTGAATGATGTCCAAGAGCAAAATAACATGAAATCAAATGTATCAGGTGAAGATTAACATGCATGATTAACATGCCTAGTAGGAGTAAATATTTAATCATCCATGTATGCTTGGTGAAATAAATCCCCAATAGGGACAAACCATATTTGTGGAGGTAAATTTTTTTATGTATTTATTTTTTCACTTTTACTTTTCACTATCAAACGTTACCTGTAGGAAATAACACTATGTGGGATTTTAAAATACGAACATTCTAAAACACACTAAAAAACATGACAAAAAAGTATACACCGGTTTAGACACTTTCCTCAAGTTTATTGGTTTACAAAACATTTGATCACATATTGTTACAGCCTGTACTCATGCGTGCCATGACCAATACACTAAAATAAGGATATTGTCTAACCCGTGGATGAACCAGTTAAAATTTTGTTTTCTGAATGGAATTCAGTTTTATCAGATGTAGTAATTACAAATAATTTCCAAAAGGTGGCAGTAGATTCAAAGATGTGGCACAGAATGCAGCTCCCTATCCAACAGGACAATTTACAGATTCCCCCACTATTACAATTTAACAAAACGTTACTGGGTTGGATAATGGTTTATCGGTAGTTGAAAACATTAAACATATCTTTTTCAAATCGTTCTGAATATGTGTACTACATTAAGATGTGTCTATGAATAGAAACAGATCAACTAGCTTTACAAAACAAGAATGTCTGCTGCAACTAAATAGTTTAATGTTTTTTTTTATTGTATTTTAACTTAATGGTACAGCAAGGACAATAGGATTTCAGTGGAACAAGACTGTAAAATTATCTTTTAATTCAGGATGTAGTAATGTACCATCTGCAAAAAAAAGATCCTGTATCGCGGTTCCATTCATAAATGTCGAAGTTCTCACCTGACATTCTGTATTGTGCATTTTGAATGTCTTACTGCAGTTGTCCAGAAAGTCCATCATATGAAAAGGTCAATACTGTGTAAAAAGACCCATATCAATATTTATGACACATTTGTAATTGTTTAAGCCATGTGGAAAAGTAATACAGATACATACAGTGTTACTGTACACTGATACACTGTTATAATGTCGTACACTTCTCGCTCTATAATTGACAGGCATCATTCAAGGTCTAAGACACATAAGATGTTTTTCCAGAAGATTCTATTTCATGTCTATATACATTCTATGGTTGAAAACATGATTTTAAGTGAGTGTTTGTCAGGGAGTCAATATGTTTTGTTTGCTAAAGATAGCCTCTGGCATCCTCTACAAATATCTTTGAGCACAGGCACCAGTTGGAAGGTCAAATGCAGCATTGAAAATCATTAGCCATCCGCCCCTTTACACTGCTATTCCAACAATGTCGATAGATCAGGAATTAAAAGGAAAAGGGCCAGGTGTGTTGGAATCTCATTTTAAACCATTTCCACATGTATTTCATGTATTTATTTATTTTTGTTCTGGATGGAGGTAAATTGAATTGCAGATGTCAATATAGCTATCACCTCCTCTGCAGAGGAGGACATAAGACAAGGTTAAAGCTGCATTTGCCAGTGGGAAAATGAAAGCCTGCTATATAAAACTGTGTGTTTATTAACATTTTAGTGCCGGTTGTCCATCAATTCCTCCACAGGACCATTGAATCATGTAATTTCTGTCACAGGTGAAAGATGAGGAGCTAGCAAGGTTAGGCGACAAGCTCACAAGTTTAAAAGCATGCAGACATACAGACTGAGAACTGTGGGAGGAAACTGCTTAAAGTCTTTAATTTCCTTGTCATTCGAGAAGAACCTTTTAATGAAGGATGCATTTTAGCGCATATTGAAATAATTTTTTGGTACACTGCCAAGGATGTATACAGCAAGCATTAACAACGTCATACAAACTAGAAAAGGCAGACCATACAGTGCTGTCAACAGGCACACATGCATTCTGAAGGATAATTACATATTTTTCATTCTTAAATAGACTGCTATTCTTTTCTGTATCCAGTCAATTTGTACGTTCAAATCATGCAAACAAACAAATAAGCAGGCATCATTATAGCATAGCACAAAGGTCATTCATATGTACAGTATATTCTCCACATATATATATATATATATATATATATATATATATATATATATATATATATATTCCAGCAATTGAGATGACAAATAATAAAACATCCCACATAACTGAGCGCAACTCATTCAAGAAAATGATGGACAGTTCTGTGGTGCTTGTAGAGATTATATGACTTTGACGGCTGGTAGAAGGGGAGTGATATGTTAAGTGAGTTATTTAGATTCTAGAGTCAACATAGGACTCTCACTAGCTCTCACTGAACTACGTCGGCACACAAACCTGATTTGTTTGGGCACTAAATAAAAATAATAATAATACATAATGCATCAGTCGACGGCACACGGATGATGCCAAGTGTACGTCCCACTTCATTAATTCACCAATAATGAGCTGTGTAGCATATAGGAGCAGCTATCTTACAGGCGGTCTCAAGAGTCAACCCTAATTAAATCAGAATATTAAGTGTCAATCTACACATCTGTCTTTGTTTGTACTGTGAAATGCACAAATGAGCAGTGCCACACTCCCAAACATGAGTGCTGGCACACACAAACATGCACTGGTACTGTGACTTTTAAACAATTCATATTAAACTTAGATGAATATATAGGACATAAAGTAGATGCACAAAACACCTTATTGTATTATGTGTAATTTCTCTCGTCAGAGGCCAGTTTAGTTGGCGTGTAAGTATTATTCTTCCATATTATCTGTCATTTTTTAGTCATGGTGTCAATCATATTAGGTTAAAAGCAATTGAGACAAGGCCACAAAATATTATACGAAGAACTGTCTCATTGTATAAATGCTACACGTTTGGCATTTTATCTATTGCCATGAAATGAAGTAATACTGTGCAATATTTACATGAGTAATGCAATGTGCAAGTTGCATTTTGTAGTAAGTTAGGTTTTTGCCCAGATGTGTTATTCACTTAACAGATCTGATGCGTTGGAAGAGCAGAGTCTCTACCATGTTTTCTTAAGACCGTGGAGAGGAAAGGTCTGTAAGCAACATTAGATCAGGAAACAGAACTTCCTGTGGCTTACAATGCAGCCCTGAAACTTAGTGCACATCTTTCTTTCCTTAGTACACCCTCAAAGACCAGTAGGTGTCCCTGCAACACAAACCAATGGGTTGAGCCACGCGATATAAAACCGTAAGAGAAACCTTTCTTTTTTTTGTTTTTAATTTTGTACTTTTTAAGATAAAAGATGTGGATCTTTATGTTCCTTCTCCACAATCTGCCACATGAGGACTCTGGAACAGAGAAAGGACTGCAAGGGTGAATGTCTTATCAATCAATATACCTTTATACATGGATCCAAGTAAAAACATCCATTTATACTTAACGTGTTTTCAAATTTTATTTCAATTTTACAAGAGGTTTTGCCCTCATAGTGACAAGTTTAAATATGAATGAAACATAGATACTTAAAATATGTACAATTTGAATAAAATGAAACAGCACTTTTCTCTAATTAATGATCCAAAATACACCTTGGAATTGGAATCAAGCGTATTAGCAGGGACTTGCTAAGCCATGCCAATTACTTCGCATACTGAATACTGCTCTTCCCATTAGTCAAAATAGCCTAAGGGACAGTTTCAGTGTAACCTCCAAGTTCTTACCAGATCTATTTATGGCTGTCGATAACCTTCATATCTCTTTGGCGTGAAAGGTTAGGTGTGTACAATGTAGAGGATTGCTCATGTGTAACACTGGGTTGAATGATAATTACAAACGCGTAAACACACACACACACACACACACACACACAAACACACACACACACACACACAAACACACACACACACACACACACACACACACACACACACACACACAACGCACCAACATAAATCCACAAATATTGTATTCCATTCAGGTTGTAGAGACTTTTGTCCACTCTTGAATTTTAAAGCTGCACGCCTTTATAACATGACACAGTTGATGTGCATCCAAAGAAAAGAAGTCATGACTGAGCCATGCAGCAGGCGTTTTCAACTTGTCTGATTGATTCTGGAAGGCCTTCTTGTTCACTTGCATTTACATATGGATCCAAATTCTCCTTGCAGGCGCCGTAGTCTTGCTGCTAAGTTCTAGCCATGGGTGTTTCATCTCTGCCTGTTGGAGGAACACTCTGAGGCCTGACAAGACGCTCACGGTAGCCTAATGCGAGTGTCAGCAGCCATCGTTAATCATCAGATCATGGCAGAATTGCGCAGAGGTGGTTCGGCACATCTGGTCTTTAGTCATACATTCTAATCATCATCATATCTGCCATCCAAATCCGGCCCAGAATACATTATTTAAATTAAGATCATTAGAAAAGTAATTCCCTCTCACAATTAAGTCCACCTAAAACGTACTTTTTCCATCACTAAGGACATGTTTAATCATAACTCTGCATTCTTGATATTTCAGTGTCAATGGAAAAATGGAAATTAACTGTAAGTCTTGATCTGCAGATATTATGTGGACTTTAGGCCCATTTTGGATGGATGAATGGATTAATGTGAAAAGTGATAATACGATTTTCTCATTTTAGGGAGGAGATAACTTGAAATATTGTGCACTGAAAAGAAATACTGAAAGGTCCTGGCAATCTATTTTAAATGCAAAAACAAATAGGGGAAATATTTGTGTCCAATGTGTTGCATTTATAATAGATGCTGTTGTGTATTTTCAGTAGCTTGAATAAATTGAAGAAGCAACTTGCATTCAGGTCAGACAATATTCACAGTTTTGTTGTCAAAGCCTCTCAGGTAATTGTAATTCTTTACGCAACTTGGCGTTTCTTCGCACTGTGGCCAAATTCAGCTTCATGTGCCGTTATGAAAACGTAGGTTTGTGGGTTAACACTGCTGTAAAAGGCATCACCATTGGCATTGTACTAACTTTGCTTTCAACCTGAAGCTCTGTTGGAGAGCTGTATTGCACCAACTTCCCCACTTCTTAATGTACTTCATGAGGAACACAATGGCCCATACGAGGCAGTAACCGAGCTATGGTTGTTTTTGATACACACTTTATAGTCTCAGTAGGTTTTGGGCTATTCCTTGGTTCTTTACATTGCACATGGCTTTCACATGGTGTATCCAGTATGCTTTTAGAGGTTAGACACACCTACAAACACTTTGTTGTGTTGCTGAAAGATGATTCAGCGTTCATTCTATGTGACCATACAAATGTTAAAATTAATAACATCTGTGCAAATCGCTGCATAAATTACACTAAATACTATAAATACTGTAAATCTTATTTCATGTATATAATATCATAAACATTTTTACAAATGTGAATTATTCTAAAAGAGCAGAAAGAATAACGACAATTCTAGAACTTCTTTGGCATTAGCACATACAGTTACTAACAGGTGGAAGTCGCACAGGTCTTAGAGTGGACGTTTGCATGCCATAGTGGAGACATTAATGTCGTGTTGTGTTTTTGTTTGTTTTGAAATCTTTCCCTGTCTTTCACTGTGTATGTCATTGTTTGGAATTCCAGGTGACTGGTCACAGGTGCAGTTAGTCAACACCCAGTTTAAAGCAGGACCAACACATCACTGGATAAACTAAATGAACAAAAAATGCGGAATCTTTGCAATGAATAGGCAATGTCTCAGTAAAGAATATGGAGTGCACTCAGCAGTTCCATCTATTCATTGATTTTAGCCATTGCCAAGCTTTCTAATGAATAACCACTACACTTTAAACCCTAGAACAAACACACACACACACACACACACACACACACACAGTGTAACAGATAGTTGTGTTTTTATGTGCTATGCCTGTCATTCAGCCGGCCTTACTCCGGCATTATGTGTTTACTTATTCACAGTTCCATGGCCACCACAGACGATGGCAATGATCCATTCTGACAGCCAAAGGCTGAGCGACAGACGCGACACAAGAGGGAACCCCAAGGTAATCATTTGCATTTGTTTTTTATTGCAATCATTAGGGTACCCCTGCCGGGGCCCCGCCACAAGCCGACTTGACAGACCCCATGTTTTATCGGTGAGTCTGGGGAGGGAGGTTGCTGGAAGCCGAGTGAAGAGTATACACAGTTGACTGTACTGATGAAATGAAATGCGTTGGCTGCCAAGCACTGTGGAGGCATAGCCCACAGAAGACAGCTGTGAGTACCCACTACCGGCGATGGGGAACATGAAATGTCATTGATATGATTTATTTTTGCTTTTGTACTCCTCAGGGAGATGTGTAAATATTGATATGTGTGCATGTACATTAGACACGTATACGCACGTCAGTTTAATGAGAGATGGACACCTCACACAACTTTCGCAAAACTACAAAGAAGTGTACCCCCAGCAGAATAAAGCGGAGAGCGCAGTCCTCCTCCAGGCTGCTAGTCATTTTCCCCCCTGACATATCCGGTTCCGGAGTGTTTCCATGCGTAGATCTAGTGGTGCTTCAGTGGCCTGCTTCATGACTTTGCATCAGGGTCCACAGGCAACCCAACCCCTTAACCCACCCACACCAACGCACATTCAACCCCCCCTCCCACACACACACACACACACTCAACCAACCCCCTAGGTCCTTCTCAGCTTTAATTATCCAGGGGTCTTCAGGGTGAACCCGACAGCACCAAGGTGCAGCCCTGCATTAAAGGAGCTTCTTACTCAGCTTTATCTGGGCAACGAAGGAAAATAAATATTCCCACATCACCCTAATGGTTAACGCTCCCATCTCTGTGTGCTGCCAGAGCAGCCATATCTTTTCATCTAGCATTCCCAAAGTGCCATACACAGTGTAGAATTCCCACACAACTACCCACCAGGAGAACAGCTCTTACTGTTTGCATATGAGGGAGGTGTTGTTTTACTGTGTATCAAAGTGGGATTTTCACTCCCAATGACTCCTTATCCGCTATTTTAAATGTGTCTTGTGGGGGAGAACCGCTTGTCCACAATACTGTGGATCGTAAACATAATTAGTGGAATAAAAGTCAAAAATAACAAATTATAATTGACGGAAGAAAAGACATTTGAGAGTAAACTGCGCGTGGCTTAGGAGTTCTTTACCGTGGATCCCTGTTTTATGCAATATTTTGATACCTCTTAAGTTTCTACCGAAGAATAAAACAACGCAAATATTTGCTTTCAGGAAGCAGAAAACACACAATTGCATCGCTCAGAAACTGTGAAGCAATAGGCTGCACCCTTGGTGAGGTGAAAGCAGGGAAAAGGAAAGGTGAGAAGGAAATAGCCTACTGCCTTTTAACCATGTGTCTTAATTACTCGCTCTCACTCCCGCTCTCGCTCTCAATCGCTCTCTCTCTCTCTCTCTCTCTCTCTCTCTCTCTCTCTCTCTCTCTCTCTCTCTCTCTCTCTCTCTCTCTCTCTCTCTCTCTCTCTCTCTCTCTCTCTCTCTCTCTCTCTCTCTCTCTCTCTCTCTCTCTCTCTCTCTCTCTCTCTCTCTCTCTCTCTCTCTCTCACTCACTCTCTCTCTCTCTTTCTCTCTTTATTCCTCTTTTTCTCCCCATGCGTAGACCACTCTGCCTTTCTTTCTCTATCGTTTCACATTGCATTTAGTAGACAACACACAAGGTGGCCAGTTATCCAGCCATCCTGATGTTCATGCAGAGATGGCTTCACCACTGAGGTGTCAGGAGAAGGTTTGTAACTGGTGTGCCAGGCAGGCCGCCGGGTGTGGAAAAGCAAGGGAGGTGCCATGCAGCCAGAGGCAGTGTAGCACAGAGGCCAGACTGGAGGGCAGGGTGTGACCATAGACTGGAGGTACGAGGGTTGCAGTTCCAATCACCGCCCCAAAGGCTCGAGTCTCTGACTTGAATTGAATGCGAGCCACATTGGCAGCCAGTGCAGTGTGTGAAAGGGGTGGTGTGTGGTGTCTCGTTGTCTCTTTGTCCTGCCCCTCTGTGTTTCTCTCTTCTGCGTCTCTCCTCCTGTGTCTCTTCCTCCTCTTTGCCTTTGCTCTTTTTCTCTCGTCTTCCTTCAGCTACAGGGCCACAGAGCACAACTCTTGAGGTGCCTCCGTCAGCTGCCCACACACGCACCTCTTACAGATGCTGGGTCTCCCCAGTCTCTTTGTCTGTGTCCTTCTTATCTGTGCTTCCACGGAGGGCAACTGGCCCCACTCTTGCCTCCTCCTACCTCTTCTCAATCAACATAGTCCCAACCTCCTAGAATAATTCCAATTCTGTCCCCCTTCCCTCGATACCAGAGCAATTACTCTGTGCCGGGCATCTACATTCTCTGCCACCACACCGAGGACCACTGGTCGCTGAGCTGCCGAATTAAGGGAGAGGGATTTCGTACAGCCCCGGAATATTGGCAAATGGATGACTATGTTACTGAGTTATCTCACAATATCCTCCATAGTCTACTTGAAGGAAATGTCCATAACATCAAAAGGTCAAGAATTCAGATTGCAATGGTGAGAGGAAATGGTGCAGCTTAACATTTACATAGAGTATGCATAGATATATATATAGAGCATGCATATATATATATATAATTTATTATTATTTTTTTTTTACTTTTACTCTGATGGACAGAATAACCTCCTCCAAAAGTTGCTGTTTATGATATGATGTCATTTTACACACACACTGAACCTTCAAAATAACAACAACAAAAAACATCTTTCGTCCTTTGAAATGGGTACTGTAGAGAACCCATACAAACTATACACTTTGTAAGGCACGAGATCATATTGCTCATACTGTGCTTCTGGCTGTGATCTGTCTCACTTCTCTGTTCACACTTTGTTTTTCGGCTTCCATCTCCATCATGAAATTAAACAAGTTTTTGGATGTCTCAGAGAGCGATGTGAAAATAACACAGGTGGTAATATACAGCAGAGGATAGACAATAGACAGCATAGCATGGGCTGGTAAGAACATAAAACCTTTCGGAATAGCTGGGGTTGGTAAGGGAACACCACATTTCAGCATAGCATGGGAAACCATGCATTTTGCTTGCATCCATGTGCCAAACAAAATGCTTATATAGCATAACTGTTTGGCAGATTGTATCATTATAACTACCAAATAAAGCATCAATCTCTTTCAACGGGATTCATTACCTTTAATTGCATGTCAAAATTGCCTGTTAATACTAGTTAACATCAACTCAGTGTGTTAGCATTCCTCACATAATACCTTCGAAAACTTTTATTTACCGCATTCAACTTAAGAGCAGACATGTCTGAGAAATTAAATGTCTGAAGTCCTTTATACTCAACAATTAAAAAAGGAGAGTTTAATAATGGGAGATTAGACATTGAAGCCTCCGTCAACATATCAAAACAACAACTCACACACTGGAAATGTCAGGACAATAGGTCAACAGCTGTTTGATTAAATGCACATTAGTAAGGCATATGTGTTGTGTGTATGTCTAACTTTAGTTGTGAAGATTATCTCATGTGCCAGAAATATGATATATATATGAAAGTAAAACACATTTGTGAACAGGGTATGTGGTGGCTAATATCATACTTGACTGTATAATTGTTGTTAGTCATTTAGGAATTGGCATGCAGCAAAAGCTTGATTGTACGCACTGCACATACCTGCAGTATAACAGCATTATAAAATGTTTCAGAAGTCGGTTAAACCAAAAGACGTGTGACATTGTTAAAAGTTTACCCGGATACAAAGAAGAGTGAATATAATGAGAGCCTGACACATCTCAACAGGATATTAGGAAATGAAACCGACTGATCAGAGGCAACAATGTGTTTCAGACTGCAGGGTGTGACTCCCATAACACAGCCAAATCTGAATCTCCCACAGGAAAATCAACCCAGAAAGTGTGATAATTTCATAAAAACGAAATGCGTTGCAGATTCATATCCATTGTGATGCCTTAGTTCACATGTGTTTTTTCCAACATATTTGAAAACAGGTGTTGTTTGTGATACATTCATTATTATTCTCCATGGGGAGGATAAAATCACCGGCAAAAAAATGTAAATCCTCAAAATTGTGCCATCGGTTTTCAATTGATATGGAACGTGTTCTTAACACACGGAGTACCAATTTCTCATATATGAATTGAGATAAGAAAAGGTGAAGGAGCTAAACTATAAAAATATATACAGTACCAGTCAAAAGTTTGGACACACCTACTCATTCAGTGATTTTTCTTTGTTTTTATTATTTTCCAGATAGTAAAATAATACCAAACACATCAAAACTATGTTTTATATTTTAGATTCTTCAAAGTAGCCACCTTTTGCCTTGATGACAGCTTTGCACACTCTTGGCATTCTCTCTACCATCTTCATGAGGTAGCCACCAGGAATTATTTTCCAACAGTCTTAAAGAACTTCCCATATATGCTGAGCACTTGTTGGCTGCTTTTCCTTCACTCTGCGGTCCAACTCATTCCAAACCATCTCAATTGGGTTTAGGTCTGGTGATTGTGGAGGCCAGGTCATCTGATGCAGCACTCCATCACTCTCTTTCTTGGTAAAATAACCCTTACATAGCCTGGAGGTGTGTTTTTGGTCATTGTCCTGTTGAAAAACAAACGATGATCCCACTAAGCGCAAACCAGATGGGATGGCATATTGCTGCAGAATGCTGTGGTAGCCATGCTGGTTAAGTGTGCCTTGAATTCTAAATAAATCACTGACAGTGTCACCAGCAAAGCACCCCCACACCATCACACCTCCTCCTCCATGCTTCACAGTGGGAACCATGCATGCAGATTCCATCTGTTCACCTTGTCTGCGTCTCACAAAGACACGACAGTTGGAACCAAAAATCTCAATTTTGAACTCATCAGACCAAAGTATGGACTTCCACTGGTCTACTGTCCATTCCTTGTGTTCCTTGGCCTAAGCAAGTCTCTTTTTCTTGTTGGTAAGCCTCAGTAGGGGATTCTTTGCAGCAATTCGACCATAAAGGCCTGATTCACGCAGTCTTCTCCGAACAGTTGATGTTGAGATTTGTTGGCTACTTGAACTCTGTGAAGCATTTATCTGGGCTCTAATCTGAGGTGCTGTTAATTTGCGATTTCTGAGGCTGGCAACTCTAATGAACTTATCCCCTGCAGCAGAGGTAACCCTTGGTCTTCCTTTCCTGGGGCGGTCCTCATGAGAGCCAGTTTCATTACAGCGTTTGATGGTTTTTGCGACAGCACTTGATGATATATTCAAAGTTTTTGAAATTTTCCGGATTGACTGACCTTCATGTCTTAAAGTAATGATGGACTGTCGTTTCTCTTTACTTAGTTGAGCAGTCTTTGCCATAATATCAATTATTACAGTAGTCAAATAGAGCCATTTACTGAATACCAACACTGTCTTAAGGACACACCACTGATGGTCTCAAATGCATTAAGAAGGCGAGCAATTCCACAAATTAACTTTTGACAAGGCACACCTGTTTGTTAAAAAGCATTCCTGGTGGCTACCTCATGAAGCTGGTGGAGAGAATGCCAAGAGTGTGCAAAGCTGTCATCAAGGCAAAAGGTGGCTACTTTGAAGAATCTAAAATACAAAACATGTTTTGGTTTGTTTAACACTTTTGTGTTCACTACATCATTCCATATATGTTATTTAATAGTTTTGATGTGTTTGGTATTATTTTACTTTCTAAAAAATAATAAAAACAAAGAAAAATCACTGAATGAGAAGGTGTGTCCAAACTTCTGACTGGTACTGTATATATATATATTTACAACTATATAAGGATGGAGAATACAACTATATTTAATATCTGTAAATTGATGGTTCACTCTTTTTGGTCACTCTTTTTGGTCAGAAACAAATATCAATGTATTCTCTTTGGAGATACAAACAAATGGAGCGGAACAAGTCCAAAACCCCATTGTTCTCAGGACATCTGTGCTCGACCAGTGGTTTGACAACAAACCCTCGGTTTAACAACTCCCACCGACATGTCTGTGGGCTCTTTAACACAAGTCTGACAGCTTTCTGAAATTCCCCTCCGTGTACTGTGGATACCCAGCCTATGGTAGGCTCCCCACTCAGGTAAGGGGAGACCTGGGTGATGTAATTGAAGGACAGTACCTCCCCCGGCACATCCTGAGCTCCTGGCCACTCCCCTCACTAGGAGCTACATTTTTAAGACTCCAGTCCGGGAAGACCCATAAGTTCCCCACTCCCCACAATTAAAGACTTGATTTGTTCTCCTTGGAGTCTGTTTCACAACTCCACCAACAACCTCAGCACAGCCAAGCGTGCCATGGTACATTATTAAAATCACAGTTTCTTGTCTTCAAGCTGCCTAAAAGTAATCAGTCATGACTGCCTGATATAAGTCAAATGCTGACACAGACTTTTAAAAGGGTCTTGTTTAGATGTAGTTTTCTTAGCAGTAATCTTCAATGTTAAGGTCAGCATAGTCACTTCAGTACTAAAGTTTGGGGATACCGTAGCAGTCAAAATATACACAACACTTTGAAACCAGATAACCTGGAAGTATTTTTTACTTCCTATTATTAATGATTGATTGATTAATGTATTATTATAATTATTATTATTATTATTATTATTATTATTATTATTATTATTAATAATAATAATAATAATAATAATAATAATAATAATAATAATAATAATCAGAAAGCTGATTTTTTACTCGAAATGTGCTTGTTTAAAACCTACACAAATGGGCATGCCTCTTCTATCTACAGATGTTTCAGGCTTATCAGTGGCACTGGATAGTCCAGTCTTATCTTTGCCATAATAAAGTGGTCACAATGGTCCCTGTGCGGTGATGCTACAGATGTGTACTGGCGTCCAAAGATGATGTCACCAATCATTTCGTATCTAACTTTTTGGTAATTGGTAAGAGCAACTTATGTAAGAGCTACTAAGACACCTCTCTTATATTCCCCCAATGTAATTTGTTTGACTGTGAGCAATTTATAAACATATGTTTCAACAAACACCACAAACATTCACTGTAAAAATAACTTGTGGATTAAATACTGTGTCTGTATTTCTATAAATCTCCCCAGTAAAGTCATGTCTTTTTAGGGATATTATGTTTTTACATAGTGGTGCCCATAATCTTGATTAATTGGTCTTAATTGCAAGCAGGCAGGGTGGGGATGTTGGGGAATGCAGGATGATATGTTGGCTTCAATGCAGCATGGGAAATACGCACCAATTCTCTGAACTTTATCAAAACGTTATGCACAATTACATTAATGTATTTAGAATGGCATGAGGCAGAACATTTTTGCATTGGACCAGTGATTTGTGTGATGTAGTGTATCTGGAGACATATTACCCCAGGGACAGTTGTCCTACCAGGCCAACCACAGTAAATAATGCAACAAAAATACATGATTGGGGTTTTTCTCTTTCACCAACACATGTAACTGTCAGCTGTGATCAATAATGAGTCACTAAAGGCAACACTACATAAACAGAGGCTTGTTCATGTTTATGTATGCAACAAAAAACCAGGGACAGTGCTGGCACTGCATTCATAAATAAAGTATTCTAGCTCCTGAGGCTAACAGATTCTGTTAAGTTGACCTAGGGATTATTGTGCTTCATAACCACAGGCATCATTCCTCTTATTGGAATACGGGTTTGGGGAGGCAGGGGATCATTACTGTACAACAGTAAATTATTATAGTGATTCTCTATGCAAATGATTCCTGTGCAAGGACTCGGAAAATGTGAAGCACACACTACATACATACATAAGTCAGTCTACAGCGTATGTCCATTCTCTATACCCCCCTGTATGATTAGGGTTTGATCATGCATTGCCATCATTTGACAAAATGTTATATTTATTTGCAACCACAATTTCTTCGCTTTCATCTTTCACTATCTGTTTTGATATATTTTCCATTAGAATTGAATTAACTGGCATGCAAGTAAAAATAGTAATTTTGATGGTTGGTTCTAAGAACTAATACTGTTTGTTTAATGTTCAGTCAAAATTCAGCTTGCTCATCATCACTGTAAATTTGAGACATTTTTAAATATTGATTTTGTTTGTTTAATACATCATAGTTCCTCAAAGCAATATGCTTTTTATTCAAACTATTGTTCAGTGTACATACAGATCACAAGATCCTTCTAAATGCGGGAGAGCAATATATTGTTCCATATTAGCCATTCCCACAGAAACGACACATAATTGTGACTGAAACATTATTTTCGCATCACAGGGTGGCCTTCTGCGTTTCACTGATCATCAACCCCTTCCTGCTGATACTGGCTTGATGAGTCATTACCATCCACAAAGAGCGCAGCACTGCCTGAATAAGAAACCAGCCTAAGATAAAACTGAAGGCTCCACGGTGCTCCTCGAGTGGTAGGCCCCAGAGTGCAGGGTGCGCAGGGCTCGTCGGAGCTTCTCCAAGGCGTCTTTTTGATGTGAAGTCGAGCACTCTGTATTCCACGGGCAGAATGGCCGCCTTGGCCGTGATGGTCTATGATCAAGAGTTTTGTTCCTCACCACTGAAACACAGACAGACTTGGGAGAGCATAGTGATTCGCCATATCTACTCCAACTAAACCTCATCATAAAAGCACAAGTCCATTTTGTTTTACGTCATACATGTGACATGTCATGATGTTTTATAAAAAAAAAAAATTTCGGGTTTAAATGGATAGAGCAAACAAGTGCCAAAAAATGATCTGGATTAACCAAGCTGCTTGTTTCTTTATGTCCTGTGGAGATGAACCATGATGCAATTTCCAGGGAGGGATAGTCTGTCTTTCTCTGCACTGGCTTACTCGGCTGTGCTGGGTTTTCACTGCCCAACAATCTTAGCATCAACCGCCAACTGCAGTGGGAGCACAGAGGAGGATACGGGGAGCATTTGGCCAGGGTTACAAATCAAATGAGTCTATTTACCCACCAGCCTCCCTCTCCTTTTACTTCCCCTTTGCTTTTCTCCGCGGGGGGCCATGCCTGTGTCACTCACGTCTCCTCTCCTGTTCCCTCCTTCAGACTAAACTGTCGCTGGTAATCACTCCGCATACTTCTCAATACTAGACACAGAACATCTAAGGAATCACCGAGAGAAATTAGCATCATGGAGCCAGATCATGAATTTATTTAATATGCGACGAATCAAGATGGGGTCCCAGCTGTTACAGGAACATTTCCCATTTCCATCTTCCGCACGAGGGGTAATAATTGTGTGAATAAAACCAATGCATATTACATTTTCATTTCCCCTTCTTTTCGATACTGGCAGCTGTGGACTTGAAGACTTTTATTTGACTGAGCTAAACCCATTGTAATATCTCGCCATGTGTTGCACGAAAAGAAATGTTCTTATTGTGCCCCTGCTCTGTCAAGCTCAACTGTTCTCTCACAAAAGTCATTCAATAGCAGAGAAGCATGATGAGACGAGGTGGATTCTCACAATATAATTTGTTATCGTTCCCTACTGAGTAGGATATCAACAACATAGTCATTCATTTGCATTAAAGAACTAATGAAAAGAACAGTAACAGTAGTTTGATCAAGTATTATTATATATATAATAATGCATATACGTTATTTATATATATGTATTTGTATATATGCATGTGTGTATAAAATTTGCAGCTTAAACTGTTAGCATACCTCATGTACTATATATATATATATACATATATACAGTATATACAATGTATAGATACTGTGTGTGTGTGTGTGTGTGTGTGTGTGTGTGTGTGTGTGTGTGTGTGTGTGTGTGTGTGTGTGTGTGTGTGTGAAATGTGCAACTCATACAGGCAAATCAACACTTTTGCTATCACAATACCTGTCTGCCAAGATTTGAGCACGTGCTACGTCTACATGAAATATGGAGACAATTATCTAGTGGCTGATGCTAGACTCACCGAGATGCTCTACAGATGGGATTTGTGCAGTAGAATGATGTTACAGTTGTAAAGCCTCCGTGTGTCATCCAGTGACTCTGTCGCTGCTTCTGTTGACCTACTTCAATTTTCTTTCCAATTACCTGTGGTATATTACCATCACAGCCATTGGTGTTGTGGTATAAATCCCCTGTACTGGACCCTGTGGACCCTGTTGCAGACCAGCACCCTGCTGGTTAATGTAGAAAACTAGTCTAGTCAAGTCTGGTTCCTGTCTATCTTAAATAGAGTTTAGATTAAGAAAACACCACACACTCATAAACCACTCGTCTCCCACCAAGCTGTATGATGCGTGCCTACGCATCTAACAACAAAACAAGATGAATCCACCTCAGACAGCCCTGACTTTCATGTACATTTTAACCATAATGTTTGGATAACATAACAGCTGTTATTTTCAGTACCCTGAGACAAGAGTTCACTGCTCAACAAATACCTTTATGAAGCAGTTTCATCTTTAATTCCTTGTGGCAGTTTCAGTGAGCTGAATCGGTGTCCCCCAGTGGGAAGACATTGACTGGGTTGAGGAAGCTGTGTCGCCTCAGCGTCCTACTGATGTGTGAACATCGATATGTGCCGAGAAGGGAGACAACACATTCCTCTAGCGCCTGGCAAGGGAGCACCACACGCTGAAAGGCCCAGTCCGGAAGCACCCTTTAGTCGATACTAAGGCTATGTAGGCTGCACTCTTATTGGGTGACTAGGCTCATGCACCACAGGATATGACACGTCCTGGGCACACACAATTGAAATATTGAGCTTCCCAACAAGATAGGAATATGTATTTAATGATTGTGATTGTTTGCGCTTGTCCACACAAACAAACTCAAAGGTTTATTTCCATTGGATCTCCTCATAACCTAAGACAATCAGAGAAGACAAGCACATAAACAAACTATAACTTTGCTGGCTAAATATCCATTTGTCGTGAAAACGTATACGTTTACACGCAAAGCTTGTTTGCTGACCTTATTTCAATAGGCATGATGATAAGAGCTTCCTTACGTTGGAATGCACACAAAGTTTCAAAGAGAAGTCAGTCAGTTGGAAGAGAAGGAAAGCTCAAAAGGCTCTCTTTTAATCAGTACTGGACTGTACAGCTTTCCAAAGACTACTTCATAAGATACCATAGTTGACTTGAACAAATTCCAGACAGTGATAGCTGGGTTCTCTTAATTATAAAGGGTTGGATATCAATGTAACAGTCAACCTATATTACTTTAAAGACTAGGTTAAAACTATGTCTAGGTCTGTGTTGGTTTGATATGATAGGGCTTTAATGGGCATGAAAAGTTTATTTTGCCCCTACTTCTTGTGTTCCTGGGTTACAAAAGGGCGTAATTAGCAGATAATATAGTTATGTCATGAGTTTCCGTCATTAATAATCCAGGGTAATGTGGTTTTAACACACCTGTTTGAATGCCAACCATATATTACTGGAATTGTGAGGGGTGGTAAAAACTCCCCAATCACCGGCCAATGATGTTCCCAAAGCCAGGGATTCTGTTTGGCAGAGGAATTAGGGAAATATGTACTCGCACTTTCCACTGCCTTTAAAGATTCCGTTGCCAATTTCTGACCATATTTTATGTTACAACACAATTGAGCGAAAATAATAATAATGCTTTCACAAGCAACAAAAATCTGAACTCGGTAGATTCAAATTGGTGCTTGCACAGGGCATGGTTGATTCTGGTAAATATTTTAACCTAATACTTGAGTCTTCTTGTAACTAGAAAACACACAACAGCATAGGAATTTGCTGCTGAGCACTGTAAACATTCTACTTTGTATATCCTGCCTTGGCAGTTAGGGTAAAACATTTTCTTCAGGCAGTTCTTACACTGAAGATGTGCAGTCCTTGGGCACAAGGCACAAAACACTGTAATACAAATGCTTTCTTCAAGCATCGACATACTTTTCTGCATATCAATAGCAGACTAAACACTTGAGATTTCACTTCTCTGCAATAAATTCCCTATAATCTTTTAGGCTGTGGGTTTTCATCTTTCCCCCTCTCTCTGTCTCTCTTCCTCTTTTTGACACACACACACACACACACACACGCGCGCGCACACGCACGCACACACACACACACACACACACACACACACACACACACACACACACACACACACACACACACACACACACACACACACACACACACACGTGGAAGGAAATAGCAAGCCCACAGAGAACACCAGCCCATAAAACAGAGGCTGGAGGTTAAGGTTGTGGCTTGAGGTAGGCTAATGGTGATGCCTTTGTGTGAGCTGAGGCCCTCAGAATCTGTCGCTGAAGGACATGGGTAAAGCTACCCATTCAGTGTTAGGGATTCACCCCAGCCCTCAAAGTATAAAGTTAAGCTAATTTATTAGTTGGTTTCTTTTTGTGTGTTTGTGTGTGTGTGTGTGTGTGTGTGTGTGTGTGTGTGTGTGTGTGTGTGTGTATACCTGTGTAGTACATGTTAGTTGGTAATGTTTTACTGCGAACAGGCACATACTAATGTGTGGGTTTGTGTTTGTGTGTGTGTGTCTGTATGTTAAAAGTAAGCCAACGAGGGTGGGAAATGGTGTGAGAGAGACTATATTGGCTGTGCTCACCCCTATGGAAATCGCCGGCTCTGCAGTTCCACTATATTAGTTTGTCCTCACCAGGACAGGGTGACAGAGTCGGCATTCCCACGTATCTGCTGACTGATCAATCTCGCAGCGGTGTCGCTCCTCTCCCTAGGAGAAACCCTTATGTCAACTTGGTGAGGCTGCACGGCTCCTTTGCCCTCCTCTCTGAACAAATAAGATCACGGTCAAAATGAAAAGCATTATTACTGCTGACATCTTTATCCGCTGCCTACCTTATTTAATATCCAATTTCTTTCAGGGGATTCCTACAGGAGCTGATCCTATGGGCCGGTCTCTTGCTGTTGCTGATGCGCTGCTGTTTACTTAGATATGCTTAGTAGCTTAAGGAAAGGAAACTGCTGTATGGCTCCCAGCCTTATTGTTGCACCATGCCTGTCGACGTAAAATGATTATGCTTATGCCAATATAACTCAGGAAGGGCTATTTCAATATGTCTGAGAAAACGAAATCGGCTGCAATGGCAATGGGCGAGAGCGGGTAGAAGGGAGGAGATTGTGAGGTTGCCCGAGGTTGTCCTAGTGCATCACCTTATCTATTGCGATACACATGTATTTGAGATAGAAGACACATAATAAGTAAAAGAAAGATTAAGTAACTTGTTTCTATAAGTAACAGTCATCATTCCCCAGACTGAAGTAATTGCTTCCATGCCCCGTCCCATTGCATGTCAACAGGATTCAGCAACAACATCGTATAATACAAATGTATGTACACCGTACACTGTAATCATATATATACAAACAATACTATCTATCTATCTATCTATCTATCTATCTATCTATCTATCTATCTATCTATCTATCTGTCTATCTGTCTATCTGTCTATCTATCTATCTATCTATCTATCTATCTATCTATCTATCTATCTATCTATCTATCTATCTATACGTGTCGTTTGGCTGTTTGTGTGTGTGTGTGTGTGTGTGTGTGTTATCTTCGTGTCAATGACGGAGTTCCAGCTGCCCTATCATCCTTGACCTTTTCTGGCCGAGCACTTCGGCTTGGATCACCTTCAAGATCCGCTGGCCTCCGCCGTGTTCCTATTGAAAACCAATGCGGGAGCTCCCTCCGATGAATTAAGCTTTTGTGTTGGACCACAAACCCGTGTGGTGTGGAGTTGCTGATTGGGAGAGGATTTACAATTAATGGTACAGCGACGGAGATCAATTGCAATTAGCTGTCTGTAACACACTCTGCGGCTGATAAGCATCCACGCAATCGATCACCATGCCGGTGCTACGGCCGTGAGGACTGTAGGCGGTCTTCGTCCGCTTGCGGCGTACGTAAGTGACCCCACGGGGCCGATCTTGAGATCCATCAGACTTTGCGGGACACTCTCAAGTGTGCGGGTAAATGTAGGGCTTTCTTATCAAAGGGAAACTCGCGGAAATGTTCCACCAGCACAGTGGCAAAGTCGACGGAATGTCACCCTGTGAACAGCTTGAATTTCTCCTTTTATCGATCTCTTTAACTTTCCTCGATTTTTGCTTTTGCTAGATTAGTCAGTTGATGTGAAAGACAAAGGTTTTCTGGGTCAAGACTGGTCATCGGAGACTGGCCTCCTGTAAGGGATTTATCATGGTGACTTACCGAGTGTACGTATGTAGCGTGTAGATTGACTCTCACAGCCTTGCAATGAAGAGGACATTATGTATTCACTGATTTGTGAGTTTGACAGGTCGAGCAAACGTATTCCCAGGGCCGGCGGCCACAGGTTGGACAGCTTCCCTCCTAAAAGATCTCACCCTGAGCCTGACCTTGAAGAGACTACACCGAGAGCTTCACCAACCTCCCAGGAACCAGAAACTAAATGAATACAAAGTCATTTTTGTTTTTAATCACAGAATGTGGAAACACATTTCCTTGATTCACTTAATACGTTCGTTTGGACAACTTAGAAATATGGAATGCTATTTGACTGGCGTGTGAAGGCCTAACATTGTATTTACTGTATTATCAAGGTTGGTCCAACTGGAACATCTAAGAATGAGCTATACTGTGGCTCATTTGACAATTTGACACCTATTTTCGTTGATGTGTATTAGCTGTAACATACATGAGCAACTGCACCCACCCCTTGAATTCCTCACACCACAGTGGACCCCCTTGACGTTCTACATTCTGTCAGTGTGCAGGGAAGCTTATTGTCTTTGATTTGTTGCCTGTTGGGAGAGGCCATCTATCTCATTGTCTTACAATATAGGTTCCTCTTTCATTGTCTTTCATGTGATATCCAAAGTTGGTGTCATCTTTGAACCTGTGTGATAATAGTTAAACATGGCACATGCTACCATATATTCACAACTAACAATCTCAACACAACTAAAGCAATTATTGCAGTGTATTCTTATGGCTGTGACATTTTAGTGTTTCCTTTTATTTTGTGTTCTGTGATGCGATACTAGTTACACACAAGAAGCATCCGTAAAATATTGCATGAATGTAAATGCAGCCTGGCTGTTTGAAAATAGATTAATATTAATAAACTTGTACCAACGACAAGAGTCTGCGTTCAATTAGAGAAATATCTTGACAGAATGAGGTGATGAAATTTAGGGTGCATCTCACTCTAATGAAACAGCTGGTTTGAACCTCCACTGGGACCCAGAGCCATAGATTATAATTTTTGTATTTTATGACAATTTTTTATTTTGATTTTTTTTTCAAAATTGCCTACAGCATTAAAGCACATACCAAGGAGGTTGCTCTAAGATCAAAAAGCCAAGTTAAATGGTGTTGGGATTTACCAGGTCAATGCCAGTCACGCTGTTGGATTCACATACACTTCTTGATGAGCTCCGTAGATCAATAAGATGATGGACAACGAGACAGGGATATAACAAGTAGCTCAAGTAGGGAGAAGAGACACATACCATGGCAGTTGATGAAAGGACACACTAGATGGCTGTAATGTCAGCCTAATTGTCAACAGCATAAATTGAATAGCTGTGTAGTGACTAGTTCCCCATTCCATTTCAGTCTAGTACCCTGTGGTGCAAAATAGTCAGTGTCCCAGGGTCCTCTGAGGGCAGTTGGCCATGCACTCGATAGGATTGGCTTTTATTGACATTAGAGATAGGAGATGAAGACAGAGAACCAATAAGAAAGGACTCCCTACTGTGGCAAAAAAACAATCTTCATGATATCCTTTGTCCTTGTGTTGTGGCTTGTAGATAATGCACTTAGTAGTCAGAGCCACATCACAACATCATCAAATAATACAGAGATTGAATGAGAAAGCTGACTTCACTTCATAATACCTAAGTGCTATGTCTACAATGCATTATCGATTTGTTTTACAAGGCCCTGTCAGATTTGAGGACCTTACTACCTAGTGGCCAATGTGTGTGTTTTGTTTTGTGTTCTGATTCGTGTTTTTTTGTAGCTTAGTTTCAAGCTTTGTGACAATGCCGCACCTGTGATTAATAAGGTTTGAAATTATGTTTATCCAACTTTAAACTGGTAACAGAGTCTTTCTAGCTGCTGCTGAACAATATTAACCAGGCTGTGCTTCGACTAAACTAACTTATTTAGCAGAAAGGTGATCTGATGTAGAATCCACTCATCAGCGTAAGACTGAAAAAAACAATTTTTTTATTAAAAAGATCCCAAAAGATCTGATGAATTATCATACAACAACTGTTCTATTGTATTCTATTTTCTTTTAAAATGTGTAGCAGTTCGGTTGGAACAAATCAAACAAAATGTAGGGGTTGCTTTACAGTATGAAGTTGTTACCTTCCAAGTCTTAAATAGATTTCTTTATTCTACTGACAACTGGCTGTCCAGAAACTAAAGTTTGCCTACACACCCTCCTCTCCTTGAATCACTCTTATCGGGGAGTGGGAGATTGAAAGTTTCAATCGGTTGAACATATCAATTGTCGAGACTGACATTCTCTGTTAGCGCTTTGACCAAGGGCCACGGTTGTGGCCATGAAAAAAGACACGGACAATGGTTTTGTAGAGAAAGATTGAGGCACTCAGAAGTAGTCTGGAAAATGCATTATACTTTTAGGCATTTACTACCAAACATTCAGAGACGGATGGATGGATTAATTTTATGTGGTGGTGTCACTGTCTATACACTGAGTTTAAAAAATAATTAGGATATATTTGAAAAAACCCTCGACAACCAAATTAAACTATGTGGTTAGAATTATTTTTAAACCATACAAGTAGACTCGTAACTAGTCTCATGCTGTCCTGTAAACAGTACTACTGCATAAAAGACACAATCATAGAGGGACCCACAGTGATGACATTGTAAGTGTCCTTACGCAACACCCCCCCCCCCCTCGCCCCCGTCACAGGTCTTCAACTAACCAAGGAGACACTTTTGTTTGTGTCCCAGAGGTAGTTGCTCCTCCAAAGACTTAGAGGTAGAGGACGTTGTCGGGACACGGCGGCTTATCCATGTTAATGCTCCCTTTTACCTATTCCAGTCCTGTTAGATTGATGGCTCAGCAGTGGTTCTCATTGATCAATCAGACACAATCTGGGTCTCAATTGAACCCTGGCCAGGTGGATTGTGCATTCTTCCAGGGAAACCACATCCCTAAGGGTATGACAGTGCAGTGCACTGGATCGATTGGTTTCAACTTATTTGTGTAAATACTTTGTAACCTTGTCCATTAATCATCTGCAGCTCCTTGCCAGAAAGGTGAGACAGCAACACAACTGTAATACAGACGATCCGGCCAACTACACATGCCCCCTGCTAGTAATTTCCAGCTAGGTGGTCAAGCCGGGAGAGGCATTACAAGAAAGATGGGGATTAATTATGCATTTCATCAGCAGTATGATGGATACCACATGTCCCACTCTGAACCATATTTCCCTGGAGGTCTGGGAGCAGCTCCCAGCGCAGTGCTGGAGAGAAGCCTTTGAGGGATATTGTCCTTTTCGCAGTCTGCAGACGGAGACAGGGCTCCGAGATTGGACACAAAAAAGAGAGTTATTTTCCCGTTGAGATGAATTAAAATGTCTTCTCAAAAGGCTGAATACCATAAATAACAGTAAAACCCTATCATTTGATTAGAATCTGGAGTTGTTGTTTTTTTACTTGCTCCTTTTATATAAAAAAAATATATACATTAAACAAATGTGTTTAACCTCACTTAAAAAAAAATATGCACCTCTATAACGTCATGTCAAATTCAACTCATGTAAGTCAAGAGTTACACGGAGCTTTTTGTTTTCGCAAAATGATTGTCACCATTTTCATCTAGCCGACTCTGAGGGACCAATATATTTTGCCCTCCATCAACCCAGACATGTCGGCAGACAGTTTACAAATGCATATATATAACCCACCACCCCGTTGAGGACACGGACACAAGAAGACAATGATGTTCCCCCTCGAATGAAAAGAGCCACCTCAGGCAGCGTCAGCTCTGTCCTTATTTGTCATAAGTGTCCGCTGTTTCCCATTGCTGGAAACAAAGGCCAAAGAACCTATGAGGAGCATGCATTTTTAATGTGACGTCCTCATCAAATTATCTACAGGGGAATGAACTGAATGCCAATGACGTGTTACTGGTCGCCTCTCAGACAACATGAATAGCAACATGAAGAACACCCAGTGTGGGGAGAAAGAATCCTATTCATTCAACTTGTAAAGCGCTTGCTGCCTGTTTTCCAAAGAGCCTCTCTCAGTTTAGGCCATAGACAAAAGGAGAGGAATGTATGTATTCTCAGTTTCAAAGATCTAGAGTCCATCAATCTTTAAAAAATAATGTAATTCAATTTAGCGTTGTGTAAGACTTAAAAGCGGATTTTGTTTGGCGTCCCACACATGATAAACGGACGGTTTTTGATCATTCTAATTAGATAGTATGACTTGACGACCACATACTGTAATTAATGGTGGATTTAGGGGTTTCAAAAGTACTAATAAGCCATTCAGTAGAGTCATTAACCATAAAGTGTCGTATGTAGTATTTCTAAATCATTCTTTGTAAATCATTCAGTAGTTAATACATTTACAAGCCATTTATTCCCTACATTTGCTTTGATTTAGTTTCATAATTCAAGTGGCAGCTCCACTGTTGCCTCTCCCCAATTAATTATTAACGAAGTTGACTACATGGCATGTCAATATTTATTAAGAGTAAGCAAATATTCAGAACTGAAACGTCTCCTGTTAAAATCTCTTGGGTTATTAAGTTACAGACAGAAGAGGCAATAACTTTTCTTACAGAGACATTTTGGGTGAAATATCCCTATAGAACGTTCTCTCTCATGTTCTTTCACCGTTGTTGGCCCACTTGGCTTCATTATAACGGAGCTGCTCAATTAGACACAGTCTACAGTGGAGGTTTTAAATGTCACAGGGCAGGTTCTGGCATTTCTCTATCTGAAATGGAATCAAAGCCGGAGTCACACAGTTCACAGCAATACTACTCTGAATGTGCACACTAACAAATTACGCCCCATGGCAGGGATGGGTACCACTGCTGAGACAATGAACCAAACCAAAAATCTCTCCAACTTGTCTAATGATGGAATATATTTGTGGTGTCTAGGCATACAATTAACCCCAGAGGTCAGTGTGTCAAATCAGCGTGCATGAAACTTGTACATGGCAATTCTTCAAATCCACTGACTGTCTTTTCCAGACAGTACTGTGGCTGCTCTTTCATGTCAGAGTTCATTTATTGGTATGGGAGCAAAAACAAATAGTGTGAAAACATTTCAATGCAGTGTAATTGGAGTTATCCTGACAACCATGATGAAACGTAATTTCACTGTAATAGCTCTTACACCGTGAGATCGCTGCCAGTGTCTACAAACCATTCATGTCCAAACACATGGATTCACAACTCTGGGTCACAAGAGGCTCCTTTTTGTTACCCGAAATGTGTTGATAGTAAGGCATAGCCAGCTTCCAAGGCTTCCTCAGGATCCAATGTCAAAAACCGACTGTTCTTCTTTTAACACAGTTGCAGAAATAGTTGGATGAGATGAATTGCCACTCTGATACACCAGAGAGACTAATAAATGCTGGTTTGTTCACAAAGAGAGAATGATAGAGAGAGAGAGAGAGAGAGAGAGAGAGAGAGAGAGAGAGAGAGAGAGAGAGAGAGAGAGAGACTGATAATGTGAAGAGATAGATCTCCATTTGTAACTGATGGCTCTGGCTATTTGCATTGCAATGAAGGCCCTGGGTGTTCAGCGGTGTTCAGATGTTCACTCAGACAATAGTGCTAGTGTTTGTTCTTCCCCGGAAAGTTTGAGGAGACGAGAGAAGAGGAGAAAAATTCGAAGAAAAGGGGAGGCTATCAGTGCAAGGGATTACTCATTGTGAGAACCATGCACATTTGCTCCAACTCTTGTGGTGGCTGAAGGGCTTTGCAGTACCAGGGCCCAGTTAAGCAGATTGGGTATTTTCTTGCACCGCTGGATGATCTCTCTTGGCAACAGTTTGTGAGAAGTGTTCCAGAGCGTCACACATACAGGTGCGTTACTATTTACCGAGTGGTATATTATGATAAAACTGCCCCCAAATATTATATTTTTGTATTAATGTACGAAAGGTTAAAACTACTGAAGTCGTTAATTAATAGCTATCCCTGTAAATAGCAAGTTTCATGTTTGCCTGCTTTGTTTGTAATTCCTCCCACTTCCTCACTACTTGAACATCTGCTACACTGTACTTAAATATTTATCAACTTTTTTATTATAATAATAATATAGATTTTTGATCGATGACATGCTATGATTTATAGGGTTACCATAGAATGTCTAGGCCCCCCGGTGTTAGGCCCTTATGGCAAACCAAAAATGCAATAAGTTAATATTCTCAATAATTTCAATTATATTTGAACACATGACTGATTGTTAAAAGAGCTCTCCTACATGAGTTGTCCGGTAACACACAATGAGCTCCAAAACACCTCCGTCTGTATCAGGCATCCAAACGCCTATTCCAAGGCTGTTAAAGTTGTTTTATTTTTTTGATAATACAGCTGGAATAACAATTCCTTTCTGTAAACAAAGCAAGACTATTGTAGATTTGTATCTTGGAATCCAAATGTGGGAACAAAGGTTTCGATGTGGTTCTTGTTGTTCTTGGTATGTTTGAGTTTGTTTTGGTTTGTACTGTTGTTAACTTGTGTGTATCAGTTGCATAGCTGAACTACAGTAATGTTACTCTCATAATAAGCCTGTAATTAGCATTCCCATATGAAATAGTAACTTTCAGGGTGGTTCTGATGGACAATTCTGTCAGCATTATGATGTATTCTCAGACTGAGATCATGATGTGCACTAAAACTAAAACAACAAAGATTTGAGTGTTTACGAGCTGGCGTGACAACCCCCTGTTGTGCTGGTTCAGCTTGAGTTGTCATTGGTCATGATTTAGGAGATGTACAGTAGATACCATTATGTCATGATTTTGTGAAGCAGAACAGTAAACAACATGTCCCAACATGGGTTCCCCCCAGACCAATTACAGAGTCTTTAACTTCACAAAGTTCTGACGTAAGTAATTTCTCCAGTCCAGTGGAGGTGCAACATTGTAAATCTTGTGATATTAAACTTTTAAGGCAGTAAAACTTTTTCACAGTGCAGTGCAGCTAATACAGTAAATGCTTGAAACTTCAATATGAACAGCATATTTTTCTGCATTCATACACTTGTTGCCGATTATATATACATACATACAGTATACATTATATAACTTCTACCTCCAAACCTTCAACTATACTATGTTTCCATTTATGAAAATAATGAAAGAGTCTTGCTGCATTGAGTGCCTAACATTCTGAGACCACAGCTCCGTTTCCCTCAGTCTTGCTATGTGATGGAGCCGTGCACAGGCTACAGGAGGTCTTCTGAAGGGAAGCAAGGCCTGTTCAGGGAAAACGAACGTCTGCCAACCATCTACGTTCGTAGAAAAAATAAGGATGTGAGCTCACCATTTGCATGTCCTAAATTTAATACGATAAGCACAGGATTCTATCAGAATTTTGCCAACACATTGTTTGAGATGTGACAGATATATATTTGATAGCACATTTCGCTGCAGTTTTTATGGACAAGGCTTCCTTACACGATTTGCAGACGTTCCTAATAGCTGACACGACGTGTTTCCGTTACTTTCACAGTCTCTTCCCCTCAGGCGTCACTAAAGTGCCTATTTTTAGTCTGGAGATTAAACAAGTGGAGTGGGGCCGTATATGGACTCTGCTGGATTACTTGTTTCTTGTAGATTATAGAGTACTTGGGAGATGTTAAACATTGGCAGATGACGTGTGCATGGTAACAGGCCCTGTTGTCTGGTCTAGGCCCAAGGCGCTCAGTTTGGGAGCTTGGCAGCCCCATGAAAGCCCATCATTAGCTCACGATTCGGTGCCCACTAATTGGAATGTCACTCCACAAGGCTTGCAGACGGGAATATGCACAGTAAGACGCATACATGCCAAAAAATTACGTACACTCTCACTCACTTTGTGCATTGCTGAATTGAATATAAAAAAATAAATCAGGCCTTTGTAATAGATTTTACAGATCCATCATAACAAATGAACCTCGGCAAGTAATTTACTGTAACAAGATTAAACATGACCGTGGTGAACCTGTCAAATGTTCACACTGATACAAGTCCTACCGGAACGTTCACTGTGCTCACCATCAACACTTAACATTTGAGAAACACGTCAATTGTTCCAGGTTAGATGTAAAGAACATAGCCTACTTTGTGATGCGTATCCATGAGACACACCACGTTCTCGCACACGCCTGTTCAACCAGCTGTGGTTGTTATATTGACATAGGCACTGTGTTACCGTTGGTTACCGCTTCGGGGCTATGCTATGGTGCCATTCAGCTTTGTGTGCTTTTCCTCTAATAGCACACATTTGCAGAGGGCTGTAACTGAATGCCTATGGTTGCTATGGCAGAAGAGCTAACTTTGTCTCCATCTCCTCTGTTTCTTCTCCATGCCTGTCTTTTAGTTATGAGCACACAGCTATGAAAACATCATCGAGGATAACATTAGATTTGCTGTCTATACTTACATAATTACTGGAATAGGAAACTCATTATGCAGACTGTAGCTCATAATTTATGCATTTTTAATTGGTGAATTAAAGTTAATTGCAGTTGTGATGATAGCATTTCATTGTTTACTAAGACCAGGTTTATATACTTTTGACCCAGATTTTTGTGTGTGCAATACAACGGAAATATCCATTCTAATAATAGCATTGCAGAAACATGTGTATCTGTTTTCCATGTCTGGGCAGACATTGATTTAATTAATCTTCATTAGTAAGCTGCAGAATCCATAGTCATGCTGAAGGAATGGTGTTTGGGCACATCTCTTCCGCTTGAATACAATGCAGGCTCTTGTTGGAGCTGAAAAACAGAGGCTTGTTTTTCTCTTCCCAGCGTCAAAAGTCAGACTCCAAAACAAGAACAAGGGCAGACCTTCAGGAGAATTTGAGAATCCTCATATTATTATACACCAAATAAAACCGTGTCTTTCACAGAGATTAATGTCCGCTGAAACGGGCAGATGGCAAGATGGCACAGAGCTACTCTGAGGTCACCTCACCCCTGAATCTCTTTACTGCTACAAGGGGCCATAGAGTCCCTGGGCCTGTGACTACAGCACCCTCAATGCACTAACCACAGGAGGGTAGGCAGGGGAACGCACCGTGTTAGAATGAAGTGGCACTGCGTTGTGGCTGTGGTGGCTGTCATTTGCATGGCGAGTGAGGCTGGAGCCTCAAAGGGTCTGGGGCCCCCACAGCTCTCCTTGGGGGCCCCGGCTCTGCACCGGCGGCTGAAAAGAGGTTGGATCTGGAAACAGCTGTTTGTCCCCGAGGAAGATCCCACTCCTCGAGTCATTGGCCAGGTACCCATTATTATCACTCAATGGTTTTTAGCCTCCACCATGTTCTTTGAATGGTGAGTGTGTTTCCGTAGGATACACTTTTTTGTATTGTAAAACGCTTTACAAATTCGTGTTATTATGTATTATTGTTATTATTATAATTATTGTTTTAATACTTCAATTAAAAACATATTGCGACTTCATTCCCAGCTCAAATCCGACTACGACCACGGTGACTTCGACATCAAGTACATCCTATCGGGGGAGGGTGCCGAGCACGTGTTTGAGATTGACGAGTACAGCGGTGAGCTTAGGACGCGGCAGAAGTTGGACCGCGAGGAGAAGGCCTTCTATGTCCTGCAGGCTCAGGCCATTAACCGGAGGACCATGGAGCCGGTGGAGCCACAGTCGGAATTCATCATCAATGTCCAAGACATCAATGATAATGTCCCGCGGTTCGAAAATGAACCCTACGTATCGAGCATCCCTGAGATGTGCCCCATCGGTACGTTCACTAAAGCATGCTCCCATAGCACGGGATATAGTATGTTCTTGGAAACATATTATTATAGATTTATTTTCTCTTAAACATGCTGTCACAACAAAAACATGCAACTTATTTGCTTTTATTTTACCAGATTGATACATTGCTTACCCCTTTTTGATTTCAGAATGTTTCTTTCAGCTTGTTTAAAGCCTTGTAGTAGGTTAAACTAGTGGCTGGTACACAGAACCTTTTACTTGCTAAGTCTTTTCGCAAGGGGTGGATGGAGTAAGGAGTTTACAAGGATTATGCCAAAAAAGTATGACACCTCTATGGGACAGACATAAAGCCTTTGAAGGTTTGAAATGTGCTGTGCATTTCAAGGACATCGAATTCAAATAAGTTGTTTTCTAGCCGTTTCACTTCGAAAATATAGGGGGGAAGGAAAGAACAAAGGCTATGAACGCCTGCCCTCTGTCCCCCCTTCAGGAAGTCAAAAGTATTGGTTGAGCTATCGGACCCCTATATTACCTCATATGATTTATCTTTACTTAAATAATGTTATTATTACTGGCAGAGCCATTTCATAGCCTGATCATTACCATTTCAATTTATATGTAATCTGCTTTTTTGTGGTATAATATCTCTATCGCAATAAATCATAATGCATTTGACTTGAAAAAGAGAAAGGGAGGGCAGGGGAAAAGAAAGCGCGGAGATCAGAATGTAGCAGAGAGTCGGTAGCCGAGCGGCGGGGGGCGGGGGGCGGGGGGGGGGGGGGGGGACAGACACAGAGGTAATTCTCTAGCTGTGAGATAGAAAAAGTGTCCCGTGGAAAAAAAAGGTGTGATAGACATGAAAAAAAATAGGCGTCGCGTGGGGTCTATAAACACGAGGAAAGAAAAGCCAGACAGCTGCGAGGAGAAAGCGAGTCAAAGGGGGACAAATGCAGATAGTGAAAATCAGGGGAGGCGAGCAACAGAGACAAAGAGGGGGGGAGAAACAGCGGCGGGAGCAAGAAAAGGGGAAGGAGACGTCACAGTGGGGATGGAGAGGTTGTCACGCACACCTGCATTGCCTTCAGTGGCTTGTGAAAGGCCACAGTGAGCGCTGGCTGTCCACCTCCCCCATGCACCCTGCTATTACCCCCCTCAATCCTCCTTCCTTCTCCACTGGACCCCCTGAGCCAGAAAGACAGACCCTACGGGACCATGGCAGAATCACTTTATTTCCCCTGTTGGCTGGAGCCATCGCCTGAGCCAGCTCTGCCTGCGTGACGTGTGTGTGTGTGTGTGTGTGTGTGTGTGTGTGTGTGTGTGCGTGTGCGTGTGCGTGTGCGTGTGCGTGTGTATGTGTGTATCTGTGTATGTGTGTGTGTGTTTATGGGGACTGATATGTGTTTCTCCCCTGGCCCTACAGGGACTACTGTGGCTCAGGTGACAGCCACAGATGCTGACGATCCTCTGTTCGGAAACAACGCCAGGCTGATCTACTCCATCCTGCAGGGGGAGCCCTACTTTTCTGTGGAGCCGAAAACTGGTGATATATTTTTTTTGTGTTGTTAACATTTACTATTTTCATATAAGAGCTTACATAATCTTGAAATGCAATATCAACAAAGGAAAACTTAAATCTAAACTACCCTTTCTTATATTTGTATGCTATATTATCATTTTTACATAACAACAATCTTTCCCTCCCTCCCTCATTACTTTGATCCTTGTTTTAATCACTCTTGGATCCTTTTCGCCCCATTCAGGCATCATCGTGACCTCATGGCCCAACATGGATCGTGAGGCCAAAGAGCGGTACCTGGTGGTGGTGCAGGTCAACGACATGCTTGGCCTTAGCGGCGGCCACTCTTCCTCCACCACGGTCACCATCAGTCTGACGGACGTCAACGACAATGGGCCAACCTTCCAGCACAGTAAGCCCACAGTCCAGAGCCCTGTGCTTTCATGCTCTCTCTTTGTCTCTGTCTCTCTCTACGTCTCTCTCTATCACTCTCTCTATCTCTGACACACCGACACTCAAACGTATAGAATCAATATTAAGACGCAAGTATGACTCATGCCGTCTCTGCGTTGGCGTTTTTCTCACATACTTTGGAGGTTTCTTACATGTAGCTGCTGGTGTACAGCTGTCTGGTAACAAACTAACAAGCAAACATTCAGTAAGGTGCAGCGAGAAAGAGAGAGAAATGAAGGAAGTGCCCGTGTGTGCGTGTTCCTTAAGCCCTCTGGATGAATTTAATCATTCACACTTGAAAGGACATTTGTCATGACCTTTGGAAACAAACCTGGCCTTCTCCGAGATAAACCTCTTTAAATGAATACCCTGGGAAGAAATCAATCCGACTGGAATGGGAAAACAAGGACGGCGCTAGGCCTGCTATACTTACATCCCTTGCTTTCGCCGTTCTGCTTCATATGTATTATCAATCAAAATGTCATCTACATATTCATGAATATCACTGTAGGGTGCACGGCGCAATATACACTCATATGTCAAATCATTTCACCTTTCTCAAACTTATGATTAGCCATGGTCTGCTATGGAGGGTAGCTGTGGCTGTTTGTAGAGTATGTCCCAATTGTGGCAGTCATCCAAATAGGCTCTTGAAGACACAATCATATTTTCTCATCTCATCCTTATTAGAGCTGGTCTAGGATTATATAGACTTGCCACGACTTATCTTTGACTCAGACAAATAGACTCTCAAAACAGTGTACTAGGCATCTTATCGTCGAGAGGACTATTAACAATTCAATTCTCCAGTTGTTAGTCGCACACACCTTTGTGTACACCTGTCTTCGACACACGACACACAACTTTTTTTAATAGTCAGAATCCAAACCAAAAAGATTTGGAATCATACGTTGCCCGAAGGACAATACTGTTTCAACATTTAAACAGAAACATTACACCTTGTTGTCGCCGCCTATTTAAGGAGTGTGGAATTCTGGTATTAACACAAATGGCTGCTCATATTCCCCAGACTTGTACACCTTTGCTATTCCCGAGAACGCTCCGGTAGGCACCACGGTAGGCCGGGTTATGGCGAACGACGGGGATGTTGGCATTAACGCCAGGATGAACTACAGCCTTGCGGACCTGGAAGAGAGCGCCACCTTCAGCATCCAAACAGACCCAGTGACTCAGGAGGGAGTGGTTGTTCTGGCCAAGGTGAGGAGAAACTGCATGGGTTTTTCAGTGGCCTATACCCATACATGCCTGAGCCAGGTCATTCCTGTTAACACTGCACCCTTAAAGCCTACTACTACCAACATGTAAAAGCCCTCTACACAAATACAGAGCTATGTTGTTGTTTCTATGGTGCAGTGTCAACGCATTCCTGCACTGTACTGTCTCATATCCAGTCAAATGAGGTAATAAGTCCTGATAACTTTTGAATTTGTAACATTGCATTTCTTCTCTGGACCTTTACTTGAAGAGTAAATTGAAGTTTCCACTGTACTTTGACGGCTGCATTTTCTCTGTCATTTGGACTCGAGTGTCCTTAGAAATGGCTTCATTCTCCCTTATTATTATTTTTTTCCATCTCAGGCACAAGGGGATTGAATGTAGATTAAATGGTCTGTTATAAAAATCATTTGCTCAGCCTGAACTCTTTTGGGAATACACTAATGGTTTGCATGTTGTTTTTTTTCTCTCAAGCTTTATCTTTGAAATCGAAGACCCAACCTTGGTTCTACGCAATCTCACAGCTGCCAGCTCATTGACATTGACTAAACCATTTTTCTTATCCGATCTGATAAAATTAAAGATGAAAGAGACTAGGCTCTACTTTAACTACATTTTCTTATTCATCTTTGTGAAAGGTGACAAGTTGCTTTCAACACAGCGTTTTTCAGCTTTATCTCTTTAGTATTGTAAAGTCACCTCTGAGTATTTGAGAGGAGTGGAAATTATATTGCACTATATGTTATGTTCCCAGCCACTGGACTATGAGAGCAAGAGGCGCTTTGTCATGGCTGTCGACGCGGTCAATGATTATGTGGACACTCGCTTCCTTAGCTACAGTGAGTTCCAGGACAGGACCACCCTCAAGATTGTTGTGGAAGATGTGGATGAGCCCCCTATCTTCCTCGCTCCTTTCTACGAGTGGAAGGTTCCGGAGAACGCAGTTGTGGGGACCGTGGTGGGCACTGTCACTGCCAGGGACACAGACGCAGTGAACAACCCCATCAGGTAAATTGACCCTCTATACAGCAGTGGAGCTTGGAGGTTAACGCAACCCCCCCACCCCCCACCTCCAACTCTCTTCCTTTGTTCACCAACAATATGTAATACAGCAGGTTGACCAACAGTTAACTCGGCTGGGAGATGAAAGGGAGCAAGGTTCATACTCAGACAGACAACCCACAAACAGATTTTTTTAATAGAGTAAAAAAATAAAAATAAATTTTTCAAACGGTGTTTCCAGCTCAGTGCATCGATTTTTACCCTTGATCTCTGTGGAGACCCCGTGCATGGTCATATTTATCTCATATTACTTTAGAAGGAAATGAGCCCTGCTGAATAAATCATGGCCATTCTTTTTTATACCTCACAGGCTCCTCTATCTATTGCCATGGTATTATCACAAAGCGACGCGGCCAGGACGTATGAATGTAATAAAGCACCGTACGAGGTGGCATATGGAATTCAGATTTAGTGAAATTTGCAAGTGGGGCACGTTTCTGAGAGAGACAGCAGCTGCGGCAGCCCTGGTGCCTGTAGCCCAACCCGACAGGGCTAAAGACTAGCAGGTGTCGCATATCATCCACAGTAGAGCCTTTACTTGAGACACTTTGGCAAAATTATTGGCACATTGGGGGGAAATAAATTCAAGCTGTCATCTGAGGCGCTTCAAGACCCCGGTAATAAATAGGACACTTGCTTAGCTCAATTTGGCTTATTTGCTTCGAAGTAATTAAAAAGATCAACATATACTGTAGGACTGACACTTAGTCTTCTTGTTAGCATTAGCCACATTCCCTGTTAGAACTGTGATACAAACGTCTAAATAAGGGTGGATGAGGCAAACAATTGAGAATGTGTGATCAAAGACATTTTGGTAAATGTTTCTACTTTTGCTCACTCTTCAGTGGTCAGAATGTTAGGCCAAGAAGTAATTAGCTTAAAGACCAAAGAACCTCACAATCTGCTACATGAAAAGAAAATAATACATGAAAGCTCATACTTTCAGTATAATTGTGTGTATAAATATATACGAATATAATTTTGATTATTGCATATTATACAGTATGCCAATTGTTTTTGAGGGTTCTGATCAGAAAATGGAGAACCTTGAAAGAAAGTATTTTTTCCCATGTTTTGGCCTCTGTAAAGTAATATTGGATTGTGAGCGATCTCTTCCTTGGACATCAGATGCAGTCTCTCTCATTAGAAATCCCTGTGCTTTGTATGTTCAAAAGAAAGCCCTGCGCACCAAACGTCTGTTGATTTTTTTCTTGCAGATATTCAATTGAAAAGAGCAGTGATATCGTAAAAGCTTTCAAGATAGACCAAAACAACGGCACCATAACTGTTGTGAAACCTTTGGATCGTGAGACTGCAAACTGGCACAATCTAACGATTACAGCCAAGGAAATGAGTAAGACAACTTTCAATTCATTTAATTGCATCTTGACAGTGGGCCAAGTAGAAATATCACATGTGCAATATAGAGGAAGCATTTAGCCTTTCATGTGTGGGAGAATGTACCCCACCCTAGAGGTAGAATGCAGAATGCTCGTTTGAAATTAAAACAAAATCATCCCCTGAAGGACCTGAAGAGTTCACACTTTTATATGAAGATTTTCAATGGTATATATGAAAGGTTTTTACCATACTATATGTGAGCATTTTATCTGTGTATATTGGCACACTTCACTGGTATGTGTAAGAGCTTTTCAATAGTTTTAATGAGAGTTTTTCACTTGTGTAGGTGAGCGTATCATTTTTCAGCCATTAGTGCGAGAGTGTTTCAGTTGTGTATGTAAAAGCATTTTACTTGTATGTGTGTTTGCTTTTCAGCATAGCATGTGAATGAGTTTGGTTTCATATGTGTATGTGAGAGGAAAAGTACATGTATATGCATGGTAATTCTGAAGAAGGTCCTTAACAGCCCCTCATAGATACCGACATCCTTTTTGTGCCACAGTTGTAAGTCGGGGAGATCTGAACATTACAGAAACACTTGTCACTTTAAAGTGCTACTTTGACAGAGCTTGCGCAAATCGTTTGTGATACACGCACCCGATGGACACCAACAAATGTTTATCCTCACAACTGCAGAGCAGAACCATTTATCCTCCTTGGTGGTGGCGTTCGTCAAAGTGCTGGACATAAATGACAATACGCCAAGGCTTGTCAGAGACTACCAGCCGCATATCTGTGAAGGGACACAGGCAGGGGAGGTATGCCACATCCTTCTAAATTTAACTGTGTTAGCCATGGGGAATGTTTACCCCATTGTGCAGATCTAGCTGGCCATACATTCAGGCATTTTAGTGTGCGTCATAATGCTGCCTGCTGAATCACGTTCCTGTAGGGAACAAAGAGGCTCTGTAACCCTAACCTTGGACTCAAAAGTTGTCTTGTGTGAGATTGAACATGGGGGACTTGAAGGCTAAGAGAGATGGGCTAGGAAAGCAAAAGAAAGGGGGGGGGGGGTGAAAACTATTAAGTTTATTGAAATTGTTTGTAAACTACAAAGTCTGAAAATACCTCTAAGGTTTTATAATCAATAAAACTATTTTTTGTCATACATTTCCCACAGAATAGTACCGTATGTCTCGCGATACTCCTTATACAGTGCTTATCCAAGTTTCTGTGAATAGCACAGTGTGTCTTTGGGTGTCTGTAAGCTCATCCAACAGATCAGTGCCGTGGATGCGGACGACCCTGCGGAGGGACACCTCTTCTACTACTCCATGGTTCCAGGGAGACACATCAACCCTAACTTCACCATCAGAGATAATCAAGGTCAAAGCAGATTCATTAGGGCCTCATTCATTAACTGTATTAGCAGTAATTCATTTATCTATTAGCTTCAGCAATGGGCCTTGTTTCACTATCTATGATCCCATATTAAACCAAATCCCTCAATAGACAACTATCTCTCTTTCTTCCCTTGCCTCTTCCTCTCTTCCCCTCTCTCTCTCTCCTCCATCTTTCTTCCCCTCCGTCCCCGTTTTTAACCACCGCAGATAACACAGCTGGCATCCTGGCGCGCCGCAGCTCCTTCACCCGCAAGGACCGGACCCAGTATCTGCTGCCCGTGGTGGTGACGGACAGCGGCTCCCCGGCCCTCTCCAGTACCAGCATCCTGACCATCAGCGTGTGTAGCTGCCAGCCCGCCGGCCACTGCCCTGCCGGAGGGGTGGAGGCCCTGGCTCTGTCTATGGGGGTCGGTCTTCAGACCCTGCTGGGCCTGCTCGTCTGTCTGGCAACACTCACCGGTGAGGGGGATGGTTGTGGTGCCTCAGAGGCTCCACAATAATACCAATCATTGTACACACATACACTGTATGCAGTTTACACACACACACACAGCATACATACACACGTATCATGAAAGATACACTTACACAAATATGTTCACTTTCATTTCGCTCAGTAAAAAGCTTTACACAAATGTTTGGTTAATAATAACCTCGGGTGTAACGAGCTGTTCTTTTTAAGCAGATCTTTTAGTGTGAATTGAAGCAGTTCCTCTTCAACTTGGCAAGTATACAGTGTGTGGCTAAACAGCAGTACTTTTTCCCTCCCTCCGCTCATCTCGAGTTGAATAATAACTATAACTGGTGATAACTGCAGCTTCAATTTTTTCTAACACAATTTTCAATCCCAATAAATCCTACGATAATCTTATTAGCTATTCAGAAGTAGCGATGTCAACATGGGACACTGACGGGTCTTCATTGTAAGCAGCATCGGAGAAGAATGACCTGCGCTGCTTTGTCTAATCCCTGTGCCCATCACATGAAAGATTAATGGGGATGCTTGCCAGGCTAACGATTCTTCCCATTAGCCAATGCCTAATGAAAACAACACTTGACCGTACTTGCACTGCCAAAACGCTATTTGAGATTCTCCAAAGAAATTAGAGAAATACATTTTGAATCAGTCAAATTATTTTTCCATGATGTGAGGTGAAATAATAATGATGATCTTCAGATCCAATATAATTTCACTTGCTAAATAGCTGGGTTTAATTTGCACTCCGGTCGATTTTCTATCATCCTCTGATACAATAAAGGAAAAACCCACACATGAACCACTTCATGAGGGCACGGTGTTCGAAAAGGGTTATTTTTACAGCTTTTTTTTGTCTTGGTGTTTAACTGTAAGGATGTCCTGCTGTGCTGTGTCTCCAGTGCTGTCCATTTTGATTCTGACTGTGAGACGACACCGGCGGAAGCAGCACGAGGGAGCGGAGAAGGAGTTGGATCTTCCCGAGAGAGTGTCACAGAAGGTGCTGCGTTACGGAGAGCCAGGAGCTGGACGGCAAGACTTCGGCTTCTGCCAGCCGGTTCCCCTCCGACCCCATCCCCGGAGAAGGGACAGGAAACTACGGAGGGAAGATGTGGCAGCCAGCATACGAATGTCCCTCCGTCATTCCCATCTCGTTGGACCTGGGGATGAGGTGTTTGGCCAGTTCATTCTGGATCGGGTGGCAGAGGCAGACCAGGACCCTTATGTCCCGCCTTTTGACTGCCTGAGGACCTATGCCTTTGAAGGGACAGGGTCCATGACAGGCTCCCTCAGCTCCCTAGAGTCTTGTGCTCTGGAGACCGGCACCGAAGTGCCTCCTGTTCCGGCCGTGCCCCGGCCACACCTCGTTCCGCTCACTCCCTGGTATGGGGGAGGACCGGAAGAGACAACGTTCTAGCGGGAAATGCCTGAGCTGTGTGACTAATAGTGTTCCTTTTCTATTTGAAATGTAAATGACCTTTTAGAGGAGGAATTACTTTGACAAAACTGGAGGGATGTCCCTCATAAAGTGCAGAGAAACCAACTGTGTGGACTGACAAAATGCATTTGGCTGCTTTTTGTTCAAAAAGACTCCTCTGAAGGTTATTTGAAAAAAATATTTTCTTCGCACCATTATTATTTTTTACCTGTCACCCTTTTGGTCCATTGTATCTGCTCTGTGTGTATTTGTATTGTGCTGAATAAATCCATATAAAGCAGCATTGGGCAAGATAAAAAATGTGTTTGATGAATTAAGTTTTATTAAAGTAGTAACTATTTTACCTTATACATTATGTTATACAAGTGTGTTTGTATATGTGGTTATGTGTGCGTTTGTGTGCGTGCATGAATTTGATCATTGAATGCGTGGCATGAATGTGTAGAGTTCTTTCCTCTGATGAGTCACACAAAGCTCACTGCACAAACCTGTCATCAGGGGTTAGCCAGACGGCCACTTCAGACAGAGTACAGTAAGTTCTAGAGTTCTAGAACAAATCCACTAACACCATCTTTTGACACACACCAAGTGCTGTACAGACAAATGCATCGTTTTATCATCAGTGATGCAGTCATATGATTGCTGGAGCTGTACTTTTTGAGGCTGGTTGGGTTGTCATGCTGGATCCTTGTGCTAACTAATTGGGATGGTGTGCTGTCACAGAATGTCAAAGTCGGGGACGTTTTTTTTTTATTTCTTTTACCCGCAGGCCATTTAGGTGGTGAGGGGTCAGTTAAGGTGAGAGCAAGAGGTGACAAGCTTTTACTGTTGATCTTGAGTGTAGGCCCAATTACTTAGTAAAATTAGAGGTGCTTCTGTGAAAAATGAACCAGAAAATAGCTTCCACTTTGGGCACAGTTGGAAACAATTTTTCAGATCAGTCGCTATTGAATAGAATCAGGTGTTCCAAAAGTCTGCCAATTTCATGTCTTCTTAAGTCAATCGCTATCCCCCAACATGTGCTACATTGGACATAACAGGGAATCCACAGTTGTAATTAAATTTTTCTAAAAGTGCATTGGTTTCCAATGTCTTTCAGCTCACGTTACCATTTAGCCCTCTTACAGTTTTTCCGTCACCCATGGTGACTATCATGGTTAATTTAACCTAATAGCCCTTTTTTTATGGCAATTATGCCCATTACCGAAATATAACATATTTCAGTACGAAGTCTCTGTATCTTTGTCTCTCTCTCTCTCCTTCTTTATTATGTCTATCTCCCGCCGTCTCTCTATCTCTCTCTCTTTCTTTCTTTTTTCTTTCTCTCTCTTTCTCTCGGCCCTCCCTTCTGCTGTGCAGGGTATCAATTTAGCTCTTCCTTTCAAAGGCAGTCCCATTCTCATCAAGGAGCGCCATGGCAACCAATGGAGGGTCTTTATTGGTCCTTTGATTGGCTAGACAGCAGGTTGATTGGGGAGAGACTGTGACAGAATGTGGCTCTCCTGTATTGGGAAAACGAGATCGGCCTATGAAGATCCTTATTCCTTAAAGTATGTGGACAACACAGGGCCATAATCTTAGATCCATAGCTCATAACAAATTAATCAAGACAGAAAAATATTGGGACTTATGGCCTCAGATAATATGAATGCACATTTTTACGTTGTATACATTCCTGAGATTTTTTTTTCATACTTACAAAATAGAATAATGGTAACAACCAGATATTCTATGTGGATGAGTAAGCAAGGATTAAGAGGTGGCTCTTTCTAAATGAATGAACAAAATTTTATAGTTTGTGAATTTTCATCCACTTACAATCAGGTTTGAAAAGTATTATGCTTGTACGGCAGCTGATAATGCTCCCTGAGTGCCCCATGTGCAATTCATAATTAAAATATCCATAATAATAAAAATAATCATTGGCATTTTTGATACAAGACAAAAAGACATGCCTACTGCAAAGAGGCCCTATTGAACAGAATGAGCTTGAACAAAAATGAAAAAGGGTGTCAGACTTCATCAAGGTTGGAATATTCAGTTTTTACGATGAAACATGTGAAATATGAATTACAGGAGATCAATATTTAACCACACCGAGTATATGCTTTGCTAAACTGACATCATGTGTTTTATCTCCAAGCCCTTGTAAAGTGCCACTGCAGAGATCAACGCAGCAAGTGAACTGGCGTCAAATCAGACAGAAAATGCGGTAAAATATTATGCAAACGTTAATATTTTAGGTTGTACAGAAGTTGGTTAATCAAAGTATTTCAAGTGAGCCCTTTGCTATTCTGCACTACAGATGAGTGTTCAGTGGTGCAATTTCCTCTGATATTGTTTTATTTGACGATAAGCGTTATGGAAATTCAAGTTTTGCGGCTTAATATTTTCTATACAAACATTTAAATTTATATCAGATTCAATTGTCTGTTTATGCGCACAGGGATTTACAAGGGGGCATATGCATTTGATTTCCAAATGAGATATAACGGATACCACCTGTCTGCTTATTGGTTTCTTGTAGCTGTTTTTTTCTTCTTCTTCAAATTAGATTGCATGCTACTGTACTTTGCATACAACACATGTCTTAGCTCATTTAACAGATCAGCCCATCAATCAATGTATGACTGGCACACACACATTTAACCCCTCAGAAAGGTGAAAACTTTCCTTCAATTTTTCAGCAATATCACAATAACAAAACACTTATTTTTATGGAGCAAAAGGACTTTTCACCTTGACCCATTGAAGCTGTAATTTTCTCTTGAGAACAACTGTTGAATTGGCAGGAAAAAAATTGTTCGTGCTCATTATTCACTCTACATGTTCTTGATTTTACATTGTTCAAACCAAAGGTCCTGACTGTGAGGTTACTGTTATGGAATACCAAAGGCTCGGGGTGCAAAGTGAAAAGACCCATCAATAAAGAAGAGATTACTTTCACTTGCTGTCAGGGCTCTCTGTCTGCTAAAGGATTGATACTCTCTCATTAAATCAAGGTCCTGAAAGGTCCCTACGAAGCCATGCTGGTGCCGTCTTTGACTGACTTTTTTCTCTTTGTATTACTGTGTTCTCCTTTCAAGGCATGTTTTATGGTGTTAACAAGGTTTTGATATCAAGAATTAAGTATTTGTCATCAGTTTCACATTAGAATTTCTTTCTTCCGTTTCTCTCTTTCTTCCTGTCTCTTTACGTCCCTCCCTTTCTCTTTTCCCTCTCTCTCTATTGCTCTCATGAGACCCACAGGGTTTGTTGTTCACTTTTTGTTGTTAGGGCCATCATTCAAAATGCAGGGCTTTCTACTGACAAGCAGTGAAGCAGAGAAATGAGAAATGACTCAGACATTTTAGCCCCTCTTCATTTTCCCTTGCTTTATTATTATCCAACACATGCAGTCTCACTTTCACATTCTCTGATGCACCGGCACATGCACTCACACACACACACGCACACACACACGTGCGCGCGCGCGTACACACACACACACACACACACACACACACACACATACACACACACTAACGGAAACACATACATACACACACATTTGTGATTTGTAAATTATCCTTGGCATAAAACACTTACGTTTTTACAGCTACATAATTATGGTTTTGTGAGTTATGTAAAATATGAACTATTTTATATTCAGACAAAATATATAGCTGGCCCTTTTATTGGTAGGAATGGCTCTGGCATGGGCCAAATATTTGCCATTGATTGCTGATGAACATTTGGATAATAAATCGTGAACGGAAAATGTTATACTGTTTGAGATATTTTGGTCATTTACAGATACCTTTAGGCACTGCTCAGGCTCGATACAAACACGGCTCAGTAATTGTGCCTTAATTTGCCCCTCACAATTAGCTGATTACGATAAAGGGCAAAGACAGACACAGTTATAATCTTCCCCCAAGGAGATCCAGCCTCATTCCAAAACTTGTGCTAATGAACTACTGAAAAGAAGACGTAACTACGACCTGAAGGATGAACATCAGCTGATTTGGTCACCGGTCAACGGGAGATTTTGAGGCCAACGCCATGCAACCTACCTCCAAATCGACAGTCCCAACCTAAACTGTAAACTTTCCCGTCTCCAGTGGCTTTTGGTATGTTGTGCATGCACATACTGTATGGGGGAGCATTCTCCGAGGCAGAAAAGAAGCCATCGATGCAGTCCTCAGAAGTAGCACATCATTAATAACGGAGGGACCTTTGAAGATCCTGCATAAATGTCTAATTAGGTTTGGTAACCTTTAGGAAACTCAAGTGGTGGAATACTAAGCAGGCCTCGGGATCTTGTTCTGAATGGCAAACTAAGCACTCAACATGTTTGGGAGTGCACTGACATTGAGGAGGTCCGTCCCCCTGCCTGAAAGGGCATGCAATTTAAGCCACATTACAAGCGCGCCTGAACTCATTGGCCAATTTCAGCCCAATTTATCGCAGTTAACCAACCTGTGTATACACCTCAACATGAAGTGGAAAATAAACGGGGGTGCTTTTTTTTTTCTTCTCGCCCTTCAATCAGTTTGGACGATTATACAGAACATATGTAACAAAGGTCAAATATTGCAGTTCGCAACATTAGGAGAGTGTTATATCCCGGTCTGAGTTTTGGGTCCCTCTTTCCCCCACCCACTATCCTCAGTGCAGGTACCCGCCTAAGATTGGTCCGTAATTTCACCGATTCCTCCTAACGGCAACAATTTACATCTACGTCATTTAGAGGTCGCTTTCATCCAAAGATACTTACAATTAGGTTACATGGACAGTCCCCCCGGAGCAACTTAGGGTTGAGTGCCTTTCTCAGGGGCACACTAGTGGTGGTGTTCCCGGGTGGGATTTGAACCCAATAGCTTTTGGCCACCAGATAGCTGGCCTACCCACTAGGCCACTAACCAGTCCGTCAACCAGCTGGCCATCGGTCCACACACTAGGTTATAACTGCTCTACAAAAGAACTCCTGTTAGCTTGTTTGCAAGCTCCGTTAGAGCTGTGTTTTGGACATTTGTGACCCTGTGGGAGTATAGAAACTTGTAACAGGAAAGAGACCCAGTCATAGCACCCACACAGGTTTACTATTCTGTCTGAGGTAATGAGCGGATGCCAGCCCATGCACTTTTCTAGTTTGGTCCTGGCCAGCGTTGTTAGGTAGAATTTTTGTTACCTTATTCTTTTGTTAGACAGTTGTTTACCTTATACTTAGTTTTGTTTTGTTTTACTTGGTTCTTTTATTTGGCGTTGCTTGTGTCCCTTATATCCCTCCTGGGTGTTATAAATAGTTTTACAGAGCTCGGTGAACGTTATTGCTAGTATTGTCAACTTGCACATATAAAACATCTGTCACCTCTTCCGTTTGTGTTCTGCTTTGTGCTCCACCGTCAGTTTATCTCTCCATCACTTATGTTAGTCTGCCCCTTACAATTACTGAAAATCATTTGAGACGTGACAGAGAGGAAAAAGTGATGTTGGATGTTTCACGTTTACCTACTAGTGTCACAATACTGCGACTAACTTACAGGTAAAAAAACAACAGCGTCTGCTTCATGAGAGACAGAAGAAAAGAGCCATTGGCAATAAAAGTTTCCTATATTCTTACCGCTAGACCATCTTTCTCTATCCCCAAAAAACCTTCAGAGTGTCAATAACGCCTGATATATGTAAATCAGGCTACCCTCCTGACTAATTTAGCTCTACGTTTCTCACAAGATTCACACATATAAACACCCTCTTTCTATCTCTATGTAACGTGCACATACACACACACACACACATACACACACACCACACACAAACAGACACGCAAACACTCACTCGTACACACTCACTCACACACACTACCAGGTTGTCAGTGCGCAGTACAAAATCAGAGGAGCTGCTAATGGAGGCAGACAGCTCGGCTGCTGCTTCATCAAAGTGCCGAGGAAATGCAGATCTGTGTCCTGCCGGATGCTAGGAAATAGATCAGTTTCCGAAGTTGTCGACTTAGAACAACCCAGCCCAGAGATCAGACCCATTTAGTCCAATGTATCTACATGTTTGCTCTGTGTCCAATCTATGACTGGTACTGTGACCATTGTGTCCTCCAGAGTTCACCCTAACCAGCTGTGGAGTGGAGGCGGAAGTGTTAGTGTCGTTATTTGTTTTAAAACGACCATGTGAAGCGTAAAGGTTACTCCTCTCTTTTTCTCTGTATTTTAGATCTTTCATTGTTCATGGTTTTATGTTACAGTAAATCTGATTTGGTGATATTGCTTGTGTTTTTGGATCTGTATTGTTCATTGCAGTCATTTCATTATATGACCCAAAAGTGAAAGTTGTAGCTTGCATGGTTAACATGATGACCTCTCAGTGAAATGCCAAATTATGAAATATGATATTTTCTTCAAAAGAATAACACAATTGCAGTAGTGAATTTCGCAGATTTGTCCAAAGCTTCATTTGTCATGCGGTTATTACAAGAATTGAATATGACAATAACTTTTAGTAAATCATTCAGAAGGAGTGTGGGATATTTAGGAAGACACATTTCAGCCCTAGGTAGAATGTGCTAGTTATTGCACTACATTTCCTATTCTGTCGATGTAATTTTCTTTGACTTTAGGGTTAGAATTAAACAATGTGAATGACATTCATCTTGAGCACTGAATGAGATTTTGGCAAATTGTATTTGCGCAAATTCAAATGAGATTGGACAGGACATCTGGAAAATCTTATCTTTAAAGACACTCTATTCCCTTGTTGCCATCAGTATGTCTGAGGTTTTTAAGATATATAGAATTGGAAATAAAAATAGAGTGCTTGGAGAATGTCTTGTGTTTTCCCATCTTGATGGAGATGAGGGTGTATAGAGACCTCCAATTTTCTGCTTGAATGGTCTCACAAAGAGATAATGATATGTTAATGTCAACTTGCAGACACATGGGAAGCCAAATGACGGCAATCCCAATTTTCTCTAAGGAACCAGTCTTGTCTGAGTTTGTCACGCTAATCAACTCAGTAAATACAAACAACCAGTTGGATGCCACCATGCTGAAACATGCGGTCTCGGAGGCAGCCGACAAGATGACACAAGCTGATGATCTACCCTTTAAACTTTGATACCAGTAACGTTACCAAACATTTCTGGTAATCTTTGCCTGTGTTCCCCAGAGTGTCTCAGATTTATATTTTCAGAAACCTAGATTGCCTGTTTCACTGTGATGCTTGCACGTTGTTAACGAAAAGACACTGCTGTATCAACCGGTGGGAAACGGCTCAGACCTCAATCGCCCTGTGTTTGCTTTAGAAACAGTAGGAGTTTGTGGAGGTGTAAACTTCAGTTGCGGAGGAGGTGAAGGCTGGGGGCTGTGTCGATGGCATGAGAAAGAAATATGCCGTGGCAGGTTTTCAATTCCCAAGCTGCCCACCTGCGCATCCACATGTGCACGCTTATTATTATTATTTATTTATTTACCTGTATACGTAGCTTTAGGTTAGTCCATGCTGGCAGAGAAGACTTAGCCCCAGATTGCCTCCCCTAGCCCCCTCCAGTTGGCAGCATATGGCCATTGTGATGGAGGGTTAAAGGAAATGACAGGCCATTTGAAGATGCTCTAGTCGCTGCAGCATGAATAATGCAGGAGGTGCGGTGCGAAGGTTTGGGAGCGAGCTGCAAAGTTTATCGGCCTTCCCTGAGAGAACGAGACAACAGCGGTGTGAGGAGATTAGGCTGACACTGAGCAAGAACCTGGTCAAACTCAATTAAATGTAACCAGGATTATTCCATCCGCACATTGTTCCCATCAGGTTTTAGTTCATAAAAAAAACACTACTTGGTTGTCCTTTGAAATGAATGAAAACAAATGGAACGACAACATCTGAATTATTAAAAAGAAGCTCAACTTTCTCTGCTGGTAGCCACAGTTGTGGCACGTGAATACATGCACATCAAGTTACTGAGGTGAAATGATGGATAAGCAATACCATTCCAACACCCTTTTACAAGATTATCACAGTAAGACTTTTTGGGAGGAAATCTATTCATTTTTGTGTTTGTGTTAATTTAATTTCGTGTATCATTCTCAAATAACAATTCTCAAAATGTATTACATTTGCCATTACCTTATCATTTTAAGACACATACTGTAGCATACCTTAAAGGCATTTGAATTGTGCTACTAATTACATTTGAAACTGAAACTTGAAACCACCCAAACTTGAATCGCCAACAGATGTCAATGGATTTCTGGGTTTACATCCCATGAGGTACAGAGATCACTAATTGAGAGGATTGACCGTTATCAGCACCATTCCCAGCATTTGTGCCTAAACCAGCACTCTGCTGAGGACTTTACTGTTGTTCAAAATACTGTTTGTTCCTTTCAACAGTTTCTGAAGTCTTTCGAGGACCAATTAGTTATGATGTCCCTCCCCATGGTAGGCATAGTCAAAACCCATCCCACAAAACGGATGGCGGTGTTGCGTGTAACTATTTTTCATGTCTACATGATAAACGAACATGCATACCTCCCACACATACAAACCAAGGCTTGGCTAATGATGACAAACATATGTAAGACAACAACATGCAGCTAATTAGGCATTAGGTCGATTACGCCTCATTGATATTGATGTTGCTCGACATATCTTTGCCCTTCCATCACTAGAACGCTTAACATCACCTCTTCTCCAAAATGTAAAATATACATTTTGCGAGAACTTCGTACAGGTTGCAACAGTTCGGTTAGCTTTTGAAATTTGGTTTGTGAAAATTGTGAGATGTCAATAAAATTGATGTTCCCACAGGAAAGCGAAAACTTAAAACGAGATCTCTTTAGTGTCTCTTTTTTTTTTTCCTAGACACAAATGAGACATTGCCCTGTGATAGACTGGCGACCTGTCCAGGGTGTACCCCGCCTCTCGCCCTGTGTCCGCTGGGATAGGCTCCAGCCCCCCCCCGTGACCCTGTACAGGATAAGCGGTAAAGTTAATGGATGGATGGATGGACAAATGAGACATTTGTGATACTTTGAGCTTTGTCTCTTACCTCTAAAAATCTATTCAGGACATATAGTGACGTATAGTCTCACATTTGCCTAAAACTGAGCAGTGAAGGAGTTCTCAGAATTGTTTTTAATGAGTCTCAATTGTATCTCCAAGTATTAAAAGTGTTTTTTTGACTCAATCAAAGCTCATCCAAGTCTCAAAACCAAGTTCTCTTTTACTTCCCCTTTTTTGCTCCTAAGAGGCCTTTAGGAACAAGAAGTCAGAAACAAACTAACACAAATGATCCAAGATAAAGAACTCATTTATTGCTCCTAGATAACAATGAGACATATAATTTTTCCTCTTGGTTGATACGTTATTTTTGTAAAATACCTGATTAACAGTTTAGAGCAGTTGACTCAACAGACAAGAACAGTTCAAGCAAATAATGAACGCAATGTGGAAATACTTCAATACTTAGACCAAAACAGTGACAGTATGTCTGTCGTATGTAGTTTGTATGTGATGTAGTCTCTTTACTGTGAGAAAAAATGTTCCTGTGGTTTTTTGAGTGTTCATAACTCACCCAATAAACACAATTTAAGTAATAATCAGTCTACACTTTCATCCCAAATTATCTTTAGTAGTAAACACTTTTGAATGGAACTATAGGTCCTAGTTACACTGATTGCTGAAATTAATGTTCAACTTACCACTTAAAAAGTGCTCTAAATTAATAGTTCTTCTCCCGTTAACTACTAAATTTCAACCGTGTAGTACATCTTTATATCTTACGTTGCTACAAGGCCCATGTTACAAGGGTATTCATGTTTCAATAATAGGTGAAATTTGAATTCATTTGAAGTTTTTGTCTGTTTAAATTCTTTAACAAATTTCTTTTTTTTTCATTCTCAGTCTCTTTGGCCTACTTAAGGAGTCGTCTTGTTCCCTTGGGGCTCAGGGACTAAGCTGTGGCACACTTTCACCAGAGAATTATTTATATTGCCCAGGTCTGAGACCAGTCTCATTTGGGGTGGAACCATACAAAGCCCTCAGGACTTATATTCCGCACGCTGAAGGCCCCAGAACTGGGAGTGCTGCTGGGAGAGACAGAGAATAAAACATAGCACTGCACGACCCTTTGATCTCCCCTTTCCCTCCTTTTCTCTTTTCAAAGGATGAGTGAGGGGAGAGAAGTCACCCAGCTGAGTCGGAGGGCGATGGGGCCGTGTCTCCATGCCACCTACAAGCCATCCAGGATGGATGGCGAGAGAAAAAAAGTTTGGGTAGTTGCTACATAAGAGCAACCTTGGAGTTTTGCTTCATGCCGGGTAATCATAGAAATAAATATTCCCTCGCATGCATAAATACGTGAGGCCTAAGTCCCCGGAGTTGAGCCTGCTTTTCAACAAATTCTTCAGCCTGAGAAATGCACGCTTTGAGGTAGATAATTTTTACAATGCATGTGCATTTGAAGTTTCAGTTTCTTTTTCAGTTTAAGCCTCCCTTATATCTCGCTCGTTTAATATGTTGAGTGAGTATTCAAAAAGAAAACCAGCAGGTTTAAAACATGTACCAAATCCAACCCCAGATGGATACACTTGTGATTTTGTCAGTCATAAACTGTTTGGATTTGTGTGTGCTATCTGTGAATTAAGTACAACAAATGTTCTTTGCCAGTACACAGGGATAAAAATGAAGTCCACATTTTCTTTAAAGCGGCTGTAGGTAGTTTCTGGTTTTGGTAACCTACAGTTTGCTTAGTGTAATTATTTTACCTAACCATCGCAAATAAGACATTCGGAATACTCGTGGTCACTACTTGTCGCTAGCACAATCGACTATACTCCAAGTATGATATTCTCTTCCTGATTGAGTGACGCACTTCCTGTGCCATAAAATAATTCGTCACAGCTACGCAAGAGATGAGTTGAGTTGAGATGAGTGGTAAATATTGAGACTTCAAGAGGACTGATCTAAACAGCAATTTTTTTCATTTTCCCGTAAACATTACAATGTGCAAACTGTAGAGAGGTATTGATAATACGTTAATACCAGAAATTAGCATATAGTGGCTATAAGATAATATGAAATTAAACATTTTCATACACATGATTAGTTTATACATAACAATATCTGCTTAAATATAAATTTAAACAACACATTATACTTTGTCGATCCCTTTTATGTTTGTGTGAAACCATTAGTTTAGTGCATAGTGAAATGTATTTATGTTTCGTGATTAAGTACACCTCTTTCACACCGTGTATGTGCCAAGATGTTATTGTAAGAAAAGATTGGATTTGACAAGCAGGCCAGAGGTCAGAACCCATTAGCAATGTTCCAGAGGGCAATGTGAGGAAGAGTGTCCGTTTTCTTTCTCTTGTCTTTTGAAATGGCTCTGTCCTTCTCAGGGCAATTTGTTGATGATGCATGGTTATGATAAGAATTGAGTGAAGGGCCTGAGGCACCCGTAAGCCTACCTAACCCAAGCCTCTGGGCCAGCACAGCTAATCTGCCCAGGTCTAGATTGAGCCCCTGATAGTAGAGGCTCCCTGATTGCTCCTACGTATCCCCGGGCTCTAGGCATTGAAGACACTTGTCGCTGATTTTGATTGACAGGTAGCCTGGCCATTGCAATCATCAGAGATGGATTGGACGTGAAGCCCCTGTTTGAACTAGTGTCTAGCTCTATTATTACTGTAAGAATGAATTCTGTTCTTCCGACTGCAGCAAATATAAAATAAATAAATCCATATAGCTATCTTAAACCTGACAACCAGTGATCAACAAGAACCAAATCCAACATGGATATCAAAGAATAGGAGAATGATAATAATCTCTAACCACAAGAAAGTAACAAAGGAATTTTTATTTCATGCAAAGCAGTATCTCATACTTAATGTTTTTGATTATTACGTAATACAAGCCTATCCACCATCCGAGAAGGGTCCCTGTTTAAAATGTGTCTGGTGCCCTGTTACTTAGGCTTGTGCTGCAGCATAATGAGCACATATGCTTATCTTCGTTACTCCTGGCTGAGAGTAAATTTTTCTCAGATGTTTTCTTTTTGCCTCTCTTCAAAGCTTTAGAAACTGTGTCAATACCTGTAAGGAGACAGCATATTTACTGGTCCAAGTGAGGACACATACGAAGCTCATTGCGTGCTCTTGCATCACTGTGAATTACAGTATTGTCAATTGTATTCATTCATCACAGTGAGCTGTCAAGATACAGCAGCTGTTTCCACACCGCATCAAATAACTTTATTGACTATAAACTAACTATTGATAGAAAATCCCACCGCACACAAAGTTGATTTCAAGCGTTGGATGTACTGTAAATAGAATACAATCATCTAAAGAGGATGAAGGAAGCATAATTGTAACACGATTAATGTTTTATTTTATTAGGCGTAAGGGATACTAAGAAAAGATCAAAGTTTAACCCTCAAAATCATGCTGCATATCGACAGGGGTCCCTCAGGACTCCGTCCTGGGTCCTCTCCTTTTATCTCTATATACAAAGTCACTGGGTTCAGTCATACATTCACATGGCCTGTCCTATCACTGCTACGAGAACGACACTGAATTAATGTTCTCCTTTACTCCCTCTGACACTCAGGTGGTGCAACGCGAATAGGCATGCCTGGCTGATATCTCAGCGTGGATGGCAGCTCACCACCTGAAGCTCAACCATGACAAAACAGGACTCCTCTTCATCCGCGGGGAGTCCAGCCCGTTCCAAGACCTAACCATCCCCATTGATAACGCTGTGGTCTTCTCCTCTATTACGGCAAAGAACCTGGGGGTCACCCTGGACGACCAGCTGTTTTTCTCAGCCTACATAGCGGCAGTTTAACGCTCTTGCAGATTCCTTCTCTACAATATCAGGAGGATATGGCCCTTCCTTACAAGACCCTACACACTGTCCTGACCAATGCGCTCTTGTTGCCCCCTCCCTCTGTGGAAAGGGCAGCCTGACATCCCGGTTACGACCATTCCCTGTCCTTGTCCCTCAGTGGTAGAATGACCTCCCCATGAACGTCTTCGTACACTTTCCGTCGAAACGTAAGACTCACTTGTTTCGACTCCATTTCGAAATACATTTTTATGTTAGATTTGCGATGGTCCTATTTTGTACCCTGGTGTTTAATGTAGCACTTGATTAGCTCTTTTCTAAGTGATTAGGTCGGGATGCACAAAATATTACTTATTACCTGACTTGTGTTTTTTTTTTTACCTTTTCCTGTTGAGAGCACTATTTTTGTAAGTCTCTTTGGATAAAAGCGTCTGCTAAATGATTGTAATGTAATGTAATGTAACCCTAACCCTAAGGTAAACAAAACAGTTTTGTTTTGTTCAACAATTAAATAGTTTGTGTTTCCTTACTTTGCATTGCTAAGTGGATAAACACAGTTTATTTATTTAGAAATGCATGCAAGTGCTCACTCACAGTTGGTGTGATTAATTGTAAGTACCGGCCAGAGACTTTTGATAGTGGACAGCAAACAGTAGACGCCTAGCTAATTTGCAAACGGTTCTTTGAGAAGGCCGACAGTGTGTGAACCATTCATCACACATGTCTCAGCTGAGCATCAAGCACACCGCTTTGTCTCCATCGGGCCTTTCAAGTACAAAGCCTCTTTAGAAAGGAGACGAGCAGCAAACAGAAATGATTTTTTTTTGCATCCTCCTCCCATCTGGTTCCTTGATTTGTGAGGAAACAAAAATTCGCAGGGGATTGTCATTGCTGGCAAAAAAAAAAAAAGCTGCTCTGCCTATCTTCTCAGAAACCTTTCCTTTCATGTTTTCATGTTACAACCCCTACCCCCCCCCCCCCCCAAGCCTATCTGTTTCACCTTGATAAGATAATGAAACAATCAAATATTAGAGATTCATTTCATGTTCAAAAGAATTAAAAGAATCTTTTGAGGAACTTAATGTCCATTTTATTGTCAGCAAAAATGATAAAAACATCAGTCACATAATTTGCCAAAATAAATAATACAATTTCGATTAACGTTTTGACGTCTAATGGTAACAGTTCAAAGTTGTTAAACCAAAGAAAAGTCTTCACAATAACAGCATCATACATTGTGTCATTTATCACCAATAAACATAATGAGGACCGTATGTGTCCTTTGTTTCCTTCATTCAAAGACAATTCGGAATAGAAAATATGTAATCTGAAAACTACAGAATCAAAAAAGCATGTACATTTCCCACCAGCTGACCACTGTCACTCATACCTTTGTGAGTAGTAGGCTCCTATGTTGTGATGATCTTGCAATCTTGTACAACAACAACTGAACAGTCAGCAAAGCTCTCTTTATAAATACATTTTTCCCTGTTAGTTCAAGAGGTCTCCATACAAAAAGGAGCACAACATGTTTATAGGGGCTGATTTATGATACAGATTTTCAGCTCCGCCACGTTACATATTTATCATACATGAAAATTGACCTGGCAATAGAAAGGCAGGCTTGAAGAAGAGAGACTGAAAGTCAAATACCACACTGTTTACATTTGTAAAATGCTCTGTCAGGAGGAAGAAAGTATATGCTTTTCTGCATCCAAAAATGTACTTGTAAATTTACTTAATTGTTTTATTTAAATTTCTTAGTGTTTCTTCACAAATATGTGCAGTTGGCTACTTGTCATACTGTGTAAACACCTTAGGTAGGTATGACCGACTGATCTGTTTGCTTGGCTTTTGAAGCTGCAAATCGATGAATAAATGTTAAACCCTTTCAAATCTCTTTGAAAACCCACCAAACCCAAAGAGAACAGGGACAGTGAAATTCAGGAGCAATGTTTGTTTTTTTAGAACATAAAGAGCAAAAAAATATGCATCAAAGTGTTGGGTTTGTGCCCATTGCTGGATTGAAAGTACCTCTCCAGATATGTACTCTACCATCTATGCAATCTGCAGTCAATGGCTGGACCTGAGCCCAACGCAGAAACCTTTTAACGTCTTTGCTTACAAGGTTTCCTCCTCCCTCAAGTCACTTTTGAAGTCTATCTCAAAACTTGCCGCATCACACTTTTGAAAATCCATTCAAGGGAGGTAAACAAACCAAACCTTTGAAGTCAAGATGCGGTTTTTTTTCTTTTCTGACCTCGCTTTGGTTGTCACCAAATCTTGCTTCCTCTGCACTATGGCAGATAAGTAAATTTTTTTCAGATATCAATAAATTACTATTGTGTTTTTTTTTTCTCTTTTGTCTAAGTTTTGAAAACAGGAACACTCGAAGGCTATGAGAACACGCTGGTCCCATCACTGTTGCCATACAAATCAGCCAGCTTCTTGAAGCGGGGTCCCCAGTTGCTGAGGTAATCGTAGTTCTGCTCTGAGTCTGTGCTTAGAGACTCCAGGGAGCTGAGTGACTCTGCTACTGACCCACTGCCTTCAAAAGCATACGTCTGCAAAGAGTCGTAGGGCGGAGCCGACGGGTCCACGTCAGCGTCCTTCAGCCGGTCCCAGATAAACTCCCGGAAAACCACATTGTCCGGTAGGGTCTTGTAGGTCGGACGGGAGGAGGTCGGATAGGGAAAGAAGGTGGGCGTGTCAGGGGTGACGTCCCTCCTGATCTTGGGGTCTCGAGTGACATTTAGGTTTCGAAGGGTCACCATGTCAAAGGCCTCTGTGTCTTCTTCTCCTCCCCCCTCGTCGTCGTATCGGACAATGTTCTCTCTGATGTCTCTCTCTTCCTCCAGTATCAGAGGCTCCTTCTTTCGCCGACGCATCGTCACAATCAGCAGAACCATCACTGTGGCGAGAAAAGTCGAAGACAAATTATTGTTATTTAACTTGAATGTTCGCAGGCTGGAACATAAAATAACACAAGCCAAAAATAAATACATAAACACTTTATTCATATGAGAGTCACACATTTACATTTGATCACAGAAGAGCAATTATCATAATAATGATGATGCTGATGATGTTTATGATGTCACATTCATCCTACATTTTTCACATCTCCAAACTAGCTGTAAACTTGACTAAAACTAGAATACGTTTGGGCCCTGGTCGTTGGGAGAAATTGTCAGAAACCCCTCCTCCAACCCTTCTTCCTTCTACCATACATTATTGCTGAAAATAACTCTCCGCACCCAAGCAAACTGGCAAATGTCTAATGATCCTCCATCCATCAATGTCACACGGGTGCCAGTGAAATATTGCTCCACAGGGCCATATTTCTTCCCCTTTCGACGTCTCTGGCTTCTGCGGGCTAGAGAGAGAGACCCAGGAAGGGAAGGCAAACACCGTTTCACAACCCATAATAAGGGCGTAAATGGAAGAGGTGGAGGGTAGGCGTGGTGTCACAAGAAAGGCTGCAGGAGATGCTGATGAATGCATGGCCCTCTCCATGCCATTTGGTGATTCGCCTTCCTGCGGTGGCAGTAAGTCTAGTACTGGTCAGCACCCTCTTTTTAATTCAGGGCGTAATCCACAGTAAAACAGCAGTATATCTCCTCTACCAAACACTGAACTAAACTGCATTCTACAACCATCCGTACAACTAGGACTGGGACAGCAATGTCCGATTAAATGTGTGTTCAAAAACTTTAAGACAGGCTGACAGGCCGTTTCCTTCGACTAGTGCCACAACATATTCCAAATTATATTTCGATTCTTCAGGGCTTTTCAAAGTGAATTACAAAGTGGTACATTGAAATAGAATATTCTCAGCGCTTTCCAGTCAGCCCCTTTAGCGTTTTATGCCTAGAAGGCAGACACGGCAAGTCACAAGCTTGGAACTGGCCAATGACCAATCATGTCCTACTAGAGCTGCAGGAGGATGGCTTAGCATACAAATAGTCTGTCTTTGGCAGCCACAAAATGGCAGGTACAAAACAGCAGTATGAAGTATGTAGACTGGACTGAAAACACATTCCTCATGCAATCCTTTTCATTGCAGACTTACATAGATGATGCAAATTGAGAATATGAAAAATATGTCTGGATGCATTCAGCATTATACTAGATTGTCTTTAAGTTGCTCAAACGATCCATCAAGTACAATCAATGCTGCACAAGGAATGTTTTCTGTTCCTCCCTCTTTCCTTGATAGTGTGCATCATTATAATGAACTGTAGCATATATAGACCCTTTCTCATCACAATAATGTTGCCTCGCTTCTTGCTGTGCTGAGTTCTTCAAAGCTCTGAGTAATTATTCACTTGGTGAATCAGTCGCAACGCCCCTATCCATCTTTCAGGCTACAAGGGCATTCAGCAAAAGGAACTTCAAGCTTTTGAAAAAATTGCTAAAATGCCACTCATATGTAATTTGCCCAGTTCACAAAATACCTCGGAAAAAGACAAAAAGCCACAATAAATACATATTAAAAAATTATAATAATCGCTGGGTGTTTTTATATGGCTCTTTCTTTTTGTTCCAGTCTTTACAGACAAATACAATGTCTAAACAGAAAAAACAAGACGGCCAGACTAACTGTTTTGGCCATTCAAGGCAGAAATCTATTCTTTTAGAAATAATTCTAAGAGACATATCAAATGCCGTCTATGGCAGCAAACTTCTACCTAAGACTCTAGTTGGTTCTATAGGATTAAAGTTGCTTGAGCAGAACAAAGAAAGCTTCCAGTTCGAAACCTTATCAAATAATTGTGTGTCAAGTGTATCTAATAATTTATATGTGATATTGACAATTTAGATAAGCACACAAAATACAGTTTAAGACTTATAGAGAGGGACATGGTTTTGCCTAAGGTAATTTAGTGAAAGAGTATAAGTATAAGTGTTCTCTATAATTACACTTATTAGAGCAGTATTCCGCCATTCCAATATACAGCTCTGGGAAAAAAAAAGGTAGACCGCTGCAAAAATCACTATATCTGGTTGTACTATTTATAGGTGTGTTTAAAATTGACATTTTAGTTTTATTCTGCAAATTACTGACAACATTTCTCACAAATTCCAAATAAAAAGCGTGACAATGCAATGAAGACAAGTTCATATTAATTGCAGAATGCTAATGTTTTAACTTCAGAGTTCAGAAATCCAATTTTGCAGTGGTCTCTTAATTCTTTTCAGAGCCGTACGTCTGAGCTACTACCACCATTTAAAGCCATTTTTCCTAGACAACAGCTGATTAATAATGAAAAGACAGGTAAGAGAAAAAAGAAAACCTCAGAACGACGATATCTATCAGGTTATTAGAGTGTGTGTGATGACTGATAACTAGAATCCGTGGCTTCCGGGGCCTGAAGTAAAGTGGCTGCCTGCTCTCCTCCCTGGCCTGGCTGGCAGATGAAAGTCGGAGAGGAGAGGTTTCAGACTGGAGAAAAGCCCCGGGCCTGACAGCACCGGAGGACGAAGAGCAGAGACAGCAGCAGCAACAGCGTCACATCTGGGCCTTATTCTTAGGCTCATCCAAAACAATGCAATCACAAGCAATCAGAGCCCCCGATTGCCGCCTGCAGATTGAAGAATGCCTTGATGGAGTCACGTAAGATCTGAGGATCACCACGGGATTGAAGTGCTAAAACGTTGCGCAAGGGGAGTTGTTGCGCAAGGCCGGGGATGGGGTTCCATAGGGGGAGAAGAGAGATGCACACAGGGTTGAAGGGGGGGGGGGTTGTTAAGAAATGGATGTGAGGGTGATACAGTGGAGGAAAGCAAACCGATGGGGACACAAAAAGACATGCACGCACATACCTGTACTTTGCAATGCTGATCACAAAAACACACACACACATTTACACAGACCTAGGCACAGAAGCTTGGAGGTGTATTAAACTGCAGGCCATTAGTTCTAAGAATGTGGCCAGAGGCCATGTGGTGCGGCATAGAGCAAGCTTTTCATTAGTAATACTGGGTTAGGAGCGGCACGACCACTCTCTGCCCCTGTTGCTCTTTGAAGTTTTCATTCTTCACCCAAAAAAAATTCTCTTTAGCAAAAAAAAGGAGAAAACCTTCCGAAGGGTTGAAATGAAAAGACAGGCTTGGCCCCTATACAAAAAAATAATTTTTTGGGGTTATTGTGTATCCTATTTAGGTTCGAGTTCGAGTTGACTAAATCATGGAACTATTGTTCTGCTCCTAATAGAGCCATTCCAGTGGGTCAGTGGATTTTATGAGAAGCAATTATACTACAGCTGTTTAGGATGGCTCAATGCACCTTCTGTATCTTCTTTATGTAAAGCTAATACATTTTAGTTTACAAATATAATTACAAACAGGTTTCCAAATGTCCCTACACGTGCTCTAGACAACTGTTGATAAGAGCAAAGGATGTTGGGAGCAGAGGATGTTGGCAAGGTTCCTGGACGCAGATCCCTTCCATTACTGTCGTCCTTGATATAAATGTATTGTCCTAATCACCAAATTGAATCAAATAAGGTGATTAGGCCAACACACACCAAACCAGAGGTAAACATTGTCCAATAATTAGTTAATTAGGTAAAGACAATGTGGAATCTAGTCTAAAACACTTAGATTGATCTTGACTTTAAATCGTCTGAGAAGTGGGAACTGTACAATATTTTAATATAAATAAATGTGATACATGTTTTCAAATATTCCAGGGTTCTCCTGGTTGAAATTAAACATGTTTTGTGTAATTTGTGAAAACTGTTATTACTGTATGTAAGAGGTAAGCAATTGTTTTTGTTTTTGTTTTGTTCTTAAGCTTTTCATTGACGGTTTTACTTTTGAATGAGTTTTGCGAGTCTATAGTATTTTGCGCATGTGAGGAATAAACGTTAATTTTGTGAGGTACGGTGGCCCTGAGAGGCCAAACGCAGTGTGTTATGCTTTTGTATTTGCAGTGCGTTTCTGTAATGTGTTATGTTATCTGAATTTGCAGCACATTTTCTATATGCTTGCGCTTGTGTTGTCAAATTGATGTACATGTTTTCTTAATTTGCTTGTGTTTTGTCTATTTGCATGTGTTTTCTGAAGTTACAGTGCGTTGGCCTCTCAGGGCCACCATACAAAATACTGTTTTTATTAACTACCAATTAATAGTTCCCTGATCTAAAACAAGGAATATTCGACTTCCAAGATTGATGTTAATCCAAATTTAGAGCCAAGTCAATGATGCTAACCACAACATTCTGCACAGATAATGAGGATATGGCTGGTCTTACCAAGAAGTGTGAGGATGCAGCCTAGGATGGCCATAAGGGCCCCAGTGCTGAGTCCAGTGGCTGTGTAGGCCACCGCTCCACACGATAGGACCACGCCGTCCGAGTCACACTCACAGACACGCACTGATAGGGTGTTGGTGCTGCTGAGGGCGGGGCTGCCACTATCCTTGATCAATACAGGAAGTCGGTAGAGGGGCTGTTCACGCCTTCGGAAACTGCCGCGTTTGGTCACAACAGAAGCAGTGTTGTCTGAAAGGGTTAGTCACAAAGTTCATCAGTCACAAGACGCGAGAGGAGAAGAGAACTACTTAAGATATGGTAAAGCTTCGCTTAATTTGAGTATTTCTTCTGAGATGGATAAGAATTGGAAGTGGGTAAATGTTAGGACGCATTTTACAATAAAAAAGCAGTATAACGTGTGTATGATATAGTTAGTTATTTATAGAAATCACTTAAGTTTAAAGAAAATTCTCTAACAATACTTAACATGTGTCAATGGAAATTAACTGATCAAATAGCTAAAAAAGAAGGCTTAATCAAGAGTTTGGCAAAACTATTGCTGGCTTATTAGGAATGTGAAAGTGAAATTATTCTTCATAAAGAAATCAAGTGCATTAACAGATGGGAGTCATTAACACTATTCATAAAATCACAGCGATATCCTTCTCTGCTTCTGGCCACCTGCCAGAAAACAAAGTTGTTGGCTAGTGTTCAAAAGGAAATGACCAACAGTCACACATGAAATTAAACCAAAGAATGCACAGAATAAATTACACAAACCAAAGAGAAAATACCGTTTGTCACAAAATATTAAAATACATCAGTGGACAATCATGCTTTCAAATCATTTAAAATCATATTTGGAATAAATAATTTTCATGTGCTTCTTAATAAAAGATAGAGAGAGCTTCTCCCAAGCATTTTCACAATGCTTTAACAAATGAGGACAGTTCTTTGAGCTCTGACAGATCTTTTGCTTTAGTCAATCACACTTAAAGATGGTAATTAACATGTATCTTGACTCTAACAGACTCATTCGACGTATAATTACACTGCTTATTCTGGACCTTCTAGGTGGACCAAGTACTGGTTTCATTGGTTTTAGGTACAACATCTACCATTGCTGGCTGACTTGTCATGACCAGAAATTACTTTCATACTGTGGAACCCAACAAAAAAATACATACAAGGCGACGGTAAGCAGACTTGAGGTTACTAACAGGCCGTTGTTCAATATTGTGAGTAAATAGTGAAGGGTGAATAGGGGTACCTTTGTTGTCTCTTAAGGTGAAGTTGGGATTGCCTGCTACGGGGGCATCCAGGGCAAAGTAGAAACGATGGCCACTTGGAGGTTCGTCCTTGTCGACAGCACTTATAGTCTGGATCACCTGCAGATACATGGAGAGAGAGAGGGAGAGAGAGAGAGAGAGAGAGAGAGAGAGAGAGAGAGAGAGAGAAAGTGAGAGGAGGGAAACAATGGGTCAGTCATGATTCTGTTTCATGAGTGGTTTATGTGTATTGTATATTTTTATTACGCAAACTGACTGACTTATTGATTGGCACATCGATTGATTGATTAATTTGTGTGGTCCATTAATGGGTAGATTTATTTTACAATGCAATGCCAGTTTTCTGGACTGCTGGTGTATGAATAGCAATCCAGGCAGTTGGATAAACATGATCTGGTTGAATCACTTCCACTTTGGTGTAGATTTATGCACAAACTAACATAAATCTTTCTTAACACCGGGCCAGGGTAATGGTGTGAGTAAAATCAGGCAGATCAGCTTGATTTAGATTTACAAAAAAGATTTATTGTATAATGTTGGCTATGGTTTTACATCACTTATCACTGGAAGTAAGTGCTCATTTGGCAGGAGTACCACAGCCTTTTAGGGATGAGAATTTACTTTAACAAAGCTGGTACTTAAAAAGGTAGAGAGAAAAAAATGTATTTTTCTCTGAAGCAAATCATATCTTCAGTTCTCTGTCCTGGTGGCAATGTAAGGACACTTGAAGCACTAACCTTCTGTGCTGCGTAGATGCTTACAATTTAAACAAAGATGAATACTTGACTAAATATTATCAGATGCACCTGCTACGACTACGAGGTCAAACATGTAATCATTATAGAGCCAGGTCTTTATCTGCATAATATGTTGTTGGATACAATCAAGATGTACTTAACATATACATATTCTTATTTTTTCCCAAAGGCAATGCATGGCTAAGCTGTAAGACATTACAATTACATTATTCAATAGTGTGAATATGACTCATGATAAGGGCTGCTCATAGCTTGCTGGGGGCAAAATAAAACAACAAGTCGAATTTCTTTCTGGTGGTTTTTCAGGGAATAAATGTTACGCATTCAGCAATTCCTTTGCCTTATAAAACACCAAGAAAAATATCCGACACCTTTTCATCTACTCCACGAAAAAACTGTGTGATAAAAAAGGTGAATCGTTGGTACCAAATAAAAAGAAAAGACCCGCATACTATGTAGTAGTAACTACTACTACTAGTAACATGCAGTCTTCAACACCCATCAAGAAAATCCGTACTGAGTCACAGCACTTTCACAGAAACGGTCTGAAGCACTTCAGTCTCAAACATACCCTCTATTCATACACAGTGTCCATATGGCCAGTGTGGGTCAGCCTCAGTGGGTGTTACTGCAGAAATGTCCTCACAGCTTCATAGCCAGCCATCTGAATCAGTTTTGCAGGCAGTCTAAAGAACCAAACTTTGCAACACCTCAAAACTATCGACGCCATCAAGGATGTCTAAGCATTTCACACCAAACTATTGCTTGCCAAAACTACATCCAACGCTTTATTTAAAGTAACCTAAAGCAAAAAAAAAAAGTGTGATAAAAAAAGAGGCAACAATCCATCATGTGGGAAAAGAGGATTATCAGTTGTCATCTGTGATTAAATGTTCTGGTTACAAGCTGTCTAGATTTGGAGTAGGTGGTAACAAAGAATCCCTGCCAATTATCAAAACTGGCAAGCGGAATAAAATTGTATGAATATCAGGCTCCATTCCCAGCTTGAAGCACTGTGAATCATAAATATAAAGTACATACGTGTCTGTTTCAAATATTTTGGTATCCGGCTAAATTTCCTTTGAGAAGTGAACATTGAGCAGAGGTCGTTCACCTGTATTTTGGGACAACATTGCTCACTGAGACCCAACAGTGGAGCATGTGCAAATAAATAAAAAGGTCCTGCATTACAGCTCACAAGAGACGCCATTCAGCTTCCGTTCACAACACAAACTCCTATTTCTCCACAGCTCCCCATGCCTTGTGTACTGTAATGTAAATTCCGGGTTGGATAGAGATGTCACTCAGGGCTCATCCACTGACTGCTCCAACACAAAGGAATGGGAACCCTTTGATGTCCTTTGAATATCACGCACGGTTTCTCAGCTTACCTGACGTTCCTGGCTACCGGGGGGGAAAGGGACTATAAATCAGCCTTAAATCAAGCACTTTGTAACGTATAATGCTTTTCATTAGCCCGTCTCTGATGCAAGACCTTTTCAGAGCGTCTTCAGCAGTGGATCTTGATATGGACAGGAAGAAGCCAACGGAAAGGAGAAAAGACACGGATGTGGGCATAAATTGATGTGGAATTACGGTAACCACAGTTTCCAGATGGGGGGCTGTCAGGGGCCAGACTGATAAACTGGGATGAATCATGGAATTAAAGGAGCTCTGCGTTTACACATAGGGCCAGATAAAGCTGATGACAAAAAAAATGCCAGTGTGTTCATTTGTGGCTTTATAAATAGCAGCATTTAAACAGACATGCACAATAAGGACAGAAACACACACACAGACACACACACAGACACACACACACACACACACACACACACACACACACACACACACACACACACACACACACACACACACACTGCATATCGTCGAACAACAATTATAGTTAAGTGACAGACAAATTGCATTCACACAAAGACGGATGGGCACCTATCTAGTTGGAGACAATTTAGAAAAGACCAGGCTACAAATGAGTCACTTGGTTTGGTCTAACCTTGAGCGTGAGACTGAGTTTCATTTTGGATATGGTCATTTGTTTTTAACTTACTACAACAAGCTAGATGATTACCCTTGTTCTATAAGGGTTGAAATGGAAAGTTACCGTGTTCTCAATGTCGTCACAATTTCATTATGGCTGCTTCGGTGTGTTCAAAAGTTTGTGTGGGTTTTGATTAATTTATTTTTATATGTACCTTTTTGGAGAGCATATTTTAGGCCTGGAAATCGGTCATATTGATTTATTTAGTTACTTTCAATTAAATCAGCTGGACTCAACCCATTACGGACAGCCACTTGCAGATTAGGATGGTGATTGAAAATTGAGTGGTGCGTAAAAATAATAATTGGTGTCAAATGGGTGGCACTTCTGATTGCCATGATGCTGTGATGGCTGTCACCAGGGCTTGTGTTGATTTGGAAATTGGGAGGAGCTGCCTGGAGTTTTTCACACCCCTCACTGTGTTCACTGCCTTGATACCCCCCTGTGACATCAACACCCAAAACAACACTCACATCAGTAACACCACACCAACCAAACACACAGACAGACAGACACCACATGCACGGGCAGACACATGCCGCGAACACACATACATATGCCATGCGCACAGATTGCACATACAGAAGCTGCCTGGTTTCATTGCAATCAATGCAATATGCTCAACAAATCCCATCTTTCAATCGCTTTACATTTCTATATGTCAGCTCTCTCTATTCCATATCGATCAGCCACGAATGTCTAAAGTGTGAGGCTCTCCGGTCCCGACGGCAACACGACCGAAAATACTATACGATCCGGAGATTCAGACAAATCTGCATTGCTGAGGCTTAACTGACCCCCTGTTGAGTTATCTGGCCTTGGGAAGTGTGGGCAGAATTTAAATTCCATACTAATGAGGCAACGGCATGGCAGAGCTGGTTCAGGTGGGCAACTCAGGCCACAGCTATTCCCTACGTCACACCAATCTATCACTCGCATACGCTCATCAGTTTAACGTGGTCTTATTAAACCACAGTTCACTCGCCACGCCGGCTCCTACAACTGCTCCGCCGCTTACGGCTGCCAACACTGCTATGCTCCTGTTCTTTTTGCTGCACACCCACCTCCACCCCAGCCTCCACCTACATCAAGTCAAGTGAATCTGCAGCTTTCTGCTCTACCAATGGTTGCTCGTTGAGTGTTTGAATATGACCTTGGGCTGGAAAGTAATTTTGAGCAGCAGACCCTTGACGCCATCTTTCAGTGCATTACCATGTTACATGCAATTAACAGTGGAACATTTTGCAAGTTGTTCTGACTGAATTCCAGTATTGAATGACTGTGCAACCTGGCTAAAAGATCCTTTCAACATCTTTCAGCAAGCCATTTAACTTTTAAAATGTTTAACTTATAAAATACTGAAGAGATATTTTGTTTCAATTGGTGGTTTGTTTTAAAGTATTTATTTTCTTCTGTCACGTGTTCTGCAAGTGAAAGACATGTCTTCATCATCTCAGGCAGACAGATCTAAAGCATATCATCTTTCACTGGAGACAAGAAATGGAAAGGTGTGGGCGGAAACGGACTTTCAGTACAAATCAATTAAACGACTCACCCTATTTAAACAACATTTGACACGGCAAGTTAAGTGCTCCTACAGCACATGTGATACTGTCTACATATAGTGTGCTGCAGCTTCGAGTGTTGACTTTGAGAAGAAAACAGAAAAACCGTAACAAGCTAAGCTTGCGACTTTAATGAAAACTTCCCACACAAAGCCTGTGCCAGTCAGTGAGCGCTTAGTGAGTCTGGATCCGCTGGGGGCTGGTGCCAAGGGAAGGGGGAGGGGCAGGGTGGCAGATTGGGGGCAGCAGAATGCCAAGAATGTCCATTCATGTATGTAATGGCTACACTGATGGAAATGATTGTAGCGCATGACCTCACTGGTGGTGCCCCCTCCACCCTGTTGTAATATCAATTAATATTATGGTGGAAGACAGACGCAGCGATGATCCGTAACAAGTGGCGTCTCTGGAGAGAGCCAGTGCCACGAGACGGCCTTAATTAGGGCCTGAAAGATGGCAGGTTATTCCAACCCTGCGCTCCCTGTTAATCTGCGCCACAGAGCTACCACAGCGCCGGCCTCAGCCCCGACCACCAAATGTTATTATTTCATCTTTGTCACAAATGAGAACAAGCCACTGGGCAAGACGAGAAAGCCAGTGGGCGTCCGTGTATCTGTAACGAAGCTCTCTGCTCATTTGCAGGTGTGAGTTCAGGGTCTAGTTAGCGCTAACAGCTACTCCTGAACGTGGATGTAAGTGCGGGGAAATATTTAATTATCACTAAAGGTAGGTTGTGAGCGGCAGAAACGACATGCATCCGCCCCCACCTCCTACACGTAACTGATTCCTAATTGGTATCCAAATGGTGCGTTAACTTTCAAATGTCAGACGGTGTATTGTGCTGTGCTGTTACGTGTAAAGTTTTATGACATCACCACTGCTATAATCCAGGAAAGAAAATATATAAGACCCAAGTTTTTTTTTCAAACAACAAACAGCAGCAGCTTACGTTAAACAATGTTCTCCAACAAAGTCTGGAATGCAACCATGTGGTAAAACAGGCTTCAGGCTTCACCAACGATACACAATCACACCAAAAACAAAACTCTGCTGTACGCCATATATACAGCTACAGTCATTCTTTCTTTGTCTAGAGGTTCATCTGTTACTTTCAGTAAACAAAAAACTAAATTAGTCCAAAACTAAACACCTATTCATAGAGCTCGCTTAGGGCTTGGAATGGTTGGTCTATTAATATGGCATAGGAAATATCTGCTCTCTATTTCTTTGAAGCTCTGAGGATTTTTTCTCTGCTATCAGCACACAACCCAGGTAAGGAAGATGACAACACATCAAAGAAAACTGCAAATCATTGTGGCAAGACAAATCATCAAAATAGCAGACAAATTGTGGAATCATGCATTGAATGGTTTTAAGAAGAACAGATGGTTCTTTATTAGAAATAAATGCCAGGGCAATTTGTCTAATAGAAAAAGGCTGTAAACAATTTATCATAACGTTTTTTTTTCTTGAAAGCTTTGAATAGAGGATCAATTCCAATAGTGAGTTAATTCAATGTGCTTTCTTTTTAATAAACTACGTGGAGGAAGTCGTTTTCATTGCTAAACAACTAATACATGCACACACAAACCCCAAACACACACACGCCTATTAATGGGCACGCCTTTCCATTTTCACACAAAAGATAGTGCGACTCCCATTGCATGGTGTCGCCTCTAGTCTAGACAAAATCATTTTTGAATGGTGTCATATTAAAGCCGTGTCACATCAGTTCAGTATATTCTAACCCGTTTGTCTAGAGTGACCCCCCAAGAGTTAAACTTACTATAGAAATCCTGTCTAATATGTTACCTCTCCCTCATCTCAATTCACCTCTTTCTATACAGTATACGGACGGGGACAGACCTCGCCCGTTTGAAACTTTATACTATGTATCCAGTAGTCACTGGAGCTGGACAACACCGGCTGACAGCTCAGCCATCACAAAGCCATCCCTAATGTAAGCATTCTGCTTTGGCCCAGTAATTACACATCTCTTGCACCTTTTTCCTGCTGATGATGCCGTCATGGCCGACTGCTGGGGCTGTGCCCTGTGGGGTTGGATTGCTATTCAATAATGGAGGGGAGCGAGGGGAGGATGCACCAGGGAGACGAGGAGCACTTTGTTCAAGGAAAGTCATTGTCTGTCGGTAATAATTATCAGGGAACAAAGAGGAAGGATCTTGTAAAGAAATCTGCTATATTAATTTCACTTAATATGTATAGATAATATCTGGCGATAATAACATTCTGTAGAGTGAGATGGGGAATCAATATGTTCTCATTACCTATGGGGATGATGGCGATAAGCCTACTCTTTCAATGGTACGCAAAGTGTCTTTTGTAATCGGACAACTATACTAAACCCCTGATGCTGTAAGCCACAGACTTGCATATGCATACAAAGACAAAAACAAAAACACAAACAAACAGGCAGACAATAACAGAACAGAGCAGAAGAGAACAGAACCAAACTTTGGACGTTGAGCACTCAAATTAAGAGACTAAGAGATTCAGATTAACCTTTCAACTGAAAGATGGGTTATGCCGTGGCAACAAATGTAGAATTTGTATAAGTGGAAAGACTCTAAATATGGAGGCGATACATTATCTTATGCATTCATTTTAGTACCAAAGGTACACAATTGAACACCAAAATGCCCACGAGAAACAACCGAGCGGAACCGAGGAAATCAAGAGTTTCCCCAGACCATCAACAAAAACATAGCCACACTTCACTGGCACCTAATGCACAAAGCTAACCATGTACATAAAAGGTTCTCGTTTTGCTGATGAAATCATTTGCTATTTGTGTACCCCCTTCTGCGAGCACATGACAAATAACCTATGAAGGGGGAATGCAAATAACGTACTTAAAAGCGCCTAATAGCCATTTCCAATACAATGCATCATTATGATCAATTGTACTTATTCAGTTCTGCACGCCTGCTTTTTTTTGCCCTTCGCCTCTGATTGTGTTTCCCAAATGCCAAGAGTAGACGGATCGCCATTGCCGACTCACAAGTCATTTAGCTACAATGAGGCCAAGTGCTAAACACAGGGGAAATGCATTGCACGGCCCGCGAGTCTGACACGCCTTACCAACGGCACACAGTCTCCAAGCTCTCAAGCCTCCCTTTGCTTGTTCTGTTTGCAGGGTGTTGCAATGCATTTTCCGCACCAGTAGCCAGCACACTGATCCTGTAATTATAGCCACCATCTCGACCCCCCCACCCCCCAACCCCCTCCCCGTCCCACCAAATGAGGAATCAGACCCGGGCAGACACACACTCCAACCCAGCATGAAATATCATATTAATGTGTGATAGCATTGTAGAGTCAGACCACAGGCATATTTAAACACTGCCATTAATTTAGTTGGCAGCCGCAGTGGGAAGATGAGAGCTGATCTAATGAACGATGGAAGCGTCACCCACACCTGCAATTGGATACGAAGAGTATAACTTTCTAAAAAAGATACCCCCCCCCCCCAAAAAAAATGACCTCCGGCTTGGAAATGTAATGATGCACAATTGCAATTGTTTTGAGTTATGCAGTACTTCTAGACTATGAATAGTCCAAAAGCGCAAAAAGTAACAGTACATGTATAGGGAGAGGTGCAGGGTGTGCTTGGTGTCTCACCTGCCCTGGCATGGTTTTTTCACAGAGGAGGGTCTCATACTCAATGGCAAAGACTGGAGCGTTGTCGTTTATATCCAGGACTGTTAATAAGGCAATGCTTTTTCCAATCTGTGTTGGATCCTCTGAAACAGAGAGAGAGAGAGAGAGAGAGAGAAAGAGAGAGAGAGAGAGAGAGAGAGAGAGAGAGACTGTTTTTCATCCAGGGAAATTTCCATATTAAGATTTTTTCACCAGATAAATTATTTTTAAATACTTTAATTTTACTGTATGTGTGTGTGTGCGTGCGCGCGCTTGTCCAATTTCTAGAATATTGATCTTGCTCCTGCCTTTTTAATTAATCACAGAGGTGGAGAGTGCCGAGGCAACCAAGGCACGAGCGCCCGCTCTGATAACATATGCAAAGCTATCCCATCAGGCCAGGCTTCCTCCGCTGCTCGGGTAGGGGATGGGCCACAGTGATCAGGCAGCTAATTAGGCTTGGATGCGGAGCTGATGTGGGAACCACTGTGTGTGCGGACGTTCAGCGCTGCTTGGCGGGCCCGGCGTCTTGACACACACTGACGGCTAAATGGCTGTGTCTGAGTGCGGGGACGGTGATTTAGCCTGGCGTCGCTGCCACACTGACAAGAGACGACGCGCTGACATTCGGGGTGGCAGATTTGACGCTAATAAAAAGGACGCGTGGCGCCCCGGGGCGCAGACTTGTTGTCATTGGCTCGGTTTTGGAGCACGGCGGATGAAATGTGAGCGACCGCAGCTCAAATGCACAACATCGCTCCACCAGAAACACTCGGCGTCCTCTGAAGTGGCGTGGGGCCAATTTTCAGCCCACTAAACACTGTCGGAAGGCATTCAGATCTATGGACAAGAACCACGGCTCCGCCTCAGACTCTGAACTGCTATCAACCGAAAACAGAACAGAAGTGTCAGAAGGTGACAAATGGCGGTTTTTTAACCCGCCGGGGCCATGTATGACATTTCACAGGGTTGTGATCAAATACGGGTTACGTGTTAAGATACCATGGGTAGACTGAGAAGAGCAGAACTGTATGGAGAGTCGATGGACTAAAAAGCCCATCCTGTCCGATTTCCATTGGGGCTCCGAAGGTAAAAGAGTGTACTCCGTCTATTGATATGACACGGCCGTCTACACGCCCATCTGAAGCTCCTGCCAATGGTTGCCGCGGGTGCGGCGTCTGTGCGGCTGCGGCGTGAAGGACGGCGGTGTGAGAGACAAGCCGGGGAGGAAAATGCCCTGCGCCCTTGAAGCCGTCCGAGGACGAGGGGAGAAAAAAAAAAAGCACGCGGCAGCCCCTATCTGCCGCGTCACATTAGCATAGTTCAGCCGAGGGTGAGCGCGCCGGCCCCTAGTCAGCACTTCAGCCCCGCGCCCCACCACGACTCAGGGAGACCCGGAGGTCACGGCGACCGCCCCGCCTCTGAATTAACATTCCCCGACAGCCCCACCGCGACCCAAACGCCTCCTCACGTTATTGTTGGCATGGTGTGGGGAGACGGGACGGGGGCCATCGGTGGCCGGGGATGCTGGTGATTCATCTAGTTGACAGGGCTGAGAGGACTGCTACGCTCTCACAAAGTCCTCATAGAGTAATAACATGACACCGTCTGGCTCGGGATACCTGGCAGATGGATTCCCCTCGGCGACGGTGCGTGAGTGTGTACTTACGGCTCTCCATAGCTAAAATAGTGATGTTGTGGACCGAGTTGGCCTCCCGGTCGAGGGGCTTGGCCGTGCTGAGGACTCCACTCAGGGCATCCACGTTGAAGAAGCGCTCCAGGTCTGTGTTTCTGTCGATGGAGTACCTGCGCACCGACAGACAAAGAGGACAAGGGCCTTTGTTCCAACAATATTGCTATTTATTATTTTCTCTGTCACACACACAGTCACCAAGGTAGTGGATAGAAGTGCTTTAGGACTTCAAATTGTGCAGGAGTATTACAGAGTTCTGCAATAAACTCCTTATAATTTGATCCATGCATCCATCCATTAATTTGTGGCACGATTTTCCAAAAGTAGCTAAAAAGAACAAAGGTTATTCATATTATTGTGATGGTAATCATTCTGGAATCATTAGTTGCAGGAAGAATTGACAATACACATTTTAAATGCTTCTAGAAATTGATCTACATCAATATTTGATCAGTTGGAAGCTACATTATATCTAGCATTCAGTTGATAACTGCTTGAAGCAGAACAAACACTATCAATTCTCACAGAAAATCATATTTCTTGAAAAATATGACAACTTCAATTAGCCTGTACCCAAAGGGTATTATTCATTGTAATCCAATTCTTTGGGTTGCATTAGTTCCACAATAATTGTAATTTGAAAAGAGGTAGTGCAATATATTGCAACTGTTGATGGTAGCAAAAGCAGCAAAAAGAAGCAATTTACAACGACAATGCTTAGGGTAATTTGATTTTCTTATTAAGATTACTAACAATACTAACAGTCCAAGCATGAATACCATGCAATATTCTTTCAATTAACGCATAATGATAGGGAATCTTGTGAGTGAAAACCTCCAGATTGCATTTTGGAGAGCCTGTTTTGTGTTATAAATGCCATGATGACACTGGTAAAGAGCCTTGGCCGTCCTGAGGGAATGCCCTTCTCATGTTCAAGATGGCACCACACACCATCTGGCTTTTAGGGGCGACTGGATTCAAGTAGCAGTGGGTTCAGAGGTTTTGCAGATACTGCAACGCTCCTAGTAAGGCAATCTAAGTAAAAGATAACTTCCGTCAAGGGGGTTTTGTGGTTCTGGCACATACAACACACACGTCGACATTTAACATGCAGCACAGTTTCAAGTGAATGTAACAGGATTTAGCCTCCCTGGTGAGCACAAGGTAGAGCATAGGGGTTATTTGAGGAGACTGGTTCCATTTGAGAAGATAAGGGGGACTAGGAGACTAAGAGAAGGAGATTGTCTCTAATGGTGTGTAATGACTTGAGCTTTAGCTTTACCTGATGCCACTGTTCGAGGTATCTGGGTCATGAGCAGAGACCCTTCCAATGGACGTGCCCACTTTGGAGTCCTCGGAAACAACCATCTTGATGAGTGGAGCGGAAAAGACGGGCGGTTCATTCACGTCCTCCACTGTCACTTTGACCGAAGTCGTGTCACTAAATGGACCTGCCGTCAAAAAGTTGGAATCTATGTGGCGATTGGTGGCTTCAACTCTCAGGGAAAAAGTACTCTTTGTCTCGAAGTCGAGAGGCTGAAAAAAGGTAGAGAAGAGGAAAAAAAAACAGTCGACAACACTCCAAATAATAAATACTTCCATTGAAAAAGGATTTATTTTTTTCTCTCCGGTCTGCCTTTATGTAAGTGTGATAGGTCGTGAGGTAATAATAGAAAAATTCACAGTGCGGCACTCAAATGTAACAAAGAACCTTGTGAATGGCGAGGCTAAAAATGCACCTTGATGGTCACATGGCCTTTCATGGTCTTGTGCGACACCCACCTCCGTCTTTCAACCAGATTTGTATGTTGACTTACTCTATACTATGAGAGTGAATAATTAATTTCAAGAATCACACCTACGGTGTTGAATGGTATTAAGAAAATGAAGGCTTTTGAAAACATTTGTTGGGGCTTGTAACATATGATACACAAAGACATTGTTGTGACACTTTCATTGTGACCGTCGCATCCCCTCCTCTGTGAGGTGGCTGTCTCATACTGCCACAAAACCAACAAACTATCAAATTCTCCCCTCTGACAAGTGTCGTATGGCCTTTAAACAATAATGGCTGCCTCACCCGTCAACAAAAAAAACGGCAATGGCCTGTCATAACTGCGGTATGCGCTGGGTGGACCTTTTTTTGTCTCTCTCTACAATGTACATCAGCAAGAACAAAACAAACTAAACCTGTTCTGAATCTATCAAATCTAAATACATTTTAGATCAGGAACTCGTTATCCATCGATGTTGTTCCATGGCAGAACATTGGGTTTGTATGGTGGCCTTTGATGCACCTTCAAAAGGAGGATAACCCCTTCCTGCGTGTCCTCGTCCGTGGTGATGTTGAACATTCCAGGCCCATCTCCATCCATTATTCTATAGTTCATTTCTGCGTTGGAGCCTATATCAGCATCCAACGCCTTGATCTTGGCCACAACAGACAACACTGGCAAGGACTCCAGGACAGTGAACTGATAGTTTTCTGGAAAACAAAAACAGATGAGAGCAGGAAAGTGAGAGAGGCAGAGAAACGAGAGGCATGGAGACAGAGAGAAACAGGGAGATAGATAGAGAGGGAGAAAGAGGCCAGTTGAAGAGAGGAAGGGAGAGGAAAATAGAAGACAGGGGTTATGGATGAGCTTATTTCCTCCCCAACTCCCTCTCTACCAGCTCAACTTCATCATACCCCACAGCTAAGGCTGATGCACTGCCTTGATCATGTCGCAAAGCGCAGGTGTAAGATGTGGACAGGAAACCAGAGGCAAGAACACAAGAAATATGCAGTAAAACAAGCAGACAGTTAAAGGCAGTATAAGAACCCGATAAAGGGTCGTCACAGTTACTAGTACTAGTGGTACCACAGGCAATAATAGTGACAGAATAAATACCAATATTAGCTTTTTTTTTTCCTTTGCCTAAGAGTCTTTTGTACAAATACTTGAAAGTACTACACAGCTTGAACACTCTCTATGAAATTGGCTATCCCTTTGGCCAAAGTAAACGGGAGACTCAGTTGGATCCCTATGGATTTGTTTTCATAGGGTGAAATGACCACCGGAAGATTCTATTTGCCCCATTGTGTTCTACAGGCTTTTGTCTGCACCTTACAATATAGTCACTTACATATGAATAAAAGAGAGAATCATATTCATAATCATAATCTCCCCCAATCGCTATGGCGAAGCTCATTACCAGACCTTTCCGTGTTCCTCACCCTGGTGGCTCCCTCTATTGCCGTCTAAATGCTAATCTGCCTGACATTGTTTGCCACCGTGTAATCTTTGTAATGGCTTTTTAATTTGCCATGGAATAGCAGCTCCTTAAAAGACCCCCCCCCCCCAAAAAAAAAGTGCCTCCCTGCCTCCTTTTGCCCCTCCCTATGTCCCATTTCCTTTATCCCCACCCCCTCCCACCCTCCAAACTGTCTTCTCGTGTTTCCAACCTTTCCATTCCATTCCCTCTCTTTCGGCTCCGCTCAGCCAAGAAGCAGCCACCGCCGCTGGACTCTATCAGAAGTGATGCACTGTAATGCTCCATCGATTATGACCCCCGACCCTGGGTGCGGGACGGCTGGGGCAAAAAATCCCCGCTTGCTCCCCCAAAGTCGCTTTCTTCGCAGCACGGCGGCACTGGGTTAAAGCGGCATTGACGATTTGTTGTGCGAACTTGAACCTGTTTCTCCCCCCGGGGGCAGGCAAATTGACTCAACTTCATGGCAGTCCGACGGTGAGTGCACTGGCCAGGCAGCAGCAGGGCTATCAGCAGTAAACCGATTGCCTGGGCCCTCAGATTATCATGAGAAGCACCTCACGCCTTTGAATCTTAAAGCCCAGCCCGTAACCCATTAGCAGCCCGTGAAATAGGCTGACGACAAAAAAATGTAGACTGATTGATCCTGGTATCTGGTACCCCCATCCCACTCTTTTAGACGTTCACACACACACAAGCAGGTGCACCCCAACACACACACACACACACACACACACACGCACACACCAGCACGCACACTGTAGCTGCCCCCAGCTTTAATGACGAGGAGGTACGGCAGGAGAAGAGAGATTTAGACCTCCCGGGGAAGCTGCATTTGAAGTCTTTGACCATTCGCATGAAAAAAATAAGCTGAAAATAAATAGGCAAACACTTTAAAAAAGGTACCGAAGAAAAAGGCTGATACACCGCAATTCTTATATCTGAAGGTGGTTGCCGTGTTGTTTTCTAGCTATTTCATGGGATATGTTTGCTTTCGGTCCATTTTCAGTATTCTGAATTGTTGTCCCAACATGATTTGAAAGTCAGAGAAGTCGGTGCATTGGGTTCAGGTGTGTGTCCAATCGCTGTGCGCCACATTGGTATTCAAGAGTGTTTACAATCAAAGGCTTACTGTGAACAAAGTGTGGTGGGTTGTCATTGACGTCTGTGAGCGTGACGGTGACCGAGGTGGTGCCGGAGAGACCGCCCATCTGACCCACCATGTCTTTGGCCTGGATGACCAGAACATACTGGTCACGGGTTTCACGGTCCATGTTGGGCAGAGCCGTTCTGATGATGCCTGGAGAAACGGCAAGAGAGAAAGAGAGGGAGGGAGGAAGAAAGAGAAACATAAAACTAAATTCAGAGAAGGGGTTATGTCTATTCATACGTGACAAGCTTTTTCCAAAAACAGGTGTGTTGCTAAGAAAATGAATGTATTCTTAAAGGGGTTCAGTTGTCACAAAAATATTATTGCTATTTACACTAATAATCTTTTTTCTTTTAAATTACACACCGCTATTTATATAGCCAGACAGATACTTGATTAGCCCGCGTTCATACTTACTAAACAATTAAATTGTTACTGGTCTGTACCTTGGCATGGATCTGTCACAAAATACGATGTTGGATGCAACATCCACTTTGCACTCAGGAAAAGTTCCTTACTTTCACACAGGTGTCTAATTTAATATCACTTGTCTTGAGGTCAGCCCTCATTGCATTTACAGTACTGTGGTAGCTCTCTAAGTAGACCATAAAACCACCTACAGTTGCAGAACAGCATTCACAAAAAGGCTCAGCTAATGGCATTTTAATCTGAACTCTATCTCTCAACAACGTAAAATTGTATCTGAATAATCCCACAAAATGAATACCACACATTTAAATGCAAAGGAAAATAGTTATAATCCTTCTAAGGCAATTACAGTTGCTTTAATGACTTACGATAGGTTTGTGTTTGATTAATTAAAAAGCACTTATTGAGAATTACAAAACTAAAGAACATAAAAGATTACTCTCTAAGCACCCCTCAAAGCTCCCAAACATAGTTGCTAAATAAATACACCACATAGCCTTGCATGGTGAATATTACTTGGTGAGCACTGAATTACGGCAGTCACCGATCCTATTTTTGGTATTTCCAGAAGGGCAAAAACTCTCCATTGCACACATTGCCTATTCATGGTAAAGATAACATCGCAAAAATAATGGCAAGGTCATGAAGTGACCCTACCAAATCACTTCCTACATCAAGTTTCAATTTGAAGTTTTCAGAATGTAAAAATGTAATGCTTAATGGTTTGCAGAGGTTTAAAGAGTACAGTAAATGTAGTGAGGCAGATTAAATGCTTCTGTTTACAGGGGCTGACCATAGTGCTACTGTAATATATCAACAAAATAAGCAGTCTGTATTCACATAAGCAGCAACATTTCAATCTAAATCAATATGGAGCTGATATGAGGCCTACACTACGAAGCGAGGTAACTGGCTTACCCCGGTAAGTTCGGGAGTAACTTTGTGACATCGGGGGTAACTTCCCGATTAACCCATACAACAAAAGGTGGGTAAGTTTTACCCAAGGTATGTTGTCATAGCAATTTACACTCTGTCTCTAAACTGCTTCGAGCAGTTTATGTTCGTGGTTCGTGGTTCAATGTTAAGCGCTAACCCTGTAGTTGGGAAAATTGCTCTGCCTAATACAGAGCAACCCTGTTTTCACATCTTAGATATATTATTTTATGTATCCTTTCGTTTCAATTATATAACAAATTAAACAAGTGCCCGTAATAGAAAATAGGATACATTGGTTAAAATTCTTAATCATAGAGGTTATATTATTTACATTTGGGAGAGTAAAATTTACCGTAGTTGCAGAAACATACACATATGACAAGAATACTGCTAAGACTTCACTCTCGGCAATGCGCTGCCAAGATTTATCCATTAACATTTGATTAAACTATCCTGACATTATCAACTTGCTGTCTTCCTGGGTCAAAAATACGGAGCATGAGCTGCCAACCGCACCCTGTGAATGCACACAAACTCCAAGGAGTTGACACCGACTTAACTAACACACATCTTAATCACTGTTGTAGTACCGTTGCAACACACATTTGGATAGTCAGAGTTTGTCAACTCCGAGTTTCCTTGTTAACCCCGAGTTAGATCAGAGTAGTTTAACCTCCGTTCGTAGTATAGGCCCCTGGTTAAATAAGAACAAAGTTTCAGGGTGCTTGTTGTTATTTGTCTTCAGTGTTCAGTGTCTTATTTTGGTGCTCTGCCTGACTTTGGCTGTGGTTCAGTCTGTCTGACTTGAAGACGTTCAGCCTACTTTTGGTGAGTTCAAAGGTTAAATGACGTAATTTATCAACAAATGTGTCCCACTGGCTGAAATGATCTCGTTGACATTTGGTCACGTGCAATTCCACCCTGCATGTAATTTCCTCTGCAATCTTGAGACAGCTGTAGTACCCTTTTTCTGTCTTGATATCCTCTCCCTAGACTTTTGACCCAAACCTATTTGACAAAATAGCAGGAGAAATCAAGATACTTAAGGAAATAGGGACCTACTGTCAAGAATTGGGCCAGACCATAAAATCTGTGTCAGATAGAGCAGAAAGAAGTAGCCATTGGCTATGGGGAACAAAGTAAAGAACATCATGCTGCTTAGCATGATTTTACCAAGCCCGCACAGAGTAGGGAAAGTAGGGATTATTATTATAAAGCCTTCTGGATGTGTCGTGGGCTCAATTTAACAAAATATAAGGGATGAAAGGTGTCCACTTCCCCATTGAAGTTTGTACTCTAGGCTATTACTAACCAATGGTGACACAACGCAAAAAAGCAGCTCGTTAACAAAACCAGCCAGCTAGTTAACTAATTAATTAATACAGCTAACTAAACTAACTGATGGTCATATGTCACTTATAACTTGTAAAATGTATCCAAAGCTAACATTGTGTCATGTTAGTTTGCTAGCATTATCTAGCAATGACAGTGCGAAAATAAAGCATCAAAGCTAGCAAGAAACAAATCTACAATGGGGACTGCTCATTGACTGCTGTAATTGGCTTCAAAACATAAATAATGTCCACTGTAGTCATGCAATTTAGGATATAAGGATGTCATGGAAAAATAAGATAGTGTGAAGAAAAAAAAAAAGTTCATATAAAGTCACCAGTGTTGCCAAATCTCACCAAATAGACAAATAAGCAACCTCACCTTAAAAATAGAGGTCCCAGAACAAGACAAACACTATTATAGCCACATATTTATAATTAAATTATTAAAACCATGTAAAGTAAATAAGTCTGAATCAATAAATAAAAATAATAATAAACAATAAACAAAATGGACAATATGGGCATCACAAAGTGACAACCCTCTCTAAACTCCACAAGATGTGCCATTTCCATCTTGCGTAGGCAACGGCAAGAAAACGTGAGTGAATGACACACACAGAGAGAGGTACAGTTGCATCCCCACTCTTTGGTTACCCTTTCACAACAAGGAGTCAAAACATGTCATCCCAAGAGCTGGTTTATTTTTAAGCCTGGCACCTTCTTGTTGCGAATCAAAGCATCTGTCTTTGTACTGTATGTTACAATTCGATCCATCTGCTCCTGTATTTCCCCCTGCATCCCTCCGCTATCCATCGATTCATCAGCTTCCAACCTGACTCTCCCAACATGTAACCTTGTAGCCAATTAAAGAGCATGAACGAAGCTCCCATGTCTGCTGTGCTGACACCTGTGAACCCTGTTTGCTGACATGCATCAGAGAACCCCACTTCAAGTCTTCAATCCATCAGAGGGCTCTCAAGCCAGGCTAGGAAACAAACAGAACAAACACTTTCATTTTTCACCGCTGCATGGAACACCAAAGGACTGTAGGGGCAAAACTGAACTTGAAACAGACTTTAATCCTATAGAAATAAAGTTGTAGAAGAAGTTGGTTTGCATTTAAACAACAACAACAGCATCAACACCAGAAACAGCTCTTCTGACTTCATAAAACAAGGAAAGATGTTAAGTGTGTGCAGTCAGCAGTGAGATAAACTGATGATCTCACTTTACCACAGATAGGCCTCACATACAATTGATATACTTATTTAATATCAACTCTCCCTGTCTTGGAGCCAGAGATATTGCCTGTGGTTAATGATGCCATGAATCCTGGTTCCGGCACAAAGGGGGAAAAAAGCACACGGAAAACAGACAATGTGTTTTTTCCCCCCGCCTGGCCAGCAGCACACATATTTCTCACAGAACAACACTGCTAATCCGCACAGCTATGTCGCGAGGCTGTTGTTTGTCTGCTGGGTGCCAGCCCCCCTCGCTTTCTATCTCTGTTACCCCGCGCGGCGCTGGTGTCATTCCCGGGGAGAGGCGATGATTAAAATCCCTCTGTCGCTATCACGGCACTGGCCTGCATAGCGCCGTGACTCCTTGCCTCCGGTGCGAGGCAGACGCATCGTAGCCACGCATTTATCTAGCTGTCGCTACACCGCTGGCGGCAGACGGGTGGGCCATGCTCCCTACTCGAGTCCAAGATCCTTGACATTTGTCTTGGAAAGAGGAAATAAAAGTCGGGTCTCTGAGTGAACCCTCTGGCCTGAGATCCATGCAGCTATGAAATGTAACGGAGAGCTTGATGGACACTTAAGCAAGAGTGCTGTGTGATTTCCTACCTCCAGGCAGTCCACTTACAGAAAAAAACAACTTTTAGAATAGATCCAGAGTTGGGAATACAAGCGTCAACACAGGTAGTTTATTCTTTGAGACCTTCAAACACCGTCGAACATGGTTCATTTCAAAACCCCCGCTCGCCCTTGCCAATACTATACCCAAGGAAATTCCCCGAGCTTGGATAAATACCTCATAGCTTTGTGGTCTCTGCTGCTGAAATGTATGATTGGAACATAAAAACGCTGTATCTTCAGTGACATGATGGAGTGCGTGCAGGCAGTGCAACACGGTACACATGATCCATTTGCCATCCCAGCGCTCAGGGGTGTGTGTTTCTGATTAGAATAGCAACGATAGAGCTGCTGCATAGTCTATGTAACCTGCCCGAGTAGTGGCACACCAGATTTATATCTCGCCCAGAGCTGCAATGTCCTCCAGTCACAGGGTGAAGAAAACAGAGCGGAGGCCTTGCACATCAGCACAGAAACACAAGGCTCTGTGGCGCAGAGTGCAAAAGGAAAACATTGTGATCTGGACAGATTAGGGGACAGACCTGATAAAGCTCTCAAAAGGCCATGCCGATATCATAATCACGGCAGGATTACAGGTTGCCAACCCAGCTCCTCGACCTCGGTATCTTAGTCTGGTCTATACAATGAGCAGGAGAAAAGTGGCTGGAAAATATACTAGACTTTGGCCTTTACCTTTAATTAAATCTGTCTCTGCATGAGCGCGGGAGAACGGGGAGATGAAACGTGTGCCAGGTATGTCACGTTCAAATGCACGCACTCTCCGTTCTTAAAGACGTCCTCTAAAACTCAATTAAACCCAACATAGACCCTTGGTCTTTTTCTACTTACTCTTGTCACTGGAGACTTAAAGACCTGAGTATATGCAGACATGCCTCGTGTTGCTGTCATCTCTTCCTCTCAAGGTGTGTGAGGCACTGTGTATGTGTTTGAGTGTGTCAGAGTACAAAGAAGGTCTGGGGCCTTCAGGGATAAGGTTGCAATAGAGCAGACGAAGTATGGAGGTGACAGTTCCGATTAGAGAACATTCGGTCCTTCTTCAGTAAAAGAGGTTTATTGGTTGAATTTCTGGTTTGTTGCATTATTGCCGTATTGCCATGGTTTCAATGCAAAATAGAAAACACAAAGGATGAACAATAATTATGAATGTAAAGAATTTAGAATAAACCAACAAGCCTTGTTCCGTCAAGGACTGTAAATGAATCAAAATCGGAGCTTTCAGTACAGTGGTGGTTACTAGCCTACAAAGTGCATCTAAGTGTAACAAGGCTAGAATGGGCAACAATTAATTTAACATGCGCAGTTACAAATATATAACGGCTCGCAAATCCATCTTTGGACACTCTTCTGTTTGCATTGCGCACGGCAGTATTTGTAGCATTTCTGCAAGTTAACTGTAGTGGCAGAAATATAATAGCTATAACAATTACAAATGCGTAATGTTAACTTGGCTGTTATAACTAACATTAAGCTTCATGCTAGCGATACGCAGTGACCGTGAGCATCCTGCACGTCTTGTTTGCGACGGTTAGGGAAAATCATTACACCAAGCAAACACTAGAGATCACTAAAATCAGCTCCTACATAATGCTGCCTATAGCAACTTGTGTCACACGCATGAAGTAGCCTAATTCTAAATGACCCTACTAACGTTATGAGCAAGGTGCATCTGGATAAATATGTGTGGAAGGGAGAGTTGGTACTTAATCAAACCTGTTCTGCAGTGTTCAACAAGTCTTCCATCAACTATTACAGCCATTAAACTGCATTAACACCACATTTAAGTTTCACCTTCTCACTCAGGCAGGTGCTATTTATTGAGCTGTACTACAAAATGGTTATCTAAGGCCACCCCAACCCAGGGTGTACGTATGCATTTCTCCAATGTTGTGCATTACATTTACAGCTTGGAGGTTATTAGAGCTATTCAGGATTAAGTGTTTTTTCCCAAGGGCACCTTGGGGATTCAATTTGGGATTAAGAACCCTGGTAAAGAGAGTTGTTGGACCAAAAGTGAGCTGGGATGCAGCAACCCCCACTCCCACCCCCCTGCCCCACCCCACTCTAACACCAGGTCACTTCATCTCCCTCCCTGACTACTAACCTTCTACCATTTAATCGCTACAGCTGGAGCCGTACCGCTGAACAGAGCTTAGAGGGTGTATTTCAGCCAAGGTACTATGTCAAAGTCACCCCTCGCTATGGCAAAGCCTTTTTCAGCAAATTGGACTAATTAGTAACTTGCAGAGATGTAGCACAGCATAAATAAGGTCTGGTCCATTATCTAAATGCGGTACCTAGCAACTTTAGGTCCGATCACACCTTGCACAGAGAACTCCAATAAGACCTTTCCTCAGAGTAGATGGTTAAAACTCTAGCTATTAATCTGGAGTAACCAGATTTTTTTTTATTCACGTTAATACACGTAGAACACCAAAACCAAAACCAAAAAACTATATTATACAAAGAAAATTCTGAAATGAATTGCTAGCAAAGCTATTAAAATATAAATCTGGGGATTGAGAGTCTACTTAGCTAATGAAAATCATGTAATAATTTGATGCTGTTAACGCATGAGATCTATTCATAGAGTTGAAGGAGTCCATACTAAAGAGAATCACTGTGTTGAGAGACTAATGGGGCTTTATGGGGCAGACATGCTGGTTAAACATCACTTAAGCAAAATGTCGGCTCTCGCTCTGATTAGTATTGGTGTCACAGACTCTCACTTGAGACATATTGCCGTGCTCAAGAAGTCTCTCTAACTTTGTTAGAGATCATTGTGAGGACATGTTTGAGGGGTAACGTTTCCATGAATTGTGTTCCCTAGTTGGCTTGTTTAAATGCGAATGTGACAGTTGTCGCAACAGGCAAGCGAGATGTTTTTTTTTTATTCGTGTTTGCATTGTGACAACTCAATTTAAGCTCGTAGACAACTAACTCCAAATGCCACTCATAAGCTATCCAATCATTACATATTCACTAACCAGTATATGTTATTTAACCTTTTCATCTATGCAGAAACTGTATGAAATTGTCCTGACAAATAGGGCCATTAAAACTACAAAGGGAAGTACTGTATGAACCAGTGATTTGACATCCTATTCTCTCCTATTAGAGTGGTCGTAAAAGATACTTCAATGATTCAGTCTCTGCCGTGTTCCCTTTAGGGAGCTGGCATTATATATAAGTTAGGAATTTAAACCCTATAAGCAAGACAAGACACAACCACATGATCACAAACACACACTTACTGCTAATTTATACTGTTGCTTTTTTTCTTTTAGGCTTTAACTTTGATCGCAAACCCCAGCATGTTAACAAATCCCAAAAATGTGTTGCTACCAAAAAAGAAAAGCGGGTTGATGACGAGCATTATATAGTATGAGTTTGCCAATGTTATGGGTTCTCTTTGCAGAGTGCTACAGTGTAAAGCAGCCAGGCCACAGCGGGGTTTGTGTGTCTAATGAGCCAGGTCTAAAGATGTAGTAGTGGGGACAAACCAGCTGCACATCCCACAACACATAACACCCCAAGAGTCAAGGGAAAACAACCCACACCTTATGTTCCACCTTATATTCACCTTATGTGTAGTAATTATGCCCCACAAGCTGTTCTTGTACTTACGCCGTTTCATTGTCTGTGCATGATTCTGAGCCTTTTCTTAAAAAGAGCCTGTTGTTGCTGGAATTAAGTGAATCACACACCGTGGTTTCCTTTTAAGAAGCAGCCAGAGGCAATAGAATGCTCTAACTGGCAAAAACAAACAGCAATATTTTCACAGCAAGGCTTTTAAAGCCCCAGCAGAGCATATAGGAGGCGTGACTGTGGATGTTGTCAAAAGTTCAAGTTCATAGCACGTTGTATGCCACACAATTCAAGGACAGTAACAATATCATACAATTATGACATTTAGAATGGACACATTTGATGTGTGCATACATGCAAGCTACCATTCGAGAAACAGATTAGTATAGTTGGTCGATTAACCAATAACGCACAATTTGCTCCATTTTGGGAATGGAAATTCAACAGTCTTTTTACATTGGTAACTGCTAGGAGAGCTGTTAACAGCAAAAGTAAGCATCAAGTAAACTAATTATTGACATTCAATTAGGTGAACGGTTAAAGGCAACCTATTATTTTTGTGTTTCTCCTCCTGCTGCTCACCTGTCTTAGGCTCCACAGAGAAGTACGGTTGTCCATGGATGATGCTGTAGATCACCCTGGCACTGTTGCCATATGTAGGGTCATCTGCATCGGTAGCTGCCACTTGGACTACCATGGTTCCTAGGAAACAAAACGCCGCTCATTAGTCTCCTTGGCAACGTCCAGCACCAAAGTCAACCATAGCTAATTGTAGATGCTGGCATAACATGAGCAGAATATTTGTATGAATATTAATATGAAAGACTATGTAAAATGAATGGGTCAATATTACAAGAATATTTAAAAAAAAATTCTGGTTACAGAAAAACCTAAGACTTTTTTGTGCATGATCGTTTTTATTGGCAGTGGAAAAAAAGCCCTGGAAATCTGCCACAGGCAATTTGTGGAACAAACAATACTTAAGAGGAAGAGATTGCATGATGCAGCAAGCTTAACTCATATACTAATCAATTATTTCTTGTTTACAGCTAATACATAATTATTATACATTTAGTTTACTGATTGCATCCCAGCTTGCTAACAGATCATGCTTTAAATGTTTTTAACGATACTTTTTCTTACAATGTGGCTGTCAGAACCTCTTATCCTCTCAACATTTAATCTATATTTAATCCCATGTCTAACTGTTCAATCAAGCTGAGAACAAAAGGTTTGATTTTTTGAGTGATTGTTAATTATGTGTTCCTTTAATTCCTTATTTTCTGTGGCAGCTCTTGCCTCTCTGTCTTTGGCATAGATTAGTATTAGTTAGCGATGTGATTGAGAGTGAGCGGTGTATATGGGAGAGAGAGGCAGGAAGACCACCTAAGATTTCTTTGTGAGGGGGTGAGTTTAGTAATCAGTGTTAATCAGTCCATTCTCCCCGATTATTAGGTTATAAAGCATGAGATTTGATTGTTCCTGCCTGGGCCCAATAACAATATGTAATTTAGCCCTGCCTTCTTTGGTCCTACTTAGGACACAGCTATCATTGCTGGACAAAACAAGCTATGGTGTGGAACTGAGGCGGTTAGACAAATTTTTGGCTAATACATTATATTTTATGGGAAGCTCTTATTTGTATTGTTAAACAGAAGACTGTTCAGAGAACTCAGACTATACGTCAGCAAGACTCTTAAAGTAGACGCCTACAGTACCAATTATCACAAGTAGACAACGGTGAAGTAACCTTGGAATAAAAACATTGTTTTCCACAAGTCTGCCCTTTGCAGTTGAGCTTTGGTCCAATGAATTTTTGCTTTATGTTTGTATATTTCACTTTAATAGCCAGTTACATTCAAGCCTGTACTGTAGCATATAAAGGAAAGTGAAGTCTTAGGATATATTTCATTTTGGTGCAAAGATCCTAATAAAATTCCCACTTTCCAGTATGAGTTGTATTTTACAGCCTTTTACAAAATGAAGTGATCATGGAAATAGAACCATAGGTCCCTCATTTCAGCTATAAACCTGAAATTAACAGGCTCTTGTCACAAATCCCTACAATCTAGTATAATCTATTTCGTTAGACCTTGATAAGTTATAACTGAGCAGATTCTAGAGGGAGCCCTATTTTCCCATTTTGCCTTTCTCTGTCATGACAGGTTACAGAACATTTAAAGCAAACAAGGTCAAAGAATGACCTGTAATGGTGCCAAGTCTTACAATTATATGGAATATATTTAGGTTTTCTGGCCAGCGGTAGTGTCAACTCTGAGGTCTGCAGCGGCAGCGGGTAGGTAAGAATATTTGTCAAGGTATCACTGCATTCAGTATATTACGTTTTTTGATAGTAGAAGCCTTATTTGGAAATTGTCATGCACAAGCAGATTGTCCTAAACTGATGAACATTCTGAAATCTGAATAAATTATCCTGTTCTGTTGCCGGCAGCTATCGTCTGCTTTACAATTACTCCTGTCTGTGTCACTTCATTGCTTGTCCATCTTCATTGCCAGGATGGATCAAATCTTCACATTTTCATTTATATTTTTTCAGTGAATGTGGCCGAAACAAGATTTCCTAATCAATTCTACATCTCGGCTGAGCAGTTGTCATCTAGCAATAATGGAAATAAATATGGCATGTCGAGACTGAATGGGAGACAGGTATTCTTCAGCAACTAACAGATACAAGCTGCATGCAGCTGCCAGGTTCAATATTAATCTCTGAACGGCGGGTTAAAAACCCAAACTTATTTTAGGATGATGAATTTTTATTAGTGTCGCTTGCGACTTTAAAAATGAATGTTTTCCTGACACAAGAACTGTTGCCCTGGCACTTTGAAATAAGTGCCTGTCTTCAATAAAACACCTAATGAGCATTCAATGTGTAATTAGGAGTAAACAATTCAAGCTAATATTTCCATAGACTTTATTTGCATGATTCACCACTAATGAATTTGATTAAAATGTAAGTCCCCTGCTCCAAGTGTAATACTTTAACATCAGCTTAATGGTAAGCAACGTTCGGGCCAGCTCCGTCAGTTTTCAATCCAATAGATATTGGATTTCCAAATTCTGGGTAGTCGGATGATTGCATATTTAAAAAAGCAATATTTAAACCTGCTGTTTAAGCTAGCCAAGTTTGCAATGCCTTGATGATTATTCAACATTGCCACCTATGATTAAGTTGATTATGTTCATGCATATTCACACCTGATCCTCTCTGTTTGAGATAAGAAGGGATTATTGCTCAGCGATCAGTTCAAATTTATCAGTAATTGCTAAGTTAAAATGAATGGAAAAATTCAAACAAAGCAGGCTACTAATTGCCTGCTTTGCTTAATGTATGTTCTGTGCCCTGCACATGCTAAAGATGGTAAGGGGATGTCACAATTAACCACATGATAGGGTCAAAGCCAAGGTGTATACGTATAGTTCATCACTTCATTGAACAAGCTGGGTTGCATTATAACTTCTTTTACTCTTTTTGGATTTGATATCTCATATAGAGAAAATACTACTTGGAGTAAATTCTCTTCATCTGACAATGCTCTGTTCCCTGTAAGCCAAACCAAAGCAGCCTTTCTACTTCCTAGAATGAAACGATTATGTCTTCCTTGATCTAAGGGTTAATGATTCAGACGGAAACAATGACAGCTGGATAAAGAAGTACTCGGTAGTAAATTCAGGAGCTGGTGGCCTTGGTTTGACATTACATTCTCCGTACTTGTAATGAGCCCTCAATCTGCTCATTGGATCCTTTTCCTCTTCTCTCTCTCTCTCTCTCTCTCTCTCTCTCTCTCTCTCTCTCTCTCTCTCTCTCTCTCTCTCTCTCTCTCTCTCTCTCTCTCTCTCTCTCTCTCTCTCTCTCTCTCTCTCTCTCGCACTTTCTGGTGTTGCTTTACTTACTCTCTCTCTCTCTCTCTCTCTCTCTCCCTTTCACTTTCTGGTGTTGCTTTACTTACTCTCTCAATGTCTGTCTTTTCTATATCTACCTACTATCTCTCTGTCTCTCTCTCTCTCTCTGTCTCTCTCTCTCTCTGCTCTCTCTCTCCCCTCTCATTCCTCTATCTGCAGGGCAGAGGAGGCCCAGCGTTGTCCTGCCGCCAACTGTCCTCCAGCCCCTCTTGTCTTTTATTTGACATCCCTGCCGTGATTAAGACAAACGCCTGCAGAGATCCTCAGGCCATAAGGTCTCCATGTGTACAGAGGAGCGCCACGTCTAATTACTTTAATTAATTAAATTCATGGTTTCCTCTAAATTGAACCCATTCATCAGGGGTGCAGGTCCGTGCCCATTAATGATTTAAAGGCATCTATAAAGGCGTTATTGAAGACACGAGGTGTCTGGCCCTTCTCCACTTTACGGCCCTGATGATTGCTTTGGGCAGATATTTACAAAGAGGGGATGCATTATTCACATGTTGTTCTAACAACTCGAGGAGGAGGACCTTTGCGGTACACGCTGGGTAAATAAGTCAGCGAGGGTCGCCCTTGTTCTCAGTGTGTGCGGTGCGTGTGCCCCACTCTGCAGTTGATGTGCTAAGTTGCTCTCTTATCTGGGGTGGGACACAACACTCGGAGCCCTCGAACTCTAATCTTCTAGCCTAAGCCTCAGTTCCGCACCCCCCGTTGACTGTGGGCCCTGTAATCCTTAAGAGATCTCTCGGCCTGTGTTGTGAGCAAAGCGCTCCTTGGCCAGAAAATGCCCCCATTGCCAGTGTTGTTATGCTTACTGCAGTTTCCGATTAAGCAGTGGAGGTGCCAAATAGAGCTAACATATGGCCATATTCCTGTGTGTTTAAATCACTGCCTATATAAAAAAAACCTGATCAACTGACGAAAATGGGCCAAGATGGAGCAATATTGACTCCCCATGCTGTGATTTGGAGGCAGAATGTGTTTGCGGCTGTCATATCACTTAACCTGGAGATCGGAAGACATTGTCTGCCACTTGGCGTGGGGTGCCTGTTTCATTGGGGGGCGGGGGGTTTACCTCAGGAGATTGTCACATGAATTTTAAATGGAACCTTAAACCACATTCCCCATTCTGACAGGATAGGCTTGCAGGTCCCGAGGTGACAGTAACTATAAGCTTTTGCTTCCTTGGCATAACACCTCAAGAGGCTCTAGGTTACACATGCCGTTGGATTGTAATTATCTGCCAACTAATCTCCAACCAATCCTCAAAAGTATATTTTTAAATTTTGCTTTGGTTTGTTTGAACCAGTTATTTTTATTCATTTACTGATCAGTGGTAAAAACATGAAAAAATATCAAATATTAAACAAATCAGGGATGAATCAGTCTGCCAGTCTGTCTGACTAGTGTATATTAACAGAATGTATCTAATCAATGACCGAAATTGCTAAATACTACCCAATTATCAAGAAATGTTCAGATTGAGAGGAATGTCGTTTCTAATGTGTGGGTGGGAGAACTAAGCTAAAGACAAACTGTAGAAGTGTTTATTCCGTCGTACAATTAATCAAATCACACAACACGGGACTTCCTGCAGCTATAGACACAACAAGCCCAGCATGGCCAAAAGTAGTTGAGTAGGTAACTGGAGTGTGAAATAGCTCACCTAGCGGCGACATCTCCGGCACTCCAGCCAGGTAAGGCCCGTCCAGAAACTTTGGCTCGTTATCATTGATGTCTTGGACCTTGACCACAAACTGTGAGACGGGTTCGACGGGGTTGCTGGTGAGGCTATCGACCGCCTGGGCTGAAAGGGTGTAATAGGCCTGGGCCTCGCGGTCCAGCCTCTTGGTGGCGTGGATGTCGCCCGTGTTCTCGTCTATGGTGAAGATGGAGGACGCACCCTCTCCAGTCAATACGTACTTCACCTTCCCATCTCCTTTGTCGACGTCAGAATGCAGCTGTGTGAAGAAAAGGAGGATTCAGGACACACCATGTACCTATCCACTGAAATTCATACAGCGGACATGCTAGGATATATGATATGCTACTGACACGCTTCTGGCAAAGTAGAGCGTGGCTCCACAGGGTTTGAGGTCAAACAACCAAGCAAGGGACTGCCATTGTTATTTCACTTTCCCTCTAAGTCAATACAAAGGGTGTTGAAAATAGTGTAGAAAATGATTGCCTGACTCTTGCTTTAGGGTTAGTGCGAGTTTTGTGTATCAAGTGGAACCAACGACACCAAAGGTCTTTTATTAATGGAATCTATCAAACAGTTGATGAATGGAACGGTCGGGGGCATAATTATTGTATTGGTTGCGTCTCATGCCCCACATGCATCCGCTGCCACTCACATAGAGCACCAGCCCCCCATCCCCTCACCCCCACACACCCCCCTATGTTAATTAACCAGTTCCTGCTATCAGGAGAAAACTCAAGGTACATTTGTCAGCCATGGTGTAGAGTCAACATTTAATCTGGAGCAAGCCATCCATGGCACTTTGTTACGGGAAACACCACGGATGGAGAGGACAAACCTGACAGCCTGTGAAGCGTGCAAGGCAGGGTCAGGGGTCAATGGCATAATGCAGTCCTTTAGAATCGCTGGTCTTTTAAAAGGCTGTTTGTTTTTTATTTCCTGTCCATCCTGTGTAGAAGTGACAGAGGACATTGTTTTGAGGCACGTCTAGTGGTTTGTTTTCTTATCCAATTAACACCAATAATTGAATGAAATAAATATGCCGTAGTGAGCCTTACTGAATGTATACCCTGGCTGAACACGGCTCTATCTCTCGTTCTTGAACCGTCATATATCATATATACCGTCATCTTATATTACATTCATTGAGAACCATCGTTGCTTCTCTTTAAGAGTAATGTAAATACCCTTCTATAATTCCTCTCCGTGCCTCCCCTGAGGTGAGAGGAGCCCAGCGTGTAGCACAGCGCAGAGCAGCAGTGCAACTTAAAGGCACATCGCCGGAAGCGGCACACTCCGGAGTCTGTGAGACGGTGATCTGAACAAAAACTGCTGAAATCAATGCTGACACGTATTGCCACTTTGTATGCAGACAGTTCTCTGGGGAGTGAAGAGCGAGCTGTTCGTTTTGTGTTTGGTTGTTTACCTTGGAGCTTGAAAAAAGGGCAAAAAAAAAAAGTCTACGGGTTGGGTGTCACAAAAAGCTATCATTCACCTGCTTGTACATGTACGTATATCACATCACAGTAAATGCAGCACAATGCCTTTTTTGAATGGTTATGGGTTATTATGTGGGCACTGCATCGATAGTATAGGAAGCACCTGTGGGCAAGTACCTCTTCCCCCCTCTTATTGAATCTGGCAACGATGTGAGAAAGAAAAATTTTTTAAATTGAAGCCTTGAAAAGACAAAAATGGAGAATATATAAATAAAATGAAACCCCAAATGCATGTTTCAAGCTTTTCAAGCCGCCCCTCATCTCCACCAAACTATCGCCCTTAGGAGGAGAGTACATATTCTTCTATTCAGCAGAGTGTGTACACAGTTTTGAGCCAGGCATGGATACAAAAGTCCATACCCAGAAGCATCCTGCGAGCAACACTGGCTCCAAAACAGCAAAACAGCCTCTGCCGCTGCTCAGGAGGCCTTAATAAACAATAGCCCTCCAGAAACATTTCACAGTGCGGTTCGAACGGGCGAATATAATGGGGTTTCCACTAGGATGCTAACACGTCTCACAAAGTGCACAAAAATAAACCCTTAAAGGAATGGGGGTTGTGATCTGTGTCAATGTTCTTGTCAAGTAGAAAGCCTTTTGTTGTGGAGGCGCACTGCACGGGAATAACCTTGGCTGCACGTCACAATCATTATCACAAATGTACCATGATTTCATACGCAGCATAGTTGAACTGATGCCATTTTTTTTAGGTAAGTCAGCAACTCACAATGCCTCATCATTTGTGACGTTAGTGAGGAACAACAAAAACAACATAGAAAGTGCACGACAGAGCAATCATTTAGTCAAACAAAAGGGGCTTGAATTGCAGACTGAGACACATCAGGCCTTGTTGTGCTTTTTATTTTCTATTATTGACCTGTTCATTGTTCTGGCTGGTAGCTATGGCGCTGTGTGGAAAAAGGTTCAGCGTGTTCACCTCCCATCGACTACCTCTCAGACCAGAGGTGGCCGGCAATCTTTTAAATTGATATGACCAGCTCTGAAGGAACAGCTTTCCTATTATCTTTGTCATAGTCACAGTCCCATGCAAACAAAGACACGTGTAAGCATGGAAACGCAAACATGTGCACGCACACAGCCACACGAAGACGCGCAGGCACATCTACGCACACTTTATGTTTGAATGAAACTAAAACACGAGGGAAAGAGCATGTCAACCAATATCCTGTAATGTTTTCTAAAGACTGTATGATTTCTACCCAGGTTACCTACGACAGGGATAAATGAGTCCGTCCGTCCTGGATGGAATGATAATACAATGGAATTTCATGGTAAATTAGCTTTATGCTGAAATAAAGTGACCTGTCATGGAACACAATCCAGAGGGGTCATAAAGAGATGGTGGAATGAGCCACAATGGAGGACGAGGTGCCAGCATATCCATCAGTCGTGGACATCAAGGTTATCGTCAGGAACACATTGCCATATATGATAAACACAGTAAATTAAACAGTGTTGCTTTGACATGCCTGTGGAGGCGATGTGCAGTCTGACAACGCGTCTTCCAGTCTTCCACCTATGTTTCTGTTGGGGAGCAGCTGTGTTGATTTCCGTTTCATTAAGCGTTAATCGGCCTGTTTTCCCATCGTGGTTGAGTGGCAGAAGACACACTCTCCTAGAGATATTGAAAGGCTAAGGGCTTTGCTGCAAAGAAGTTCCAATGGACAGAAATAGAGAATTGATTTGATGGCTGGAGTTCATTGGGTTTCTATAACTCAAAGATATAATTTTTCATCTGTAGACAAGACATGTTTCACATTGTATTACCTTATCAAAGGAAAGGCTCTACATAACCCTCTTTATTAAATCATAACTAGAATAGAATGTACAAAGGGCGAACAATGAATGGAAAAAAACATGCTTCTGCAGTATGCTGGAATAGAGTATTGTATTTTTGAACCAAGCAACAAAATAGAGAGACTTAATTTTTTGTTTTCTTTGCAGGAAAACCCACATGAAACGGTGAGTCGAAAAGCAGTTTAGCAGACTTGTGACTCTATAGGGCTGGCATGCCAAGTATATAATGGCTTAACAGCAGCTACAATGAGTCTGGAGATGGCTCCTTTCAGAGGATAAATGGGAAAATACATAGACAGCCTCGCCAATGATAAGCCAAGCCTCGCTGCTCTCTGCTGCGCACATGAGTGAATCGGCTTTCAATCAAACTCAGAAATGATTTTCAAAATTCTGATTGCCATTTATACTGTTTCTGTCTGGCAGACAAGCTTCATCTCTGCACCTGCTAGCAGAGCTTTAATACCCCAGGAGCATATCCCAATTACCACCGGGAAGAATCAAATATGGAATAGCAACCGGCTTCAATATTTCAGCTACAGGGTATTGTCAGCAGTATAAAAAAAATGGAAAAAAAAGAATTGGTCTGCTTTTTTGCAAATTTTCCACAAGACGACTACAGCGTCACCCATATGCACTTCTAATATCCCACTGGTTGGTAACTATCTACAAATTAATAAATTTTTCAGCTTGTGGGTTTTGATGTTGCTATATGAGGAATGGAGTCAAGAGTTCCTCTCCATAACATTGATTGTATTGTTTAGGCCTGGTTGGGAGGTTTGATGCCATGGCTGTCTCCGTAATCCACTTCAACTCTGGGACATGATGCTGATCCTGCTGGGGCATCATGAGGGCTGTCAATGGGGGGAGAATAATATAAATGCAAATTGTTTCTTCTTCTATTCCAACTCTCTGCTCATGCTTTTTTTTCCCGTCACATGTGTCAGGGAGCTGTCAGTTGCAGGCTGTATATCAGTTTCAGAAGAAAAAAGGTCGCACCAATTGAATATAAGGAGCCTGTTAGTAGAAAGAAAAGGCTTTGATTCCCTCCCCCATAATTCTGACAAAGGGATGCCTATTTATGTCTTCTATTTGATCGCACTAGAAAATGGGTAGAACATGCTAGAATCCTGGCCTCCCCGGGAAAAAAAACTTGACTTTGACTTGACGATGCCAATCACAAGTTCACATAGTGTGTGTATTTGTGTGTGCGTGTGTGTGTGTGTGTGTGTGTGTGTGGTGCAAAAAAAAGTACATTAACAGCAAAGCAATGTATATTTAATGGATGTCCTGCGGACATGCTAATTGACCAATCTCCTAATCATGCAACCTAACAACATCGTGTCTTTTTAGCCGTCAAGATAATTTAATGCCATCCGCCAAGTTTGAACATTTTAGGTTATCTGTTTTTTTGGTAATCCACACTGATTACATTAGATTGAGTAGTGTTGCTATGAACGGATGTGCTATCGGTTCTGCTTTTGAAACATCAAGATTGTTCAATACTATCTACAGTAAATGCATACTATTAGCATGATCAAAATAATTGCCATATCTATGATTTTAGTTTTGTATTTTGTAACCATTAAAATGAGAGCAGAAAAAATAATATATAAAACAGGGAGCAAACTTTGTTTTCAGTTTATACCATTCATGTGGTGCTTGAATCTGACAGTTACAGTTTTTTTCAATATTGATTATTCAGATCAGATTGATTATTCAAATCAAATCAAATGTATTTGTATAGCACATTTCATACATAGGCAATTCATTGTGCCTTACATAAGGTAAGCAGAAACACAAGCAGTAACACAAGGAAGGAATGAAAGACCAAGCCATGAATAAAAAACAATTGTTCTAAGAGAAATAAAATTGCTAAGAAGGAACAAATCAGCCAAATGTGATCGAGAAGATAAACGTTTTGAATCTGGATCCAAAAGTAGTCAGGCTTGGAGCGAGTCTCAGATCTTCAAGAAATTGGTTCCAGCTACTTGTTGCATAGTAGCTAAGTGCCGCTTCACCATTTTTGTTTTAACTCTGGGAACAGGTAAGAGACCTTTTCCAGATGACCTGAGTGGTCTAGTAGGTTCATATTATATTAGCATGTTGGTAATGTATTTTGGCCCCAACTTATTTTGTGACTTGTAGGTAAGTAACAGTCTTTTAAAGTTAATTCTCTGACACACAGGGAGCCAGTGTAGTGATCAGAGAATTGGTGTAAAATGTTAATATTTTTTGGTCAGCATTAGCTTTTGGCCTTTCCTCTTTAGCACCAAAGATAATTATCTCAGTTATTTCTTTATTTAGCTGGAAATTCTGGCACATCCAGTCATTGACTTTCTCAATGCCCTTACACTGATTATACAGCCCGTTGGCCATTTGGTGAAAAAGCTATGTGTATTTGAGTGTCGTCTGCATAACCGTGGTAGGCGATTTTGTTATTTCGCATAATTTGACCTAACGGGAGCATGTAGAGGTTAAATAGAGAAGGCCCCAAAACGTACCCCTGGGGGAGTCCACATGCCATATTAGTTAGCTCAGATACATAGTTGCTAATGGACACAAAGAAGTTTCAGTGCTATGAAGTGGTCGAAATCCTGATTGGATGGTGCCATAGCAGCCAGTGGTGACTAATAAATCATGTAGTTTTTTGAAAACAACTTTCTCTATGATCTTACTTATAAAGGGCATGTGTGAAATAGGTCTGTAGTTGCTAATTATTGAAGCATCTAGGCTCAGCTTTTTATAAGAGGTTTAATAACTGCAGATTTCTGGGTTTTTTGGAAAGTTGCCTGATTGTGGAGAGCAGTTAATTATTTGCAGTAAGTCTGTTGCCGGGCACAGGAGCTTGTCAGAAGAGTATCCAGACAGCAGGTGGATGACTTAAATTGTCCGATTGTTTCTTCAAGAGTGTTTTAATCAATGCTTTTAAAGTGTAATATCTTTGCTACTATATTTTTGCTTAAAGGTGGTGGTAAAATCTATGTTCAATTCGGCAATCAGGGACGTGTACATATTGAGGGATTTTCTAATGAAGTAAATTGTAGGCCTATATGTGACAAAAGAAGCAAACGCATTTTTGTGTAGAAAGTAGTTCACAGGATATTTCTTTGAGGGGTTTGTCATTGACAATTCCAAATAAGGTTTGTCCAGTGTTTAAATCATTGCTTATGATGTTGAGAAAAAATATCTCTAGCAGTCTAGTATGAATGAATTCTTCGCATATTGTCTCTTTATAGATATTGAGATGAACATGAAATTTAATCTTCCATTTGTGTTCAGCTTTATGACTTTCTCTTTTCTGGAATTTCACAGTCAACCTTATCTGTTAACCATTATTGTACATGAGAATAATTTTAAATGTGTTTGTAAAATAGGTCTCAAATTAACCTTTAATTGAAAGAGATGATAAACTAAATGTGTTTGTAGTGGTTCTCTCAAAGCTGTTGTAAACTAAACACTATGTTTACATACAATTCAATATGTACTAAACAAGGCTAAAGTACTGCTAAAATAAAATAATGTTTTATTTTTCTACACCACGTCCTTGAACCCACTTAACAGTTAACATGTTAAGATACCAGGGCTTGGCTCACATTACTCTGATTAAAAACCCGTTCACTGAAGGGTTCTCATCCCCCTGAGCACTTTGACAACAGCACTTAACAAAGATGCCATCTATAGTTATTTCTTGGACTGCAGTCACATCCGCACTTCAAAAGAGACTGCAATTATGATATTCGTCAACACCACATGCAACCCATACCAACTCAGGTAATCCAGCGTCTCTCACCGCTCAAGCTCATGATATTCTTCTAACAGCCCAAAGTGTGAAATCGAAGTGTGCGATATTTGTTTTAGAAAATGAAATTAGCTTCCATGGCCCAGCAGTATCCACCATCCACTGAACAGTTTACACACCCAAACTGCAACTGCAGATGAATAGAACGGTAGAATATTGTTAAAGATGCCAAAGTTGAGTGAAAAAAAGAATATCTGTGTCTGCTCAATCGTTTTTTGGTCACCTTGAAAATTGTGACATTGAGCCCAATAATCGATTCAGAACCGATTATGATCAATAAGAAGCACTATATTTCAACACTGTATTTAACCCACACATAACCCACAAAAGCATAAACATGAAAAAGTGCAATATTTTATAGATGCATTCCTCGGAGACTGAGCCCTCGTATTGCTATAACAACAACATCAACTTTAACATGTACGTCACCTCTCTGGAATTTGATCAAAGCTAAAACTGTTTACCATTAGTTCGGGGCCTGACATTTGTTGAGAGTGGCCTTTAGTAAAAGTCATAGCTGAAGCGTGAAGGGGTTTAGTGATTAGGCTATGGAAGTCATCCCACAAAAGGAGGGAGCTCTTTTAGCCACAGGGTGTGCACTTTTTCTTCTCTTCAGTTTCTTTCATAAATGATGTAGTGCATCATTCAAATGTAAATGACCCTTTTTGATACTAAGTCTTGTCTGTATACTCACTGTGAAACACCCATATGCTTTCCCCTTGGGTACGTTAACTACATTAAGTCCCCTGCAATTCTCTATTTTCTAGTCCAGAGATGTTTTATGCCAGTCATTGGTTGATTAATAAATGAGAGAGTATTAATCTGAAGGTCTAGTATGTGGGTAATACAGCTATGTGTTACCAGTTGAAGATCCCCATGAAGGCGACACATTTAAGTAATGAACACGTCACCAATGAAGGGTGCGCTGTAATTTTCAAAATCAGGTTGCAAGATACCAAACTCAGCTGAGGATAAGTATATCTGTATATACTTTAATTTATAATGCTACTGTACATTCCTCTGTGCAGAAAACCCTTGACTGGTAGAAAACGTGTGTTGTCACTATATCATTTAATGAACTGGATTTAGTCTCATTTCTGTATTCTAGGTAATTGGCTTCTTGAAATGGCTGCTCAATGATCCATAGAAAATTCAGAAAAAATGTCTGTAAAATTATCTCTGTATAGCACGAGTGTTAGGGGGTATACTATTAATCCACATCCAAATGATTCTGTCCCCAGTTCCACCCAGTTCACAGATCAAAAAAAAAAAGATTCCAAAACACACAGTGTTGTTGAAGCTAGATACCTGTGAAAAGAGAAAGAAAAACATGAGGATAATCTCTTTCACATTGGCAACTATTCTGGTACAATCCAAAAGGGATTAAGGCCTACTCAAACAAGTAGTACCACTTCAAACAATAAAATACCTTAAACCCAAACATGAGAGTGCCTCTGGGAAGGCACACATTTGAAGTGCACACAGCCTCCACAGAAGTGAATACATTTTCTGCTGCCAAAAGAAAAACAGTGCATCATTTTACTGATTTAAGCATCCTTTCTTAGAGATGTGACGAGCAGTACTCAAAAACAACCTTAGATCAGCCCAATCCTTTTCTGAATTGCCCTATAGTCAGTGCATAGTCTTGGCCCGAAGGCATAATTTAAAATGGTCAGACTGAAGAGCCATCTCTTCCATTGAAAGTTAATGGGCATGAATCCAAGAACAAAATGACTACACTTATATCCAGCTACATTACTTTATGGGTAATATCTGGTTTATTGGGAGTGCATATGAAACAAAATCTAATAAGGATGTCAGTTGATCTGACCTACACAAAATAAGTTAAACATGAATAAACGAGTGTCACTGAAACAAGAAATTGTCACTATCACAAAAAATAAATGCTATTATATAGTTAGAAAAAGTACATTTCCTTACGGTCACGTTCTACAAAAGCTATCTCCTTGTTTTATTTCATATGTAGCCTAAATATTTGTACTACTAAAACCATTTCTTTATTTTACATGAAAAGTGTTTCAAATTAATAATATTCGCCCTAAATATTTTACTTTAAATTGCCGTGATGGTGAGGAATGTTAAAATGATGTGTCTGCAGAGTGTCAGAAAGTCAGTATGTCTTGTTACTGAAGTGAATGGTTGGTCTATTACTGAGGTGCTTGATTCAGGAAAAGATTTATACCTGTCACGTTTGTTGATTAAAGTCACCAGACACTGGTCCAGTGTGTAATTGTGCTAATCCCAAAAAAAGCTTTTCAATAATTCGATTACTGAACGTCAAAAATACATAAGACAGTCCCAAACACTCACAGTCTTATGACACATCAATCCAATAGCAAGTTGCTTGGAGGAATAAAAATAACCTCAAATTAAACATTAGCACAGTGCCTCTCCTTTTTGCCTTCACCACTGCTAGTGAATGTAGAGTACTGTACAATAGGGGGAGGATCGGGGGCAGGCAATCTAGATTGGAATTTTTTGGGTATTTAGCTTTCTTTAATACCTGTTCCTTAGCAACCCATGAGCAGAGCCCCCTGGTGAACTTGAAGCCTAATGGCAAACGGAATAATGAATGATTGGAGAAAAAAAATCCCTGGGAACATTAATAAATCTAAATTCCTCATAGCTTAGATAGATATCTTGGGTATCTCAGTGGCCACATCAGACATCAGGGTTTAAATTCCATCTGTTCTTACCATGTTATTAGTAGATCAATGTGATAGGGCACGTGCATGCTGTGTAGGACACACCCTGCGTCTTTATCTTTCTTTTTGTCTTCTTTCCCCCTCCTGGAACGGTCACTAATAACACCCCTATAGTCCACTATACACCCGCTGTCTCTATCTACTTTGATTCCCTGAATCACATATATTGGCTTTCCCACACCACCCAAGAGACCCAAGCCTGAGTCTGTGATGAGCTCCCCCACTCCGAAGCTCTCCTCCCTGGATACCATGTCTATGATGTCCCCCTTCAGCTTACAACCCCCGCCCTCAGGTTCCAGCTAGACACGCGGCTCTCCCGGTTCTCCCCAGCTGTGCGGCTCTATTTGCTTACACAAGGGGGGGGGGGGAGTGACGGGATGCTATTGGAACTGACCCTTCGTGGAAGCACACCATGTTCTGATGACGCTAATCCGTTTGAAAGTGTACCTCTGACAGAATGTTACTGAATCAACTCTAGCCCTAGCTATGGGATCTGTCTAATGTTATCAACTATGGGGCTGCGCTTAAATTAATGCCCATGACACATGTTGTTTGATGTATTGTTATTTTTTCTCTATCTCTAAATGTAATGACTACCATGAGTGGTTTATGACACATACTACATGCCAGCAGACCAGACCATGATTCATAAATTCCATAAATATTCTAAGGAGATCACCATCATGGTGATGTTTTTTTTTTTTCAATCTAAGTAACAGTCGTGTAGCAGTGCTAATTTGGCAAAACTGAGAGTTTGATGTTGAAAAGTGTGGACCTGAACTGTCTAAACATATGCTTTGCAGCAACTTGTGTTATCATCAGTTTCCCAATGCCATGTCTATACCATCGTGAGTGTCTTCATTCACGTTGAAGAAAAAGTCCCGTTATTGTAAGTTTGTCAGGAAAGGAATGGCTAAAACTGCCTGAAAACAAGGAAAACAAGACAACCGATTAATTGGATAGTTAGTCCGGCTAGCCATTTTGATATACGTATCTAAAAATAAGCAAGTCATGGCAGAAGGGCCGTGTCAGTTGTGTACCACGACCTCCTGTGATGGGTGGGAGAGAGCACGGTGCCTCCAGGCCTGATAAAATCATCTCTGGACTCATTGGAACGTGAACAAAGCTTTGGGAAACGAGGATACAACCCAAGAAAGCTTGGTAAGAGGGAATAAGCTGAATTTAAAAAAAAAAGTTTTTGAAAACATGTTTCATTTTGGAGAAGAAGGAACCATACAAAATAGAGCATGCTGGGACGCAGAACAGCTAAAGGTTTTTACATAAAAGTTCAGCTAATTAGAATAAATAAAGTAGTTCAGGCAGGACGAATGTATTTTACAGTGTGTGGCGTGGAGAAAAGCTGTTGTCTGAGTTGCCCGCCTCAACTAGCTTGCCCAAGGCTTCGCCTCATTTCAACATTGTATGGTTGCTTAGATCACTATTGCGGCAACCAGACTACTCATCAGCGCTTTCCAACACTTCAAAATGTTTAGTCACATGAACACCCTGCGTCAAATGATAATCATGTCATGTTTACCACCCATTCCTTGTTAAGTGGATGAGTCGCTCCAATATTTCACTGGTTTTAATATGTGTGTCGCCAATTTGCAGTTTGTGTCTGTGTGTTTGTGTATGTGTGTGCTGTGTAGTAGCAAAGCCTTTAATGCATGTTTCTACTGGCTCACTATGACTGCAGCTGATTTCAGGCCAGTGCACTTACCCCAGGCAGAGTGCCAAGGCATAATGAGACATTTGGTTGTGAAATTCAGAATCTGACAGAATGCATTAAAGCCAAGCCAGACTGCAGTTGCAGGGGGAACAGTCAGGCCAAAGTGATGTCTTCCCATTTCCCAGCTATTATATCATATCCCCTTCTCATTTCAGGTAGACAAATGACCAGCTCCATGGTATGGTTGTCTCATTGTTTGCACACAGATGCCAATTTATCGCTGTACATTAGGGCTGGCTCTGTTTCTCTGGCAAACATCATTATCTGTTTTGCTCAACAAGCTACTGGAGGATGTGCTGTGTACAAATAAAGGGACCTAGTGGTCACCCTGTCTTTGAATGGCTTCACACAGAGCATGAAGAGCTTGTCTCCAGCTAGTTCCTTTCCATGGGATGTAGAAAAGTGTTTCTCTCCCACCAAGACACGAGGTCAGGGTGTGTCTGGCTTGACAATGCCGTGCCCTTGCCATGTCAGGCAAATATACACGCACATGCATGTACCTACATGGGTGCGCGTGCCCCTGTGCACACTCCCGAGCACACTCGCACTCACAAACTGCATGACAGCCGTCATCTGGGAGGGCATATGTATATTTGCAATGTGACAGCTCCTTTTGTTCCCGAGGCAATATGCACTGCCACTGGGAATGGATGATTGTGATGTCTCCATTTTGAGTTGCGGTTGATCTTGGAGACCACTCTGGCTATACAGTTGTGCAGAAATTCCTTTAAATCTCGCAGCCTTTCATTAAATAATATCAGATCGATTTTACTGTTAGCTTTGCACATCTGTCAAATGATACCGTTTATGTTTTTGCACTACGTTCTCTTTACCTTGGGTATTTCAAAGAAGAATTTGAATGAATAATAGGGGCAAAAAAAACACAAGGTTCAAGGTTCTCTGCACATTGCACTAGGGAGGCGACAAATCAGAAACATTTTTGAAAAGCGACTTGAGCAAGTTCCACGTCTAACTTGGTAGTCACACTGACCTTTAGATAAATTCTCCTTGCAATTTTAAAATGTCAACAAGACGACGAGACACAAACATCGCCATAATACTAAACAAGCAAATGAGTATCACAAAGTTACTCAGTGGTAATATATTTGACATGTGTGCATCCATGTGGACACAAATGGATCACAAAGAGACCGACAAGAAATGGATGCTGAGAATTGTCGTGAGGGGCTGCACGATAACTGAAATGACATTCGGTTCAACTCCAGCAGTGTCAAAAATATGTACATTCTGATATCCTTCCATTCCCCAGGCACCCCTCCAGCGAAAAGGAGATAAGACAACAAAAGGAGAAGCAGGAGTATCCCTAATTCCTGTTGAAACGACTAATCCAGTTGAGAGACTGAGGAAATGGGCTCACTAGTGCAGACCCAGCAAACACCTCCAAATGAAAGTGATTACCCTGTATGAGCGGAAAGATGAGAGCTGATTAGATGATAACAGAAAAAAGAAATCTCCACGATAACAAAGATCCAGAGACCCATAAGACCCATCTGCCCACTGCTGAACCACCACAGAGTGTCCAAGACATTGGTTGCCAAACATGCCTTTGTTGTTGTTTCTCTCCTGAAATGACAGCAACCGTTTTCGAAGCACTTTGTCATGATCAATCAAGTTGAAAAAAATCAACATTCCAAGTGATGTTATAGTTCTAGAGACAGCAGGAGAGTAGGTTAGAAACAAAAAAAATTATGTTTATGACAAACATGGCGCTGGGTAGATAAAGAAAGGAGATAGGCACATGCACAGTTGGGCTGACGTTTTCCAACAACTATAATCAACCATTTATTGTAAACCATATTGTAAAATAACTTTAAGCGTAGGGTGAAAACCGAACGTGTCTCCGTGGAAATTAAGTTGTTATTTTCATCTTGATTATTGTGGGTGCAATTTGGTATATTTAGCAGTTAAAATTATCTCTTTGAATTACATGTTTCTCCGCATGATAAGCCGTTTTCTCCTAGGGATAAGCGTGGTTAAATGTTGGAAATTGCATGTCAAAACAATCACGTGAACGCCACCGTACGCAGTATTTATTTTGAGACAAAGTCACGCATCAGCACACGAAGACTAGCACATTTACTCACCTTGCCAACGTAGAGTGGTTCATTGCCAGTGTATTCCTCCAGGACAAAGAATTGGTTCCAAACCCAGCTGCGTTTGTGTCTGTGCAGGACCTCCTGGGGGCTTGGATCTAAGCGGGGGGACGCAGTCAGCTCCCCCGAGCTGGGACTCAAGCCGCAGCCGCCCTTCTCCCACAGGGGAAGCAGCAGCAGCAGGGCCATGAGAGTCGTGGCTCTGCACACGCCTGAGCCACACCACCCCATCATCTGGGCCTCTTCCCAAAAATAAAAATCCACTGTGACCAGAAGAGGGGGGGGGGGGGACAAATAAAAATAGAGAAAAACAAGAAATGTCAAAACCCTCAAGGTCTTATCCAAACAGCTCTGACCTTATGTTTTGCCAGACAACAAGATCTGAGTGAATATGACCCCAAAGAGATCGCTGGGGCTATATATAAAAAAAAGGGAAAGCTCAGACTTTTGTTTTTTCGACGCTCCTGCTTTGTCTTGATTGAAGACTGGACGTGCGGTAATTCCCTCCACTTTGGAGACAGAAGGTTGACATTGAAGTTAGGAATAGCGGGTCAATGACGATAAAGGAGCTGTTTTCTTCACAACAGAGGTGGTGTAATTGGCACCTATCAGAACAGAAAACGGAGGGGGAGTGAGAGAAGGCAGAAACCACTGTCAGCAAAATTACCTCAGTGACCGCAGTTACTTTAGACAGCAAGTAATGTGTTTGCTGATGTAATGGTAATGATATTTTTCACCAATGATAAATAGAACTGGCCAAATATGAATAGACAGTAAATATGGAAAATATAATCAACATAATGTCATTTGGGAGGCCCAAATGTATACACACACTAACCTACATCCCCAACAAAGGGAAAATTGAGTAAGGTCAAAATGTTAATAAGAATATGAATGAGGGAAAATGGCCTGGCTTCTCAATGTACATAAGCAAAGAGATTTGTCATTGAGGGAGAAACAATGGTGGGTGTTCAGAATTACAATCATGAGTCACTCAGCCTCTTTCTGTGCTCTAGCTAGCTTGCCTATTATCTAGGATTTACCTTTCCAAGGTCATCATTTTGTCGCGTTTTCCCCCCCTTTTGTATAAGAACAGTAATGGCAGCATGGCTCACCACTCAAGACTAACAAGCCACATGATCTGTGTGGCAAGCCCTCATCCACAAGATTAAAAATAAATCTGAGCTGTCAGCAGCATGATGGCCCTGGTCGCTCCTCGCTCCTTCCTGACCTCTACTCCTTGCAGTCTGTTCCAGAGCACACATGCAAAAGGAGCCGTCGCCTAGCCACCATGGATCATGCTGTGAAGAGCCGAGATACAGTACAGTCTATGAAGGCTGGTCTCTTTGGCCGTGACAGACCTCCCCCTAAACTTTACTGGGGTGCTGCTCATGACAGAAGGTTAGTAGCCAACTGTTACACACAGTCAGTCGGTTCCCTGTGCTGACAATAATGAAATGTCATCAAAGAAACCATGGACGTTTTTTCAGAGGTGCCCTACTGTGTACAACATTGTTAGGTGGGCAAGGACTAATTGGCTGCCTGCCATTCAGCTTTCGATAATATTGGCATTGAAATGCTTTTTGGAAATCTGGCGAAAGGTTGAATCATGCTGATTTTGTATGCATGTGAGAGTTATTTAGGTAAGCTTGTAGCAGAGCAAGACAGCACAGAGGCCACGTGTACGGTATACTCCATTCAAAGTCCAAAAGGATCCAGCTAAATCAAGAATATTTGCTTCTTCTCATATATTACATATTCTATGAGTGGGGCTTGACAGAAAATGAACCATCAATGATTCTAAACAGGCAAAGGGAAATAAGACCTTGTTGATGTCAGAGTATGCACAGCACTAATATGCTTGGAGTGGTGAGTAGGGACATCCTACATCACTGTTGTCCCACATGTCTAACATGAAGACATACAACATGTTATATTAATGCTTTTGCCAAGAATTTGTATATCAGGGACACAGTGATAACACTAATGCTGCTCAATACACGTCTTTCGAGAGATTCCATCAAAAGCCAAAGGGGGAGCATTGATAGCAAGCGCCACGGAAGCGGAGATACTGACCATCGTCTCTTTATTTCCTCACTGACCTCTCTTTTTCTCTCCTCTATGGAGAGTATTGGCAGGTGCCTGGGTTGTGGAGATAATTGCCTTGGCACACAGAGACCTCTCTCTTCCAAAACAGACTGCAACACGCACTAAAAAAGCCTCAGCTAACTTCACATCACGTAGAAGTAATTTGCTGCGTTCTGCCTCAATACGTTTATTATCAAATGGTTATAATTAACACGTAGATGAATCCTGGTAGCACACACACTAACACCTAAGGCCATTTTCATTCAACAGATTGGTTTGGGGTGTGAAAGTCACAAGCAGGAACGTATGTTTAGTCAGAATCATTCAAATCATTGTCTGTCTTCCTTGTATTAATACTGTTTGGTTTCAATAAAAGCTCCATTAACCTTTTTGTATGCTCGATGTACTAAGTACTTGACCCTCTTCCAAACAAGTCTTTAAGTAGTCTTGTACCGAGCAGCGGAAAATGCTCCGGGTCAAGATGGTCTGAACGTGACCCAGCATAATAGTCTATGGTACACACATGCCCATTCAAATGCACACAGAGACACATAGAACACACACACAAACAAACACGCACAGACACAAACACACACACACACACACACACACACACACATGTACGCACATACAAACACACAAGCACACACCTACACAGAGAGAGAGAAACCATTCCATTTAAAATATACATGCCATTTAAAATATACACACCTCTACACACGCACACAAACACACACACACACGTTTTAAGTGGATGCGTAGATAGTTCTGGAAAGTGGAGCAGACATGGCCAGGGGGGTGGTAAGAGTCGTGGCAGCAGGTCGTGTGTAAGAAGTGGTTTTGGTGTGGAGACAGGATCGGCAAAGGCTCATCTGGACGAAGAAGAGCCAAACGATGAACTCCTACAAAGATAAACCCAGTCACCTACTATAAAGAGTGCCACTGGGAATGACCTGAAGAAGTAAGAGCCAGGGAAGCTGTGAAATGAATCCATGTCAAATAAGTAAAGAGGGAAAAGAAGTGGCTTGCCACCTTCTATGACATAAATATGTCCTCATTATTCAACCAGGTTGAATAAAGTCCAGGTTAGAAAGGTGGTCATTTTGTTGCTGTCCTTACCTCTGTCTCTTTAAAAACACTCACCCGCACAAACACACTCAGATCAGCACACGGAAAACCAAAAACAAGAGCTCTCTCTTGCAAACACACACACACACACACACACACACATACACACGCTTGTAATCCCATTTGCTAGCCACAACAGGATTACCAGTGCTTAGTAACTAATGATTCACTTCCACCCTTTAATTTTCTTTCCAGTCATCTCATACATTTCACTATGTTTTACCAAAGCCAAATCTGTTCAATATGTCAGATCAATTCCCAACGGCAGTGATTTAATTTAGCCATTCAATTGGGAATGTCTATAAGTGGTAACCTTATTTAACGTTTTTTATTTATACTCGCCAAATTAATAACAAGTAGAATCCACAGACATACCCAAAGTTACATGAGTTGTCCTTTTCTAAAGACATAGGCATACATATCTGAGAATCACAATTGAAACTACAATTAATTATAGGTCAATTAAAGGCTTAGTCGCATAAAGCTGTTCCACTGGGGCGATACCTTGTACATTCATGTCAATGGATTGTAACTAGCATGCCAAATCTACTGGAGGCAGGTTTATGGAAGACCATGCTTGTGTCCAATCAATGGAATATAACGGTAGATCTAATCTTCAGATGTAGCTCTAGCATGACATATAAAAGGATCAATAAATTGAGGTATATGAACAGTCCATCAGGACATCTTTGCTGAGTGTGCTTAAACTAACAATAAAAGTATGTCATTATTGGTGAGTTCATATGTTAATCAATACAATGCTCAGTTTGATGGGCAATGCAGAAAGCACATTTTTAGCTTTCAAATTACATTTTATTAGTCTAACACTTTTAATTCTACCGAATAAACATGGCTAATTCATTACATTTTCAAGTTCAAATGGGAAACAAGCTGATTCATAGCAATAAAATTCTAATGGCACGTGCCATTCGTTAATTGAATCCATTTTCCAATTATGAAAGGATTGCTCATTACGTTTCTCCCAATTAAACAACCAATTAATCTGTTACAGTTTGAAAACGTGACAAGGAAATGCATGAAAATCATTTTAAAAACTCAGGTATTCCAAGGCAAACACACAACACACGTTTAACCTGGTGAATCTCTCATCTTTAAGACAAAATAGTCAATCAATAATTGAAGACGAGTTCTGAGCTGCTAACAGCCATCTAATGCTGATGCGTTTTGGTAAGGTCTACTCTGCACGAGTCCAATATGCTTGTTTCAACAAATAGGTGACACAGGAACTTACTGTAATAAAATCCATTAAGGAGATCTGCCTGTTACCCCTATGTCAACTGAACAACTGTTGTATTCCACCAAGATTTTCCCCACACAATTATTAAACTTAAATGCTTACCCTTCATTGTGGTGCGCCTCAAGTTGGAGTCGCAGCCTATAGTTGCAAATATCCAAACGTCTTAGTTTGTGTTACATCAAATTACCGCAGCGCAGTTTATATAGGTTAACCTAAAATGCAGCAGCATGCTGTTTTGATATTGCTTATCTGCCAAGCCAATTTTTTTAATATGGGCATAAATTAAACATTGTGTTTAAAATCAGCAGGACGAACCAGTTCCAAAATCCCACCAAGCGGCACGAGTCTGCACTTCTGCGAGGAAGCAATGTTTCACTGTAGCCCAGAGACAACAGGCAACTAATATTTGCGACTGCCAGTTACAAAACACATACAACAGAAAGGTGACGGGACTATGCCAAGTGATCTTGGTTCAAATAGTATATGAATGACTGCACCCAAACACCAAAATATTTGTGAACATCTCGGTCAACGACCGCCGCAGGAAACATGTGTTCACGGAATACTAATTACAAAATTAACAACCCTTTCATGCATAAACAATAAGCAAACTGCCATGGTCCCATGGGAATACACCTAGAATAAAATAACAACTGCTTAGAGCAAAAGCTGTAAATATAGGTTAGTCAACAGTGTGAAATGTGTTACTCACCGGGCGAAAACGAAACAACTTCACCATCTATTTGGCTTAGTAGCGGATTCAGTCACAAAACTTGAAGTCTCTCTCAGCACAACAGCAACATTCAATACGATAATAAAAGTTTTCACAACACCAAAATTAATCCTGGTATGACACAGGATGAGTGAGGATAGGCAACCAACCGTGCGTAAATGCGCATTCTTGGCAGTGATGCAGCGGGAGCATTCAATTCTAGTCCACTTTCTCTCTCTCTCGCTCTCTCTCTCTCTCTCTCTCTCTCTCTCTCTCTCTCTCTCTCTCTCTCTCTCTCTCTCTCTCACACACACACACACACACACACACACCTCTCTCTCTCTTTCTATCTTTCTTTCTCCCTCTCGTTCTTCAAAACGAAACTGCTCGACCTGTTACGCTCAAAAGTATTCTGATGGTACTCCGCAGTGCTGGCTCCGTACAAGGTACCCCAGCTGCAAAGGTTTTAGCGCGGGTACTCCCACACAGGCGCAAGGGACACATTGTACACTGGAGCAAATGGAAGCAGACTAGACAAGTAGAAACGCTCTTTTCTCAGCCAAACTCCCTGCCGACTCAAAGTAAATAGAAACTATTCATGAAAGTTGAAGCTTAATTGAAATGGATTGTCATGAAAAAGTATACATGGGAAATATAAGCGAGAAGGAAATGATTAATAGGAATTACATGTAATGGGTCTGAAGATGGCTTTTCAAATTAAAAAGAGAATTTTAAGTGACATTTTGTCAATTTACTAAGAATGTGCATTAGCATGTAGACTAGACTATGCTGTAAGTTTTAGTATATTCTGAGTGATTAAATTTTAACTTGACTTAAACTCAAGCACGTAACATGCCAAATGTATAAAAGTGTACATATATTCTCTAACAATAACTTCAATATGAATAGCCTAAGCACGTTTTTGCCCGATGTCAGTTGTCTTGTAAGTAATAACTTGTAAGTAATAACTTTTTGCCATGCAGGCCTTATAGGTACAGGTCGGCAATTATAAATGTGCAAGCACAATCATAACAATAATCTTGTTTTCTTTTCAGGGGCTGAGTGTCTTCTATTTAAGATCTTCTCATTAAGATCAGTTGACCTGCGATATTAAAGTGTCTGCATTAACCATACAAGCCAATACACAACAGAAAAAAACAGTATATGCTCATTCATTTCACTTAATTGCTCATCTAATTGGGTGAGGCATATGTCTTGGATCTTGTTTAAATAAAAAATGTTACCACTTCTCTCTCCTGAACAGAATGTGTATACCATAAATATTTAGTTTCCTGAAAGATTTTCTAGTCATCCAATCAGCTGCTAACTGAGAGCCCATGGCAAAAAGTGCAGACTGACCCTCCTCAGCAAATACCTGTCTGATGTATGCTTCGACCTCAGGAATACGCCAATATTGGCCGGTTGTGTCCCAAGTGTTCTAGTTAGTGAGAATGCATGTAGGTCTAACTTTCCCCAATTAAATTAAATGCTTGATAACCCTGCACATACTTTAGAAATATTCATACAGTACGAAGCAGACCATTTCTGGTTCTGGTGTTTTTTTTCTTTTCCTTGTTTTGCATATCACTGTAGTATTAACTGAAAGAGTAGTCGTATATGTCCAAGCACCATGTCCAATTACTAGGCTTGAATATCGAACAGCCAAGGATAACATTTTCCACTTTCCTCTCACAGGTTATACATTTTGATCCTTTACTGTCATTTATAGCAATTATTTGCTCATTAAAAAGACAGAAATGTACCGTTTCATTACATTCTGAGAGCCCACAGAGAACACAAACAGAGTTCCCCAAAACCATTCAATTACACAAAGCTCTTTTTACAAATTGCATTGTTTGGTCCACTGTATATTTTTACATAATTTACTGCACATCTAAGGCAGTAATAATGCATTTTTCATTTCGTTTTGTCAAGCTCGTCTTCCCTCCCATTGTTCCTGAACTGTAGCCCGTGTAAAGAAGGAAGTGACCCAAATGCAATAGAAAGAGCAGCCTCTGTCTGTCAACCGCGGAAAAGCAGGCAGGAGAGCTAACGCTGGAGACATGAGGAGGCATGGGTCAGAAATGGCCAAGGATATACTGTAAATGGGGGAGAAAGACAGGGTTGGATAGATAGGCAGGGGTTGAAACACAGAAAAGGTGATTTGGCCCATTAACAGACTGGCGCCGTCAACATGGCAGGCGCACGCGTGAACGCCAAAATTGTATGGAACACTGAAAGCCAATGTGTGTTGGTAATTGGTTATAAAGTAAGAATAATAAAACGAGTCACTGTAACATCAGTGAGAGAAAGGTGGGTAATAGGCGCCTGTCAGAACACAGAGAAAAAGAGACAGAGAGAAAGAGAGTGAGAGTGTGACAGATCGAGATGAAGCGAAAGAGAGAGATATTATGGGCCCTACAGAGGGAGCGGGATGGTGATCAGAGGAGGAGGGATGGAGGTTGCAGCAGTTCAGCGGCGAGAGTTATTTAATTGAGGAGTGACATTGGGAGCTCTGCTAGTCAGCTCTCCCTCATCAATCACGCTCGGTCAGGAGACGCCAGAGGGGATGTGGCACTGCTTGCCTGCACCCCCCCCCCCACCCCCCCTCACCCCCATGGTCATCAACCCCTTCTCCCCCCTCCCCCTGTATCACTGACATCCACCACCACCCCCGTGGTCTCTCCCTCCTCCAGCTCCATTGAACCAGGCCAGTTATGCTGACCTTACCCCATACCTCAGTCCAATTCCCCTTGTCTCCAGGGACGGTGCACAGTTTTATGGGCCTTTTCGTGCAAGGCCTTAGGAGGCCGTGTTGGTCTTGGCGCGGTGTGGAGAGGGACCAGGCGGCCTCAGGAATGGGCATGGAGTGGTAAGCATCATGTGGAGGTTTATCGTGATGGATTATGAACATGGTCATGAATTGAACAACTATGTAGACAAAGAGGTGAACCACTGTAGATCAGCAGATACCATAGATGATTAAGTATATGTGCAGCTCTGTAACATCGACATAAAACCTTTCAAATACAGGCAATATGGTATAACGTAGTTGCTTGTTTAAAATCAACATTGGCTGTACTATTTCGATGTGTCATTCACTGTCACTGTGGATAGATGATTGCTAAATTGATTGGCTAATTTCAGCTCCAAATAGGGTATTGATTTTCACAATGGACTTCAACATCTGTCTGTGCCTACAGCTAAAGAGATCCCATTTATTTACCACACTATCTTTTTCAACATCATGCCGAGGCAAGATCATTTGACGAGAAAAATTACCTTGGTTAGCCCTGGCATTTGGATTAATTTTAACAAACCCAGTTTGGTCTCGCAGTTATTCCGATTCGTAGCAGAATCTGTCCTTGGGGTCTAATTGCACAGAGGCATTTACACACACACATGTAAAAGAGTGCCTAATTGTTTTCTTATTGAGCGCCGGACACTTCACAGAGGGCTTTGTGTCTAGCTAATAAGGCAGCACAGAGGAGGTTTACCCTGTGTGGCTGAACGACTCAGTGTGAGCAGGGTAGAGTCTCCCGGCACGGAGTACGCAGGGAGGGACTGAGCCCTGGATCAGAGACAGCAGCTAGGCCTTGATGTTCAAGGAGACAAGGGCAGAGAGTCTCAGCTCCTTAGAGGGCCCTGCGACGGCTCCATGACTGCCATACAAACAAACCTATCTGCATGGAGTCGCATCTAAATAAGTCTGGCCGGGCCCATGCCCAATAATAAATAGGGATCTTTTTTTTATCTAATCACACCGGCAAGCATTGAACGATTACATTTTCATCAGATGCAATGTAAAGCGGGTCGAAAGATCAAGTGAACTAATGGCTGACCTAATCATGCAGGATTTGCTGTATCGATTCTGATGGTCATATCCTCATTGTCTGCCAGGCCACAGAACTGCTGCGGGCGGATACAATCACTCACTCACTGAACCGCCATACTCAAGAAAACCCTCCTTCAGATTACACTAATTTAGCCTGTACCTATTCCCTGTGGTTAAGTAGATTAAGGGAGAGGGCTGGCTATCCTGCTGAGTTGCATCTCAGGACTTGACTTCCAACAGGCTGAGACGGGAAATAATTTGCTGAAACAGGGGTTTTTGAAGTCCATTTCATGCATTGGATTCACTCCTTAAAGACTTGAAGAGGTTGGTGCATAGGAGACAGTCTTTAAAGCTAATGCAGACGTCAGTCAGGCAAAATTATGACTATGAATTATGTGATTGGTGACCACAGCTGTTAACATCACACAGCGAGAGAGACCATTGTCATTCCTCAAGGACAGGCTTCTCCATCTGTGCTCTTAATCACTATTGCCGAATATTTACTGCCTTAACCAATGTCAGTCCTCATGCATGAGAAGACGCCTGCTTGGCAAGTGAGGGCTAGAGTTGAACTGAGGATATTTATTCAAAACACATACTATCACATCCCCATGTGGGGGTGTTGGGGTTTGTGGGGAATCAAAAAAAATTTTGAAAAAAAGAAAAAAACATGCTGATAAGTAGTTGCGGTAGGGAGGAGGTGAGGCCGAGATAGGAGACAGGCCCGCGTGTCACTCCCAGCAGTTTCTCTTGCAGTCTCGTCCGAGCAGGTTGCGAGGGAGAAACATCTCACTGAAGACAGACATGTTCATTCACCTCTGTCTGTGGTGGCTAGGGGAGGGATCCTGAGTCGAATCCTAATGACAGTGCAGCTCGCCAGTGTCGCTGGCTTGTGTGTGTGTCGCATTGAACAGAGAGCCAAAACAGCATGTCTAACCATTCATTCACACTCTACGTAGAGTGAACCTGAAAGCACTAGATGGACAGCCATAAGGAATATAGAGTATAGTGTAGTGTGGTGTAGTGTAGAACACTTCCTTCACTTCCTTCTTAGCTTGTTTGACCAAACGTTTACTGAACTAAATATTTAGAGTGAAAAATGTTTTTACTCTTTATATGCACTAGCTGTGTTCACTCATTCAGATGTATATTTTTCATGGATCACTGTCGTGAAAGCCAGCAGATGCCTCACAGACACCATGTCCTGATTATGAAGGGTCTTGTCTGCGGGTGTCTCCTTGACAGAATTTCCCTATTTTAATTAAGGGGGGAAATTACACTACTTTACATCTTATCCAATAAGAAACTGTGTGTGTGTGTGTGTGTGTGTGTGTGTGTGTGTGTGTGTGTGTGTGTGTGTGTGTGTGTGTGTGTGGCCACATGTTCAGGAAGATAGAGACATGAGAAAAGAGACAACGACAGAGACACAAAGAATTAGAAAGATGAGATAGACATGTCAAAAAAAAAGGAAAAAAGCAAGCAAAAAGAAAGGAAGGGAAAATAAAAGGAGAGGGATTGGCTTTGTCGTTACAGACTCCTCTCCCATGGGGGGGGGGGGAGGGGGAGGGATGTGTGCTCACATGCTTCAGTAGTCAGACTGAAAAACGCAGGCTTGTTGCATTCACTCAGCGCTAACCGTAGTCCTTATGGTCGCCTGGCTGGCAAAGAGTGCGCTACCCCCTGCCGCCTATCTCTCCCATTCCCTCTCCTTCCTTCCATGCCTTCAACACACACCATACAGCATCTGTACTTTGTTTACTTGAACAAATCAGAGTGTCTTTCGCCAGCCGCAATGCAAAAGGGAAGCAAACAGTGTCTGCCATTCTTCCTGTACAACAGGAGGAACGGCAAACATGTCTACAAGAACAGTCAACACTCCAGGTGCTGCTGTCCATACAAAATCCTTCTTGGGAAGTGTTGGGGAACAAAGTGCTTCTATTTCATGGCTGGGAGACACTATGAAGCCATTCGACCATCACGTGCAGGAATGAACAGGGTTGACATGCAGCACAAACACATTCACGACCACTGTGTGTGAGTGTGTGTGTGTACGCAGAGACACGCACTCCAAAGCAAACATCAGTAATACTGGGGAATGGGGACAAAGAAAGCTGATGCAAGGCTTCTGTCTCTTCCCGTGAGGTCTTTTTCTCTCATTGGGATCTTATTCCTAGCTCCAGTTCCATATTAAACATTACTCAAAAGGGCTCTCATTAACGCAAGGGTTTTCTATTTTCATCGTTATAATCAGTCCTCGTTTTTTGCAAATGTGATCCTAACGAGTGTGTGCGCTGAGTCAGTGCGGGGAGAAATGTGAAATAGGAAGTGAGAAACATATTAACATCATTTTTCAACAGTGGAAAAAAAAAAGTTATTTTATATTTATATACAATACAATAAAAAAGATCACAAGTTCAACTGATCATCTCCATGAAAACAATGAACAACAATAAACAATGCAGAAGATATTCCGGTTGAGGGAGCTGTTTGTATCACAATACACATGCTATTGTAGTGTAACAGCTGGCTCCAGATAAAAAAAATCAACATGAAAAAAGAATGACTCATTGAAGACTAAACTTTGTCATTAAGTGAATAATAAACAAGTGTTTTCTTGAATATATATATATATATATATATATATATATATATATATATATATATATATATAAGCTAATATTTTGAGATAGAGACAGACAGAACAAGAAACAGACAGAGAGAGAGAGAGAGAGAGAGAGAGAGAGAGAGAGAGAGAGAGAGAGAGAGAGAGAGAGAGAGAGAGAGAGAGAGAGAGAAATACTACTTGAAATGAGGGAATGGCAAATAGTCATGGTAGTTTGTGATATACTTAAAGGTGCAGTATGAAGTTCTAGAGAATTGGGGAAAGAATTGCAAAAATTTGAATCACAACAAGGCCTGGGAACGCCTTGGAATCCCCCAGTCAGAGCTGGTTAATGTGGCCCGGGAAAGGGAAGTTTGGGATGCCCTGCTTGAACTGCTACCTCCGCGGCCCGACCCCGGACAAAGCGGATGACGATGATGATGATGATGATGAATCACAACACTCAAAAAGGCCAACCTCCTGAGTCTTTGGTCCCTCAATGGCCCATCCCACACATGTCCGTGTTCACTCTGACTTGACTTCATCACGAGCCTGAGCAAGGCAGTGTTTCATGAATCATGTGTATGTTGTGCATATTTTTGTTTCTCACCAACAACGCATAAAGCGATGTCTGATTCCGAGGTGAGAAACAAAATAATTCCGAACGTCTGATCGTAAACGCTCTAAAACTGAGTGGTTCACACAGAGCACAGACACAAATTACTGTTTCCATAAAAACGACATACCGTAAGCTAACATTAAAACAAAAACTATTTCCCTATTAGTATGAGCAGGTGCATAACAATCGTTTTTATTTAGCTGCGATATATCCAACATATATGCATGTGAACAAATAATGCCTTTTTGACATAAATCTGGCGGATACTTCCTAACATTCTAAAACTGGCTTGGCGATTTGACAAGCCAAGTCTTTTGCAACGACATGCGACGACTTCAACCGCCTTGCAACAACTAGTTCACACCGCTGCTACAGTACTTTTGTCTGCAACGCGAATTGTAACAACACGCTTGTTTGGAGGGTGACACTGTAAACAGGGATTTTACCCGGGAGTGTGCACGCGAGGTGATTGACAGGCAGGTAGCCCTTACTCCTTGCAAAAACTCTCCTGATTGGTTCGGGATAGGTGGGCGTCCCAAGATTTTTTAAAAGCTGAATACACGGCCCAGGGCGCTCATATATAGCGCACCTTCTCTCTGAGCATTTGGTTTAATGATATCCTCCAGGAGATATGTAATAAATGTAAAAAAACATAAAACATGTAATTTATTGCTAGAAATTCAAACTTACATACTGCACCTTTAAGCAATCTCTGTTCATTATACAGATATTCAGCAACAAATGGCTTTAATGATTGTCAGTAGAAAAGTACATTTTGATTCTTACCCCGAAGAGACAAAAAGGCATCACAAATTTGCCACATCCCCTAGACACAAAACACTTCTTATACATTAACTTAACACTTTATTTTCTCAAACTTAACACAGCGATTTCTCATTTGTTAGTAAAACTCTCTGCTACATGGGAGGAAAGTCCTTTCAAACCATGTTCCGTTCACATTCAACTCCTCAAGTATTCCCTCTCCTCTGGGGTAAGGGGAACCCAAGTGTCTCGGAGTGGCAGCCGCTGATTGAGGCAGTGGGGGGGGGGGGCTCCGTGGGTGTCTGCCGCCTTGTGAGCCTGTCTGGGGGGGCCCTGTGGGTCCACCAATGGCTCTGGAGTGTGCAGGGGCCACGTTGGCTTAGTCTGACAGGGGACCCCCCTAGGGGCCCAGCTGGCTGCCAGGACAGAGTGAATGGTCTGAGTATAGACACCTGGTGACAGGGGGCTGATGTGGTCCATCGCCACCTTCATTTCCTGTGCCATGCTATTGATTCCCTTAGTGGGTGACATTAGTGACATTCTCTTTCAATCTGTTACGAAGAGCCTGACCCGCCGAGCTCCTCTCATGGGAGACCTGTGTCTGCAGACTACTGGTCACACAAGATCCCAGTTGGAAAAAAAAACGAGTTTCTCCCAGGCTGTTAATAGAATTTAGTACAACAAATGGTATTCAAGCCAGGGAGGGTTTAAACATGTACCAAACCAAGAGTTTTAAGTGGGGTTACAAAAATCTTCAAGATCTGCAGTCGTGTTGGAAGACGTAACGGCATCCGGTGGGAAACATGATGCAGTAAACCTTATCCACTGAAGATGTGATCAAAGTACACTAAAGAGAATATAGTAGAGAATAGAAGTTTGGCATAGGGCATTTAAGGACTAAGGAGTTCATCTGCGGTTCAGTAGATGTGTGCTACTGTGGGAATCTTGCTTGCTTGCTTGGTCTTTGGAAGAGAGGCAGAGAAAGGCTAATGCCCCATTGTTGTCAAACTGCTCCAACATGTTTCCAGAGCCTGAACAAGAGGGTGGGCCAGTGAAGACGTTAAAAGTCACTTTGAAAACGTGAAAATTATTGTGTGCCATCGATTCAAGCCTTTAGAAATGTGACATATTTCCAACTGACACCTTTAATTAGGCAATCAGTAGTGGTGCAACAGTGGCTAATGGTGCAGCAGACACTGCTTGGAAAATGTACCTTGTCTCCTTTTGCTCTTGTATGTTTCATTTTTCTTTCTGGCAAAACATTTCTAGGATGGAACTTTGATTGTGCCTTTGCTCGCCAAAAAATGGTTTGTAGCAAGATGATATTAGTACCATGTTTTTTTTCCATACAGTGTGACGAAGACTAGGTGAAAGAGGTGTCACTAATAAAACGATGTTTGAAGGATCTTTGTACATGCTCTCTTTTTGAATTTTACACTTTAATTGCTATGGATAATTTATTGTGGTTTGTTAGCAGGTGCCAATTTCCCTTCCCAACCCGCCTGCTAGAGTCGACAAACCTTTAGCGTGTCCTCCCTCCTATGCTCCGATGTGTGATTTAATTAAGCCAGCTTAACTAATAGTGAACATTTAGAGCAAGAAAACAAACTTCCACTGGTGCTCTTGCATGCTCCCGGAATTGTCAAAACCTACGCCTTCTTCATTAGCGACAGACACTTTAAACTGTTCCTGCTTTGTTCTACCCCTCTGCCGTGAGAATAAATAAGATAAGGGGAAAGAAATGAAAGCATCCATCATTCAAAGGGCTAAAGGGTAATTTAGCTCGCCCCTCCTGACAGCTTTACAACTTTGCGCAGTATTCTATTTTAATTGGCAATCATGAATTAAGTGAATGAGAGGCCTGTACATTGCTGCTGTCTTTCTCATTGCAGCTTTTAATTGGGTTGACTTGATGGGTTCCTACGATAGGCGAAGACAATACATTCTCGTGATTGGCAACTCATTTGTTGCCATGTAATTAGGCTACAGCCCAACTAAGCACGCTAGTCTTTGCTCTTCAGCCAAGTCCAGTTTTCTTTTTCATCAAACACCTTACAAATTAAAACGATCTAGCAGCCTCATAATGGGATAGGGTTAATATTAAAAAATGTTTTTTTTTTGGTGGTTAATACGGCAGAAAGCGTGATCATTAACAATAGCGGTTCAATATGATGACACATTTTCTTTAGGTTTTTCAATTAATTATCAACTTTTGGTTGAACAGAAAATCCCTGCAGACAAAACGGGGCAGGGTAATGACTTGCCATTATAGAATATCCCTGTGCCTGTAAACATACCACGCATTCGCTTGTACACATTGAGGTTGGGGATGGGGTCTGGAAGCAAATGTCACTGGTGCAGTCGTTAGCTCAGATTTAGCACATAAACCATGGAATGAGTAACGTGAGAGATAGCTTATGCCAAGCGTTCTATTGCATTGATGGCAATTGCTTGGGCACAACAGCAAACACAGTTATTCTCTCCTCCATATCGATTGAGAGCTGAGAGGGTAAACGGTTCATGTAATTTGTCCACTGTAGATATCCATGTAGGTGGATTTCTGTCCCCTGCCTCGTCTTAATGAGAAGCTCCTGAGGCACATGAAACTCACCCCGCACTCCTACGTAGAAGGTCAAATATTCAAAGCTTTCTCCACTCTCTCTCCATAAAAATTGAGAAAAAAGGAATTAAACATTAATGTGCCGATGAATAAATATTTTGTGTCTCCAGGACTCAGCACTTTCTTCACTCCTGCAGCTGGCTTAATTAAGTGTTCCTGAAGCTCTTTTTTTTTTAAATTAACACATCTTTTCCAGTGCCCCTTCACATTGCCTGCCTCTTTGTGTGAGAGAATTAGTTAAGCAGTTTTCGGTGCAGAGATATGTCATGGAGAGTGATGCATAATTACTCGACCCTAGAGTCGCTGTTTTAACTTACAGCGCAGTTTTCCCTTTCAGACGTCGCACATGTATGCCCCAGGCAAAAGTACGTTTGGGATGCCTTTGTACTCGCAAGTGATAAGGGTGTAAGCCCCAGTGCGGTAATGAACACCTTTTTCTTTCCTTATGCTCCGAGATTAGAAAGTGGACCTGGTAGCAGAGTTAGGACTTGAGAGCATTCTCTTGGTAAATATGTTTCAAAAGTCAATTCCTTTGAACAGCGAGTGAGATTAAGCCAGATCGTTCATTACCAGTGTAGCTTATTGGAGTCCCACACTGTCAACTTTCACACTCTCCCTGTCGGAGGCCAGTTATTTTTCAAAATGGGCCTTACCTGATCTATTATTAAAGCCACTGTCTCTTTCGATTCTTTTAGACAGCACTCAGGTAAGGCCAAATTTCTAAGTGCTCTTAAACCTAGACTACTACAGCTGACACATCCTATAACATTTCAATAGACAGGCGCTGTACTCCAAGGCACTCAATTTCTCCAGAGGCAATGTTGCGCCAGCTTTTAAAGTTGTTTATATCATGTGGGACTGCAACGTTATATCTCCACATTCTCCCCTGATTAATACCCACAAACGCTTACAAACACTCACAGACACACACACTGGCTTCTTTCTACCCGTTCCCGTTCCTGGAGGGCACTCCAACACAGAGGTATGTTACACAGTCATTACAGTGGGGTTTACTCCAAAATTACTCCTGCTGTCAGTCAGGGAGCCGATCCGCTCCTCTGCCCTTATCATTGTTTGGTTTCTTGGCCTGTGTTCACCCCTCCTATTCCGCTCCGTCACGTCTCGGACCCAGTGATAAATGTGACGTTACTCCATCAGAAGATCATTAAATGTCAGGTCCTGCCGTGACAGCGGAACGTCCTGGCAGAAAGTCAATGGCCAAGGGGGTTGGGAGGGGTGTGCAAGGGAAGGTGCCGCCCAATGGGAAAGCCGGCTGGGAGGGATCAATGGTTCATCTAACACCCCATGCCCATTGCTAAGCCAGACAGGACCACTCACACCACTCACACGCTCCCTGCCTGGCAATGAAGACGCCCAGCTGCTCAGAAGATTTGTTTGTGTTTTGTGTGTGCGCATGTGTGTGTGTGCGCATGTTTGAATGTGTCTGTGTGCACGGCCAGTGATGGGCCACAGCATGTGGTCCGATGGACACATTTCAAGACAGGATTGTACAAGAATAGATGGAATGGAATTGAATGCTATGGGATTTGTATTATCGCTTATATTTATAGCAGCTTTGTCAAAAAGCAGCCAGGTAACAAATGCTCTTGTAAAAAGGAGAAAAAACATAAATAAATGAACAAATGACTACATATTGACCCGTCTATTTTGAGACTGATGTATATAAGAGAGGGTCTTCGTTGACCAAATTTTCCTTTATGTATGGCCCGCAATTATTTACTGCCGATCACCTTGGGGATCCTGGCCATTTAAAGTCGTGACCACGTGAGTCTATTTATGGTTGATTGTCGTTGTTTTTTAATGGCTACTGTTTGTTTGTGGATGTTCTTATGGTTTTAACTTGTTTTTTGTTATTGTGTGTGATAATACTGAATGATTGTGTACGTCTCTCGTTAAATATATTAAATATATTTTTACATTTTAATCCGCAAGATACAGAAAAAGCCTAGAGCATGTGGTTTAGATGTTTTGTTTCAGCGTTTTACCTCATCAGAAGTCACCTTGCCAAAAGGAAAGCTTAGAAAAGCAATTCAATGAAACAAATCTACCTTTTATGCAGCGAAAGTCTAGATTTATAAGGGAATACAGTACTTCCTGGAATCCAAAGTGTGGAACAGGGTCTGCTGAAGAACAATAGGAATTCATCAAGCAGCAGCCAGCCTCCAAAGCCTGAAATCGTGACAAAGTTTAATGAATTGGTCTATCAGCAAGACACCTGAAAGACAGCTTTTGGGAGCCAGTCAGGATAAACTCTTCGGGATCTTGCAGAGGGCGCAATGCAGCAAGGTCATCGACACATTGCATCAAGCCGGGTACTGAGAGGAGGGCTTTTGTTCTTGTCTGTGAAGTCCCTTTTGCCAGAGGTAACAATTAAGAACTCATCTGTCAGCGCACACTAATGTCTTCATTTTGGATTCACCGCTTCTGCTGCATTTTCCTGGCCGTCGTTAACGTGTGCCAGACCCTCATATACAGCTACCCCCACACAAACACACGTGGACTCACACAGATTTAATTTGTGTTTCGTAGCAAGGAACTGCCATTGTTACTGGTGCTATATGATTTAGTGGTCTGTGGTCTTTTGTCTGTAATAACTGCCACCCTGTCAAAATCGTGTAACTTCATTTTGTTTCTGTGTTGAAACTATTGACTGGTAAGAGAAGATGGAGAGGTGGACTTCAGGTGTCACCCGGGTGTGGCATTGCCTGTCTCCCCCTCTGCCTGCTGTCCCCCTCTTGACTGTTCGTTCACAGTGAGCTTTATCAGATGTGACAGGTTTGGACCAACAAAGTGATGGTCTTTAACCGGTGTTCTTTCTGTGGGAGTCGAGGGGGAAAACGACACAGAGTGAATCTGTCTTCACCGTCCTGGAGCAATTTATTTTCCAGATTCCCTTGCAGGCTTATGTTCCATCATAGCTGAAGGTCAGAGATAACCATGTGCAGCTGTCGTATGATACGGGTTCACCGACAACGTTTGGAGAAATACATTACTATTCCCCACCCAAAAGAAAATCTGCCGGTAAGGTAAAAACAAAGCCTACCAATTAAATCAGAGCCCTTCCCAAAGCACAAACTATGAAGGTGTCAACCAAGTCAGTGTATGTTACACTGGAGTGATCTCTGTACTTGAATCCGAGCGCATTTTAACCAGGAATGAAGTCAAGCACTTGAATGAAGGGGGAGCTGTTTGGCTGATTTGATCCTATGGGGATTCTCCACTCCAAGTCAATTCCGGCAGGTCCTTTGGAGAGTGTGGCTGGGAGATAAAGGCAAGGCGACCTGACTCGGCACTCCTCCGTTGGGGGATTTCACTCTAATACATTTACAATGTAGAAATCAGCCTTGCCCATTGTCCTTTGATGCCATAGCGTAAATAGGGAATGCATTCATCCACTTTCCACCCATTGCAAGATTGCAATTTCGAGTAGTTCTTTTCCCCGTCTCCCTCTTTCCCCAGCCTCCTCTCTGCATTTCCACCTTTCATTTCACAAACATCAGCTGGCAGCGTGGAATCCCTGATCTCTCATTCTTTCTCTGTCTCCAATTTCATTACAAGAGACAATGCTTCAGATGGGAGTTGACTCTCTTTATTTTTTCCAACAGATGTTTTAATGCATAGGATTGTATATTTTTTCCATGCTTCAGAAAAGCATATATGATTGACTCATATTTCATTGATGATGTTATAGGTATTGTAGACTTAAAAAGTAATGCTGCCTGACATTGAATAAGTAAACTTAGGCATATCTAAGTTTATTCAGTATTTCCAAAAAATTATGTTAGCATACATTAGGACTGACGGCTGGAAGTGAGAGCACTGAATTTTTCTCTACAGTACCTTCACTTTGTGGCTTTCTGAACAATGGGGCAGGCCGTTTGACTCGGCCTAGTCCTCATCCACTCCCGTCAGAGTTGCCAGGAATTTAGCAAAGCACCAGCCTCTCTTCCATCATGGTACACTCTGTGGGCGCAAAAATAACAAAGCAAATTGTTGAGAACCTTGAAGTGTAAATAGTGCAAATCAATTATACGTTTTTAGAAAATGGTTGTTGAGGAGAGAAAAACAAGTTAATTGATTATTTTTTGAGCACTGTATTTATAATAATCACGTAACGGAACCTTGCATGCTCCTTAGACTTGCTTTATGGAAGTACAAAGGCAAAACTATGGTTTGCTTATTTTGTTTCCTTTAGTTTGAGTGAATATCATTACAGTGGCATGAACAGTATTTGCTACCGAAACATTAGCCTACTCTTTTGTTGTTCCTTAGCGACAAGGAATTGTTTTGTTAAAGATAAATAATTATTTTCTGATGCACACAAATAAAACTAATATCCAACAAAAAAAATTATCTAAAAAACATCACACTCATTTCTCCATTATAGTCTGCTGAGTTTTTATTAGCTCAGCTTCATTGACCTTAGTTCAACAAGGGCAGATTGTGTTTGGCAACAGCTGTAACGAGAAATATGGTAAATGCAACAACTAGCAGATGGCCCTTTAATTACAATAAGATATAGTATCTACTGGGCATTCTGAGATTAGATTTTACATTCTCAAATAAAGTCTGAGGTAGAAAGTATTGAGAGAACTTTGGAGTACTTTTTTACCCTTGATTTAGAGATTTTTGTTCTTAAATCTTGACACTGACACAGCTATATGACTGCATATGGTTGAGCATAGCATCAGATGATGTCTCCCATAGCGACAGATTTACGTTTGAGAACTGTAGTTGCAGCAGAAAGTAGTTAGCTAGTTCTGTGAAATAGTGCTGACCATTGAAAGAAAATACTAATAATTTATTCCTAACCAAAAGACACAGAAGTGAATGGGTAGACTCACCTTGGCCAATACAAATATTTCAGAAATATCTTTTTGGTTCAATTTGTCTAGTCAAATTGGCCCAAGCTAAGTTCTTACACCATAGTGTATCTCACCAGTGTTTAAATTATCCATTGTAGAAACTTCTTAATAGGAGGAACCACGATCGGAGTGAAAATGACATGACACTTTTCAGTAAAGGACGAGGCATCCATGTCCTAGGGAAGAGTGTGTGGGGGACTATAGTCAGGGATCGAGTCGGTCAAGCAGTTTAACCCATCTCCAATTAGCTGTGAAAGGCCTTTGATTCCAATGCAGCAGTGTGGACTAGCAGTACACGACCCTCTCCCCCTCGTTATTTCAGCGCCTCATTTTTCCGACATAGCTTGCGGTATCTCCCCAGATATAACAGTGCAGCTTAATTACTGCTGCAGAGCTGGTACACAATCCATTTGAAGGACGGGAGAGGAGTGGGAGGTTGGAAAACACCGGCATGGAGGAGCCAATGACTGGATCAAGTACCAGACATCCACTGTGTGGGGTACTTTCTGTACTTTCCGATTGGAGCGTATGATTGATGCAGCTTTCCTACCAGTAGAATAATATTTAATCTGGTATTCATTAAATTGTTTGTCATCCACCTCCTCCTTTTGTTTCAGCTGCTCTTAACTGTTCATGGCAGTTGGTGTCCTCTTGCTGTACTTTGCTATTTGTCAGATATGGAAAAGTCACACACAGCCTTATCAGGTAATAGTGAGTCACTGGGAGATTTCAGGGACTAATCTTGTGATTCTGTGAAGGTGACATTGTTTGTGATTCCTCCTCTCCATCTTTTCACCCAGTTATTTTTTTGTTTGTTTGCCAGTTGCCACTGTTCTGTTTTGCAACTCTGGCGTACAAGGGTAGTGCTAAAGGGCAACATCCAAAATTTTCATTATTTAGATCAAAGACTGAAAATAAAGAAAAAGCAGTTGTTAAAGAAACACTCATGAAATATAAAAAAATAAAATAAAAAATCCGACGTGTACATCGGCAGAGAATTTACCACTTTATAATTACACAGAGTGTGAAACTGCTGTCAAGTTATTTTTCTTATTTTTCTATCACAGTATAGTTGAATGACTCATTATTGAGAGATGTTTTACAACAGTCATCTCTCATTTACATTGTTACTTCCAACACATGGAGCTTCAATAAAAAGTGTGAATTGTAGATACCATTATCACATTTAAGAAACAATTACGGATATTGCATATGTGTCAATTGTGTAGCTTTGCAATCTATTCCTGTTCAATTGAATTTAAAAAAAGGATGGAGATGTAGGCTATACAGAGCAGTAAAGGAAATGAAAGGTAAGGATCCAGTAGTGATGTTACCAATTTCCAATTTCTAGGAGGGGCCCTGTCCGTTCACATTACATAGAGTTTCCACCAGCAGACCCATTTAGGTCTCGTTCCAAGGCTCGTTTTAGCTGATTTACTGACCCGCGTCCGTGCTGTAGCATTAATTCATCTGTGGTTAACATATCCTGGGCCACAGGTTAGCCTGCTTGCCCATGAACCCTTCTGGACCTTATTAACCAGCGTCGCTTTCGGAAGTGCTCATAGTTAATTACATGAATAGATATGTACATGCCAAAATATACCATGTACTGGTTTTATCGCCTAATTCCCTTCACATAAATCTGACAGGATGTCCCATGGCAATGTGTTCTTACGATGGTTGAATAATTCCTTCCCGTTAATAATTTCCTTTCCTTCAGGTTATTTTCTTAGATGGAAATTTATTTCTTTCTATAGTCAAAAGCAGATGATAGTTTGCTTCAACATTTTTGTTAAGAGTTTTTGATATAAGAATATGGTTCATGCCACCTAAAGAAATACTTCCATATAGAAGTGCAATATTAATCTGCATATTAAACTATGCTAAACTGTTGGAGTAGGCTAATTTAAACGGTATGTCTTGGATATATTTTCATTCCGACAATTTCCTTCAGAAGACATTCAGGATATGGCAGACTTGGTTAAAGCTAATACGCAGAGAGTTGATTGCTTTCTTGGGCCTCTTAATGTAAGATGCCCTTTCAGTACAAACAACTGAGAGCAGGAAAGATGGATGAATGGATTCATATGAAGACACTGAAAAGTCTGCATTCACTTGAGCCATTAATCATAATTTCTAGTGGCTGATCAATCATCAGGAAAAAGGAAAACTAAGTAAAATGGTTGTCAACCACGGCAGGCACTTGGGTGGAGTGAGTTGAGCACTGGGGAAAATAATACAATTAAATCTGGAGAGTAGATGTTTGTTCTGCTTACCACTGCATTTGGCTCGGTGAACTGGAGTAGTGGGATTTCCCATTGTGACCCATGCAACACAATTAATAATATATTTCCTTTTGTGGCGGAGACAGAGTACTCCCACTTCATTTCTGCCAGAATATAATGTAATGCACTAACGTACCAGAAGAAATAATAAAATAATAATTATAAATATGCTGACAAAAGTCTTTGATGCATAATAATAAATCATTTCGAAAATTATAAATAGGGGCACCAGGAGAGAACGTTTTAGAGCAAGTCTGTTTTCTTGGAAAGCCTTCATATTAGTGCGTTTCTGGGAGGACTTAAAGAGGTGAAGCAATAATGGAAGTCAAACTGCACTATATGGGTTTCATTAGCAACTGAAATCAAACACAAACATTCTTATGAGTATATCACATTTTGTTCCATTTTGACACAACCTGTCTGCACCTGCACATCCTCTTACTCGGATACATGAAAAGAAGAATAGGCTATCATTTTATGATTAATCCATTATGTACAGTATCGTTTTTGTTTGGTTCAGCACACAACAGCTTTTTTTCCAAAATAAGATCGAAGTTGGTAGATATAGCCAGTCATCAGAGGCAGGACTGGGACTAATCAAAACAATGGTGGATAGTATGATATTATATCATCATTATATAATAATAATCAAAAGGAGCCTTCCAACCGAGTTCAATACCTTGAAGTAATATGGGTAAATCAACAATAGCTGTCTCCCATCTTGAATCAATGCCCAAAAAACATCCAAAGCTGCATCCCACTATTAAGTCGGTGAATCACGCTAGTTTAGAATTTGAAAGCGAACAATAACCAAATCTCTCACGCTGCAAGGGTAGCACAGAATGAGCCATCTTGACTCATGGACAAACAGTGTAGGGAGAGGCAAGAGTCAAGTGAATGGCTGAGACAAACACAAAACACAAATGTGTGGTCAAGGCTTCATGAGAGAAGTAGTAGTAACAGTAAGAAATTGGCAAAAGTCTTCAAGGTCCTTCTTCTCACATGGAATAAACATATCTTGAAGGTGAAGCAGAGTTGACTGTGCAGCTGACAGAAAAAAACATTACACCCAGCCCATTGCAAGACAGACAGGACAGTGTTCGGAAGCTCGGATCTACAGCCAGAGGAAAGCATCTCGTCTCCTATGAATCTTTCTCCATATTTTATGGCCACAGGTTTCCAGGCTTCGACGCCTTTCCAGTTTTGGAGAGACGTCCACATGATTTTTCTCCATTGCACACTACTATACTAGTCATGTAAAGTGACACTGTCACTCATGCATACAGACCAGCTGTCTGTGTCACTTTAGCTTCTACCACCTCACACTATTAAAATTGATATGGTCCAAAATATTCACAAGGACCCAGATGTGTATCCCTACGGCCAAACTGGGTGCAATGTACCTGGATATAATTTAATTTATGAAAGTAGGTCATTGGTTTATCAACAACCCATTTGGTTGAGTCAGTCTTCTAATGTAATTGTTTATTAACCTCCACTATATTATAACATGATGGTGGTGTTCTGCACAATGGTATTAATGTTCTGAAAAACAATTTACCTGTGAGTATAAAAAGATAATCATGTAAGATAACCTTTCATTACATGAGGTCATACAGATGTAATATAACAGCGTTTCTTGATTGATTTGATCATTTCCAAAAAAAGTACAAGATTTTAACTGCCTACAGAGGTAAAAGCTAACAAACCAGATCCTCACTCATACGTTTGTGTGAAAGAGAATTTCTGTTGAATTTGAACATGTTCTCCCAGATCCATTCACAAATGTCATCTGGATTGTCTTGTCCAGGGATTTGAGGATTTATCCACATCCGCTAGAGGGAAAATCCTCAAATCCTTATCTGATGAATGCCTCATGGGCTTTGTGTGCTATGAGAATGTGTTTCCTGGCACTGTATTTCAGGCTAATTTAATCATTTGTCATATAAAGAAACTTCCTAAGTTACACAAGTTCATTGCATCTTACTTTAGTATGGCCAATTTGTAAAATGCTTTAGAAAATGTACATACACCTTGAAAACAACGATTATGGATCATTATTACAAGCACTCTGACAAAGATTCCTCAGTTTACAAGCCATATAGGGAGTATAGGAATGACAGTACAGTTGGAGACCCAGTATCAGGAGGGTAAACAATTTATAACAGCAACGGCAAATAGCTTAAAACCATTCTACTAACACACACAAAAACCTCAAGGCCAAATTACGTTTTCCCTGAATAAGGATGTATTCAACTTGAAAATGATTTTTGACATTTTTGACGTGTCGAAGGATGGTTGCTTGCTAGAGGCCAACATGGTCTTTTGAGCAGGGAAATCGGCCATCGAGTTTGAGAAATAATTTGTGTTTGAGAAAGGCTAACTAGGTCTTGTGGGAGTCAAAGGAGAGCCCTAGAACATGCTGTGACATTTTATTGCATTATTTATGGGTGAAGATTCATGGCAGTCTCTTGCAGATATATGTTATGTGCTGTGTCCATTAATTATCTCCAGTAGACTGGTGCCTAGGTGATTAAATTTGATTACTAGGAGTGGTTGTTGATTTATCCTCACCAGGGATGGCAGCAGATGTCTAATAATTGCAGTCGCGTTGGTCCCAAAGTTATAGTAACACTACAGCACAGGCACAATGCAATCTGACCACTGTACAGATGTGGCATCCATCTGTGGACTTACAGTAAATAAGTATCTGAATCCATGAGAGAGATAACAGTTGAGAGATAATTGTTATTAAAAAAAAAGAAGATTAATGTATTTGTCAGTGCGTGTGTCTTTGAGTGTGTGTGTGTGTGTGTGTGTGTGTGTGTGTTGAATAATTATCTATACTGCTTTCAGTTGCCAGAAAAAGTGAACAAAAGGAAATTAGAACAAATTTAAAAGTAAAGCCTAAATAAGGCTAACCTAAGCAAAACATTGTTAGGGAACAATGACAGCATCTACAACTGCATTTTGACAGAACTTAGGTAATTGAAAGCATACAGTTTAATTAACGTTCTCAGATTCTTAGAATACTTACTCTAAAATATCACAGTGAATATTCCAATACACATCGAATGGTCAACGGTTATCTCAAAATAGACACTCCCCCCAAAACCGTAAGTCCAACATACTGTATATATGCAGGGCTTAACACATCCACCAACACAACTCACAAAACAATTGACTTGAGCAATAATTAGTTGTCTGAAGAAGTGCAAGTGAAACGTCACCTGGTGGAAATACATTTCCATGGGAGCATTATTTAGAGTGTGGACTATATTTATTTAGTTTTTTGCATGTGCTTTCGTCCAGCACCTCATGTTTATTTGGAAGTGTGTGCTTTTGTATTTTTGTTGCCCAACAATCAGTTGTACAAACACTCTTTGCTACCCTTAGGACTTGTGTACACCAAAAAATAACTGCTCACTTAGTCATGTTTCATTGGTTAAAATCTAATAATTAATAAAAAAATATATATCTCTGCAATTGTTGTTCTCTCCCTTTTCTTGAAAAGGCGCACTGTGTGGGTGGCGTGTATCTATTTATTTATCAGAAATAATTCACATACAACCTAAATACCCACACGCGCAAACACTTTAACAGAGCTGGCAGAAGCATCTTTTTAGTACATAGGTTACATGTCCTCCCTGGACAGGGGGAGTATTTGTCTATGCCTGTGAGTGATTCAGTAACTTTCAATCTCTTTTTCATTTTAATCACTTTAAAATTAGACTGATTAACACTGGTGCAAGAAGGCGCGAGGTGCAGCATCTCCCTCTCTGCGCTCCCTATTCTTTGATGTTGTTGTTTTTGCGTGTTGCACCTCCCCGTCATTTGAATATCACACAGAGAGGGGGCTTCTGCCTGGCCACTTGCTGCGCCTTTGTTGCCGTGATTAAAGCAGGTGTCGCGCAGGGTTGTGTTTGTTAATGACAGTTTGCATTTAAATAGCCGTCACTCGTCTGTCAAAGGGGAGGGAGGAGGGGAAAGTGTTTGTTTCCGGGCCTCCAAAGCACTCATAATGCATCTCTTTTACATAAGCTTAACCTAGCTTTGCAAATGAGAGGAGGAAAGTTTGTTTGCTTTCATATAAGGACTCTCCTCTGGGGCTGACTGGCTTGTTGGAGGGTGAGAGAAAACTTTGAGAGAGAGGTGGTGAGAGTAAGTTAACTCAACCAAAGTGAGTTGCTTATCTTTAGATGTATCTAAAAAAGAATAGTCAAGTCAAGTAAAATGTATTTTTCAAGCACCAAAGTGCTGTACAGACAGTAAAATCACAGAAATACAGATTAATAGGACTGGAGTGTTTCTGTAAGAATTTGTACAAATATTTTGTGAAAACACGTATTGTTTTATGTTCAAGAACAGTGTGCAACTGCCCTTGAAAAGTTAAGTAACAAACTTAATAATTGCTGTAGTTAAGTCCCAAGCACGTTTCTAATCGTAGATTGCACATTTGATAAGCGTAAGGGAGAATTCCCTTCAGCGGGTCATTCGCTATACAAGTGTGTTTCTCTGTCAGTAGTGGTGGCATTCGCTCCTAATTACTGCTTATGAATACCCCAAGGGTCTGAAAAGTGACCTATAATCACACTAAGTACAGTTCATATGGAGGCTTGTTTGTGTTCAGCTGTCAATGTGAGGCTATTAGAAAGAAGCAGCCTGTAGTTTCTGCCCCACAATGCAACAATGTGAACAACAGAGTGTAATGTTGTGGTGACAGAACAATACTTTTGTATTTAATAGCTCTGCTAGAAATTCAGTTTATCAAAAATATATAAAAGTTAATAAGTTAATATATAAGAGTTAATTCCATTGTTTTATCAGTAAACAACCTAGATTGCTAATTACGCTCACATATTGATCGGCTCATCCTGAGAAAGGGGAGATTAGCGGTCAACTTTCAACACCTCGATCAATAATCATCTCCCTAATTGGGTATTAGCAACTGGAAAGTAGACTAACCCGCCACATCAACAAACAAAGAAAACCCAAAAGTATCCACTGAAAAGCTGCCAAGTTGTGTCTGGTACCAACCAGAGCTTATTAGCGTGGCCCTATTGATATTACAGTGTTGCTCTTATTAAGGACGTTCATGCATTTGCAATATTATAAAAAAGTAGGGCTCTGTAGCATCATTACCCCTGTAAATGTTGTTTTGTCTTGTATTTAGGTAATGTAATCCAAGCTTCATTGGAAAAGTGTATATATATATATATATATATATATATATATATATATATATATATATATATATATATATATATATATATATTTCACATGAAGTTGTGCAGTAAAAGTAAGTTTGAGAAAAGAGCATGTGTCTGTATAGAAATGTTATTATTTAGTGTAACTGTTTCAATCATGCAATTGATGTGTGCAAAAAACTGAACTATTTTCGGATTTATCTACACACTTTCGTTTTTCCCAACAGAAAGGACAATGAAACTCCAGCTGCGCCAATAGAATTGACTTTCAATTTAAAACCGTTATTCTGAAATATCTTAGCATTTTGCAGGTGCTCATGGCATTTACCTATAATTGATCTGTCTCCCAGCAGCAGTGAATGCCATACGCCTTGGGCACATTCACATTCTGTTTCTATGTTTCACACCTGGCTCCCTATCCAATTGGAAAGGATGCTAGACAAGCGTAGATTTCTTTTGTTTCACACCTATCTCTGTTTGTATAATTGAAATGAATGTTCTGTTTTCAAACATTGCTGTCAGGCTAATTTTACGGCAGATGTGAATCCAATGCAGCAACATTCTCCCCACAACTGATTTACATATCATAGCAATTCCCAATCAAGGAGAACTTGTGATACAATGAATTTGAGAAAGAACACTGCAAATTAACACAGGTTCCCAAAATTTTTTGATGAAAAAGCAGACAGCACAAGTAAACTCAACACAGTTAATCCAAGCACTTCTCTTTGATGTAAACATAAATGTGTTAAGTTTAGTCTCTTAGCAGTATACATATCCAGCTTGGAGACAGTAGGGGGGATTTAATGACTAGCGGACTATGCACTGTGGGTGTGTTGGTGATGCTGCTGCTGCTGTTGAAGTGCCCTGCTCCTCCACCAGTTCATGTGGCTCCCTGATGACCAGCTGTAAACACTGCCCATCCAACCCATAGGTCAATTAGCCGTCATGATCAGCTTAGCGCTAGGCCTATCAGAAGGGGAGGGGGACTAAATTCAAAGAGCCCCCTCTCTCCAAGAGTTCAGCTTTTCTAATCACTAAAAGAACCAATGTCTCACGGGTGCAATTCAAGCTTTCAAGGAATATAAGAGTTGTACTACTGTTTGTTAAAAAGGCTGAACTGTATACTAATGAACAGTAGTGTTTTTATAACCATACTGTTTAATATGGAAAATACCAAGCGATGTCAGGGGACTCCATAAAAAGACAGTTTGTCTCCTAACCTCAACCCACATACAACCTTGATGGTCTGCATATTTCCCCTGAGTAAATAGTTTACATTTACATGTAGAATTTGAGCTTCAATGTGCAATGCATCACAACAATAACTGTAGCTCATAACACATTATAGGCTTCAGAATTTGAGGAAGTAAGACTTACAAGAATCCCAAAATGTCACATTAGATTTAAGAGGTTTTGTTCAGTATCCAAGCAACACTACCAGAGATAGTGATCTTTTTGGGGGGTGTTGTCCTTTTGCTTTTCCCTCAGCTCTTAGGATGGTCTCTAGGAATACTTTCTTTGTACATTTCGGTATACTAATAAGGACTCAAAGGCTGAACGTTTCCTAAGTAGCAGTATGTGGTATGAATGTATGTGGGTGTGTAAATTATGTTTGTTGTGTGTGCATGACTCAGTTTAAATAGTATGTTTATTGCACAGGTGTTCATGTTTGGTGAGGTAAAGGGACTATCTAATGGTTAAATTTGCGCAGCCAGGGAAAATATACATATATTTTTTTAAAACCAGAGAAAACATGTTCAAGATATGGCGAGTAGCATTGGATGTCAATTTTGGAATTCCGTGCTTTCAGTTTTCTTCACCTCACTTCTGAATCTCATTATCAACACACTCATTGTCATCATGTCAGACTCACTCGCTGTGGACACTATGACACCAACCACAAAGCGTCACAAACGTAACTTCCTAACAAGACTTAAGAATGTATGTCCTCAGACATGGTTCAAATCCGGCTCCTCTTCCCTCTGCTTCAAGAGAACAAGAGGGAGCTTCTCTGAGACGAGTCTCTTTAACACAGGGCTGATGTCCCCAAGGATGTGGCGCTTGCACGGTCTGCCAGTCTATCACACAGAAGCACACTGCCTTTGTGACAGACTGGCAGACTAACATCTCTTATTGCTGTAGCTCTTACGTGCTCTTCTTCCTTTCAGACAATTCTCGCTATAACCTCAATGGAAAGGGCATTTCTCCCACACTGCCTTCCCAACGGTTTTTCTGGCGATTCAGTAGAGTGCACCAGTGGACATATCTCTTCAGAACCTCTGACTTTGGTTCAATGGCGTGCCAACATTGAGTGGCAAGCCATAGTTGAATGGGAGTCCTAATTACGTTTGTACACACCGTTGGTGAGTAGAGCATAATGGCAAACCTCGAGCTCTCCATAGCTGATGCACTGGCAGTGGAGTCGCCATGCTTCGGCAAACATTGGCTGACTAGGGGGCTCGGCCCTATTTAACAGGTGAGCAGCTCACCCATCCCGAAATCCTTTTGAGGTTGTTTCCATTGCAAGATCTAGGAGAGGTACGGGAAGGCCAGAGAGCATGGAGGGGCTGTCTTGCAGCACAACACACATTCACCCACTCGGATGCTAATTGGTGATTGCTACAATCCCGTTACCGACAGTGTTCACTCCTGACCTATTTGAAAGGCGTTATCAAAGACACACCAAACAAACACTTACTGTTTGTTTTACTATATGTGAAAAGGTGGTTATATGCAGAGCTAGAAGTTTGATAGACCGATGCAATGTTCTGTTGCCTCATCATTTTGGTGGGTGCATGTAAGTGACACTGTGCAAGTTTCTTGCAACATCATTATATACCTAGATGTTGTTGTGACAAAGACTTTGATAAGAAACTAAACATTCACCCGCACAAACAAAAACATGGGAGGTGAATCACACACACCGACTGCTTCAGGAGAGCCCAAAAATGCAAATGTGTGCGTTGCCATAGATCATTCAAATCAAAGTAGGCCTGCTTTGCCTTTGGGGGATGCCCTAATGGCTGGCTTTGGTCACTCCCCATGTGTTGTCACTCCCCCTTTGCTACGCCGCTGTCCTCGGATTGGTGAGTAGACGCCGTTCAAAGATGCATGAGTAAAACAAGGTGACACAGTCTGGCCCTGTAGGCACATAGACCACCCACACAAGAGCTGAGTTGATGGGTGACTGCTCTACGCCAGGAGAGGGCTAAGTCACTGTTTAAAATAAGATGTACGTATGTAAACATTTTTTGGCATGGAGCATAGAGATTAGACTAGACCATATCCATTAGACTGTGCTTGCTTTTTGATTAAGTTAACGGGGACATAGTGTAGCTTGTCTCGAATAAATGTTCAGTCATACACCAGCCGCAGTATTTGGATACTGGTCACATAAATCTGATATAATGAGGATATCGCAATGCGATTATCATTTCTTATTCATGGTTTTGATGAGCCAATTTACATTTAGCATAAGTCACCCCAAAGCCTAGCATGTTATATTTTCAAATGGTTGATTAAGTTTTAAATCTTTATGAAAACGTTGCTTAAAACACACCATTAAGCAAAACAAAATTACTTGACAAGAATTGTATAGAAAAAGTAAAGTCAATTTATGTGAACCAGTAGCTATTTTACCAAGCTGGGGACAATGGGCAGCACTTATCATTGCCTTGATATAAACAAAGCAAAAACTCCTGTTTCCCCTGAGTTCCTTATCACAAAATTTTCAAAGTCTCAAAAATGTCAAGGTGTGAGATTGGAGGTTGCCCGGTTATTAGTCAAATTGGTTTCCAACAGAAATTCGCTATCCTGCTGTTAGCTTGATCTATCAACCAGCCACCAGCCAAAGCAGCCTGACGGCTCTAACTGTTAATTACCAAATTCTACTTTGGCACCAGGCCGACATATTGATACTTCATCCTCATATTTCAAACAAATTGGACGCCATTTACAAATCAATGGTTAGCCAAACCCATTAGAGGGTAACCTATCTACCTCTATTTTTCATGTACAGTATGTGTGGTTCATGAACTGATACTGCATATATGTCAAACTTCATTTAAATGTAGCCCTAATCTAAGCGCAGGCGCTGAGAAGTGTTAGATACTTAACACATGTCCCTTGATAGCGAATGTGAAGGGAAGGGAAAGACTTGTTGTTGATGGTAAAGGGAAGCGAATGTTCAACCGTGTAAAAGATGTGTGTTCACTTGGAAAAAGAGGCAGCTCCATCAATCGTAATTAAATCTCAGGTTTAAAAAGCAAACACACAGTGTTTGCTTAAAGGATCAATATGAGTAGATGGACAGACCGATTGATCAACCTTTATGCACAATTGACCACTTAAGCTTACACACATATATATACTGATAGAGACAAGAATGACGACAAGATCTACCAAAGTATTGTCAGTATTGGATTTTGCCTGATGTACTCTATTTACAAGTGGATGGATTTAATAAACTGGACGTCGTATGAAAACGTTAAAGCTTGTTACGGTGATTTGACTGAACAAAGATCCTAGTTTGCATTTAGAGGAATATACACATGTATGGCCCCTGGTATGAGTTAAAAACATAACTTTATACATTCTTAGTACACGAGTCAGTTTAAAGTTCATAAAGAACAACTGGGACTGGGGATAACAAGTCATTATGGCTCCAGCCTTGGACAATTATTTTATTTGGCTTGTCTTGTACGCTTTGCATGGATGACTTAAAACATGAGGGTTGGAAGTATTCACGGTAAAAAAAAATTGCTGAGTTACTTTGACAATTAGTGGAAAACACTGCATTATTTTGCTTAAGTAACCTCATCAAAATCAAAATAAACAATGCAGAAAACCCTGCACTATGTATTTGTGCCATTGTGAATCTCAAGGGCATTTGAAGCAACAGAGGACCAGTAATGGTGATGATAGATAATGATGATAACAAGAAAATAACAGCATTAATTGCCTCCCCTTTTTCCTCTTGATGGGCCTAACACTGTTGTTTACAATACTCAAAGACCTCCTGTCTATGTGCAGCTTCTCTTTCTTCCTTCCTTCCTCCCTCCCTTTCTATTCCAGCTTTCTTTTAAATTATTTCTTTTTTTTTTCTCAAGCACTATTCCACCTGCCTGCTCTTATTGTCTTCAATTCAGCAGGTGTTCTTGTTTAGGTGCTATGAAAAACATCCTAATTGTGAGTTTTCACAATAAAAACACAACATTTGTATTTTTATTGCATGACCTTTTGATTATGTTGTGAAATTGTTGTTGCATTCTGAGGAAATATTCATTAAATATGTAATGGCAAATCAGCAACACTGATTGATTCAATCAAAAGATTGCATCACTCAAACAGGTGCTGTGAGTGAAATATAATTACGGAGCACAATTTCAATAATCAAAGAAATATGTCTACTAATGTACAATTTCAATTTTGAAATAAACTCAGTATGAAACACCTGCTCCATAACTTGACAAGATTATCCCATATCTGTTATCTAACTCTCTTGATGAAGCACTGCTGAGAACACTGAGGAGCAGAGTGGGCCGATATCTGTGATCAGGAAAAGTGAATCTGTCATTTGAAAGATGTGCAACATCTCTGTTGCAACATCATAGACCTTCATCTGCACTACAGAGGGATGCTAGAAAGAATCAACGTGCAGTGGTATAATCATTTACATACAGTTGTTCATGCTTGACGGCTTCAAAGCATTCATCGACAACCCACAAGAAGTTAGATTAAAGTGAGATTTATATCAAATATTGAAGTAAAACTGTGATAACTCCCTGTCTACATTTATGTTTCTGTAAACCCCCGTCTCTCTTTCTTTGTTTTTATCTGTATTGCTCTATCTAAAAACCCCAAATGGTGTTTCCATGTTGTGTTTGCCGTGTTCCTCTACGTTTCCCTACTCGGGAACACTGTATACAACGATTAATACACACATTTTTGCTAACTTTGCTTTGTGTTTTTTATGGTTATGCAAATGAGTTGGTTGACTTGGCTTAAAGTTACAGCTACAAATAAGGATGTGAAAAACATCTCTTATCTTTGTCTCTCTCTCCCTCTTAAATATCAATGCAAACTTAAAACAAGAAATTGGGATGGAGCAGATCATAATGACGCAGTGTCATTTATCCCAGAATTATTATGGTCGCAACTAATGATAGCTCCAACATGATAAATAATAATTCGGACATTTAGGTTAAAAAACAATCCAATTTAATGAGAAAACTTCATGTGAACCCATTCGTCGACAAGTTGAAAATAACTTATGTGTTACTGGCCTCTAGTGGCTGAAATAGAATCACACATTTCTAATCACGAGTGGCAACTAAAACAAATCTCTATCAGGTTGTGGTCGAACACGCAAAGATGGAGTATCGAAACAGTCACATGAAAAAGAGAAGCAATAGTGAACTTGGGTTATAGAAACATGAACAATAAAAGGATATCAGCATTTAGAAGTAGGATAAATGATTACTTCTCTTTGGTCAATTGATTGCGTTCTCTAGTGATTTCTTGATTTCACCTTCATCAGATAATTACTCTACGATAAAGTAGAATGCAGTTATTGATGATAGATTAACCACAAGTCTTCAAAAAGCTGTAACCTTGGCTGACAATTAACACAGTACAACGGAAAAGGTGATACAGCCTAACAGCGCTGGGCATTGGAAACCTATACATCAACACAATAGATATAGAGTCATTTCTTGTGAACATACCGAACTATAACGAAGTCTTTAACTTCTTCGCCCTGGGAACATCATCACGCTCAACGGAAATTATATCAATCTCCCTTATGACGCGTTCAGCTATCGTCTTGTTGTTTGCAGAAACTATTCTTCGAGACATCAGGTCAAATGGGCCACCTATTGGTTAAAAACAAACATTACATTTTAAAGACTGGGCTGTTGTTTTGCCAAACACAATCATCACTACAGTGACAATTATTCAATTGCAGACCTAATTAAGACCATTTTCATCATATTTAACAGTAAAAAAGGTTCTGATCATATCTATATTTTCAGAAGCAAAAATACTTTGGTGTCCTAATGCACATTATATGAATGCAAGTGTGATTCGTCAATACAACTGGTAGTCAAACCATTATATAATAAGATGCAAAAAATGTATCACTCCAAAACACTGACTGAGATCGGAAACTCTACACACCGTCCACGTCAAGTAGCACACCACCAGCCTCTGTGAGTATGACCGCCCCAGCAGCAACGTCCCAGCAATGCATCCCCATCTCAAAATAGGCCTCTGCTGCCCCAGAGGCCACCGTGCACATATTAACTGCAGCTGTACCCAATCCTCGGAGCCTGAGGATGAATAAAGACGAGAAAGTGGTGTTAGTCTTGATTTACTCTTGTTTGCCAATCATATCGGGATAATTAACTAGCTTAGCACCAGTTCAGTTGCCTGTCAACGGCCTGGACTCAGGATTATACCCATAAGAGATGTATCAGGTTGTTTCAGCGCTTGTGTTATACCTCTTTCTCACTGTAAATCCAGGATGTCCATGGTATATGATACATGGGTCCAACAGTATATGGTGTGTCTCCATTGTCGTTTTTTGTTTATTTTTGAATTCTAAGCTTTTGTGAGGCACGCTGCTACTTGTTCAGTCCGATCCTAACCAACAAGGTTGTTTGATTGTGACCATATAATAGAGCACTCTAGTAGATTCAGATCAGATCCTGGAAACCCAGGTTGTGACCAAAATTGGAATCAGGTGACACGTAGTGTTGATCTATTTACACCACCACCCGACACAGTTTCTACCCAAGATAATGCATCAGTGTGAAAGCGGTATTCAAGTCACAAGCATGGAACCCAGCAGGTAACTCACCCATGTACAGGAATGCACAGAATTTTCTGCATGGTAGAGAAAATTTTGCTCACTGTCTCTGCATCTCTGTTGGATCCGAATTCAGTGATAATCAGTGACTTCTTGATGTCTAAAAAAAGACACAAATGTTCTTATTAGAGTTGTTTTGTATTTAAGGATTTATCTTATTTTTGTGTTTTCTGGTTGTGTCCTTCCAGTTGGGTTTGACAGTCCTTTGGGCTGTTATTATAGTCTGTCAGTATTCTTTGGCTAGAAATCTAGCTACATGCTAACTGATTTAGTGGAAAACGATTTGGGACGGAATACAGTCCAATGATACACCAAAGTAGCTTTTAAACATTTCCATTATAATTCAATTAGAATTACAATGTATTTTGAGTCTCCAGAGATTATGCTTGCATACAATATAGAATAATTACAATTAATAAAATGAGTCCAAAGTGATCAGTCCACAACAGATTTAAAAAAAAATTATGTTTTAACCAAATAGATTTTAAATTAAAGGTTTCATATACAAATGCAAAATAATGTGTGCTATCAAACATGAATAATCACACTTGCAACCTTTCGGTGGTTCATTAGCTTAACTACTTTTTATGACTTTACTAAAAGTGTAGTTAACACAACCAACTTGTCAAATATGTCAAAGATTATCGAGCGTTGGTAGAGGTATGTGGACATTAGTCAAGGTACTTGCTGATCTGATCTTTATAGAACACACAACGGATCAATTCTTCAGTACCTTTCACATTTGAAACTTGCAGTCTCTCTCCATTACAGAAAGCACCCTTGCCTTTTCTCCCAGTGTACATCTTGTCCTCTATACAACTGTACACCACACCAAACTCGAGCTGAAAAGATGAATGCACGTATTTGTGTGCGTGATCAAGAAAAACAGTTATTGTTCCTCTATAATTTTTTTACCACAAACCATGCAAATTATTTTACATACTTCCTTATTGACTGCTAAACCGATGGAAACTGCTACAAATGGGAACCTGTGAATAAAAGAGAACAATAATTATTATTTGGAAATAGCTCGTTCAATAACTAAATGCAACTTTTTTTTTTTGCTTAGTTTAAAAACATGCGTTAACAGGAATGCATACAGATATATAACAAGTCTACCATGTGAATGTGAAAAAAAACTATAGTGTTGCTAGGATATTTTACCCATGAACAAAGTTAGTGGTCCCATCCACAGGGTCAACAATCCACGTAGGGTTATCTGTGAGTAAACATGCCTGTCCAGCCGCAACTGACTCCTCCCCAATGAAGCTGAAATACAAAAGACGGACAGACCAACTAGAAATAATCACAATGTTTGTGTGCGCATGTAGTATACATTAAAGTTTTCATCATTTGAAATAAATAATATCCCCTTAACCTGTGTGAGGGAAACCTCTCCTTGACAGAAGCGATGATGATCTGCTCCACCATCTGGTCTGTTTGAGTGACCAGGTCCACAGAGCAGCTCTTACACGTGACCTTCATATCCTTCTGCAGGGCATCTCTTATAACCTAACCACACCATATTCACCAATATCATAACAATCATATATACACGGAGAGCAATTTGAGATATGTTTTGGGTTCTGAGACTGCAAGTTAAAACATATCTTCTTCCTCACTATGATAGCCTTTAGATAATTTCACACATATCCTTTAACTTTTGACTTTATCAGTCCTGCTATTTTAGGCTCCTTGAAGTTTGAACCAAGTGTGCTAATAAACTAAGCCTAAAGGCATTTGTGTGTGTGTTATTAAGATGACTTACTGCTCCTGCTTCACGGGCCACAGCCACAGCATGGTCAAAGCATTCCTGCCATGGGTCAACCATGTCTTCTTACAAGTTAATTGGAGCCTATGACTGTGTAAAACATCAACGTTATTTAATCGAGTCTAATTATGAACGTATAACGTTTATCTTCTACAATGACGACTTGCAACAGCAACAAAATGTAAACAAACTCACAATTCTGATGTATTTCCCTGTACACAGACACGAAATGAAAGGAGAGTTAACAAGATTAGGCAGATGTAATGCAAGCTTTCCCGTGACACACGGAAGTGGTTGAAAATATTCCGTTCCTGTACTCTTCAAGCACACGCAGAGACAGTTCTAGGACATTTAGCAGTTTGCTCACTCAAGCCTGCAATGGCAGACTAGCCTCAAATGTGTGCAAATTTAGAACAGCGGAATTAACTTAGACAAATAAAAAACTGTAACAACTAACCAATTACCTGATTTTGTGTTCCATTTATGTATTAAGTAGGAAGGGGCTTGACGACCGAACCGGAAGTTCACGCGACAAAATTGTTATGTAATGAGGTAGGTGAGTGATGAGAAAATGCGTAGAAAATCACAATTAAACCACGTAATCTAAACGTGGGCGTAATACGTCTTCAATGTAGACCACCTGGAAGAGTCAATGGCTGGTTGCCTGAAACAATCTAAACATGCTGGTGATTTTCTTGTGTAACAAACCACCCCTTGATTCTGGCTTTTGCCTTTAGTCAACTAGACCATAGCGGCACATGTTTGTGAGTTACCTGAATCACAGGTTATAAGCTTTTAAAATAATTAGCACCTGCCTAAAAATATAGAGAATAAAAATACATATACTTTATCATGAACAAATGTTGATATGTGTGTCACTGGCGGACTCAGGGCTGACAGGTGGCCCCTGGTGCCTGCCCCCATGGTTGAAAAAGTTATTTATGTGGGGAGATCACAGAGGGTTGGAGAAGTCTACTATCCTATTTCTGCTACAACATAGCTATATAGTATAATTGTCTAGATATCCCATTTACTCTGAATAGAACTTCAGGCATTGATAATTGTTTTCAGCATGTCTAAGCTGTCAGGGCCATAGCAATTTGAAAACCCCAAATAAACCCAAATAAGGATCTTCCAATTGACTGATGAAACCACAAAAGATTAAATCTACAAGCCCTCAGCTAACAAAACCTTTATCATTCACAACACAATATAGTAGTACAGTTGTTTTCAACAATGTGACTAAGATACAATAAAAATATTAAGAGAATATATTTAGACAGAATCTGAAGTATGATTTGTTACTTATTTTATAAAACTACATTAATAAACCATTTAGTGACCTGTCAATGACAAGCCAATAGCGATGCGTAAAATATGTATAACTCAAAAAGTGAACGGTGCATAAACTGCACCACAATTAATATACAAAAACAATGCAATAAATTATCTGGCAAAACCAGCCTGCAATACAGAAGTATTATAGAGTGGAAGGACACAATAGTTACTACATGTGTACACAAACAAAATATTAATAAAACACTTTTTTCAGGTTTCATAAAAGTGAAATCAAGTCAAATGATCAATTAACCATGTAAAAAATGCCCAAAATTGTCATATTAAACAGCTTACACTATGTAGCTCAAGGTCTTTACAAAGAACCGACAAAACCTGAGGACTGGAGTTGCTTATAGAGGACAAATATCAGTAAAATAAATACCAAATAATAAAAAATATTGTAGGTATACATAAACACATGAAGGCTCTTGGAGATTAAACTAAGTATGCAACGCTGAATTTTAAGGCAGACCTGTTTGCATGTGTATCTTTATGTGTCCATATTTTCACACGGTTTAGCCCTCTGTATCGTCCCTCCCAACAGGGAACTCCGTAATCTCCTGAGCAATGCGTTTTGCTATAGTTTGGCTGCTGGCTATGATCATCCTTCGGGACATCAGATCAAATGGCCCCCCTGGATTCAAACAACAACAACACGTCAAAGCATGCATTCTGCGAGGATAAATCAGGCACTAACAATGGCAAAACGTTGTAGGTACTGTAAATAATTTGATCATGACAAATATAATAACAAAGAAGGTGTGATAATATTTGGGAGTTCAGTGAGATAGTGTACTGAGCTCCGTTACAGAGGCCAATTTGAAAATGTTTCTCTATGCTGTTCATATTACTAACTCACCTGAGATGTCCATAATGACTCCGCCAGCCTCCCTGATGATAGCCGCTCCCCCGGCCATGTCCCAACAATGGATGCCCATGTGGTAGTAGGCATCAGCAGCGCCGCAGGCCACCAGGCACATATTTACCGCCGCACTGCCTGGCGATCGTATACTAGAGATGCATGAATGTTTAATATGACACGTTATTGAATAGTCATTCTTAAATTGTACTGTACAGTTATTACATGCATGGCATGTATGTGGGGTCTTTATTATCCGAGCTCACACTGTGTGTGGTTTGGGTGTGTCTTCCTTACCCATGGACTGGGATGGAGAGGATGGTCTTTGTATTAGCCATCATAGTTTTAAAATTCTCAGGGTTCTCTTTGAAATTCATCTCTGTGAGTATCAGGGACTTGGTGATGTCTACAATCAGAGAAAGATCGCAAGATAATAAAAGACACACTGACAGACTGATCATTTTTCAGAGATCCACAAGACAGACAGTCAGACAGACAGACAGACAGAGATGTATCAAATGCTCAACACTAGAGCACAATAATAACTCTGAATTCATCCTGATTTGTGCTAATATTAAGCTGTTCACACCATCAACTTATAGACAGAGTACCAAAATAAGACTTCGAGCATAACTGGCAGGACTACCTTCTTGTCCAGATACTTTGATGGGGACTCCATTGCAGAATGCACCTTTTCCTTTCCGTGCTGTGTACATTTTGTCCTCAATGCAGCTGTAGACAATGCCGAATTCTATCTATACAATATAAAATCATGACAGGCAGAGTTGGATTTTTATATTCTGGCACATGACACTGTTACAAGACAGCAATAATTTTGTAGTAATTAACCTGTTTATTCACAGTGAAGCCGATCGAAACAGAGACAAAGGGAAACCTAAGAAGAGAGAAGGAAAACCAAATGTTTGAAGGAGTTAGGGATCACCATGGGGACTTAGGCACGGAGGAATTACTTTCTATTAAGGGCTCATTTTCATCCAAGTAATTATCTCTGTAAAATAGGTTACTCCCAGGGGAGAATATCATAAAATATAAAAACAGCACTCAAATAGCTGTTTTTCCTCTTCAATATTGTATTGTATTGCTTGATCAAACCACTGTTGTTACTGGTGATAACCAGTATAGGTCATTATGAATCGCAGATATTTCACAGATATTAAATTCACATGCTTTTCTTCTAACTTTTTATAAAAATATTGTAATCATAATTGATAAGTTAATAAAATGTACTGCAACACATTTAAGATAATCTAATCATTTTATTGAACAGAAGTGTCCGAAGCAAAATGACCAATTTAACTAATTTATAAATTATTATTATTTGTATATTATTATTATTATTATTATTATTATTATTATTATTATTATTATTATTATTATTATTAATAATAATTTATTCATTAAATAATAAGCACGTCAATAACACAAGTAGCCGCTTTAATGTCCCAAGCCATACATTCACAGAATCTACAACAATACATTGAAACATGGATTCTAGCTCTACTCAGTACCTGTGGACAAAGTTGGTGGTGCCATCAATGGGATCTATGATCCAGGTGGGTGCGTCTGTTAAGATACTTGGGGCACCTGCTGCTACTGACTCCTCTCCTATGAAACTTGGATAAGGAAAACACAGATGGCACACTCTGGCAAAGTGAAAACTAAATTCCCTGATTGAAAAACATGGAATTTAATTCTAAGAAACGTTTTATTAAAAGATCAGTTATGATTGTTTCGGTTGTAGTGGAAAACCAAAGAAGTAGCCTGAGTAAACTGATAGGTATTTAAAGATTTGAAGGCGACAACAATTGAACCACAGATATTCTATCCAGTGAAAAGCAACTGATACAGTAGCAGCCTACCTGTGTGTGGGGAACTTCTCCTTGATAGAGGTGATAATGAGCTTCTCAACTCTCTGGTCTGTCTCAGTCACCAAGTCCACAGGAGAGCTCTTCTGCATGATTGCAATGTCCTTTTTCAGCGCCTCACGGATCATCTGGCAGACAACAATGGAAACTGTCACGGTCACAGCCTCAGAAGGGGGATTAGACTGGCTGAACCTCCTAACCTAATGTACTGATGTGTTTTCCAATGGAGATCACACATAAAAAAACAAGGCTATCAGAAAACTAGGATTACAATCCAAACGATATGGCTATAATAAGTGAACAGTAAAAATTGAATTTTACTATGCTTTGACTCACCTTCCCAGCCTCTCTGGTCACTTCAAGGCAGTGATCCATGCATTCTTGGCAGAGATCAGCCATGGTGAATCTACTGGGATCATCACATTATCATGTATGATTATAAGCAAAAATGCATTTTCAATAAATTAACACTAGCAACATGGCAACTGGAACGTAAACAGATATAATTTTTCTTCAAAAAACAAACCAAAAAAAAACATTTAGCTAGCGGCAGCAACAAGAATCTATTAAAAGATGTGCACTGGTTTCCAATTGTGTTAGCTATCGTTAGATTTACTTTAGCGCTAACACAACTGACAGCCCAGCACTGCAGCTAACTTTCAAGCCTAGCAAGCTAGCTAACGTTAGCTTCAAAGCTAAAATCACTCAGAAAAGAAAGGCAAAGGGGCTTTCTTGTTTTGTCTATTACCCAGCTAGGATTGGCATACTGAAACCCTGTTTAAAAATAAAATCATTGTCGAAGCTACTTACCTATACTTGAGGGAATGTGTGTTTCTTCACTAATCTTTTCCAGCAATCAAGCTGCTTTGAAAATTTGACAGGAGTATGTTTGGAGAGTAGCGTGAAATCAGCGACATTAGTCACATTAGTGGTGTGACGTAATCAAACACGGCACCGAAATCGCAGTTCTGCCTTCAAAATAAGAGTTCGTCATTGAGATGAATGCAGTACCAAAAAAGTGTTATATCTCATTTTAATCCGAAAAACAAGCACGTTCCCACCGCAACTGGGCCAACAACGTTATAATAAAAAAAAAAACGAATTCTCATAATTTTTAATTTATTAATTTTTTTTATGTAAAGCAATAAAGTTGCTTCTGAAAAACTATAATTTTTGAGCAATTGAGCTCCAAATGTATGATTTCAAAGGTACGATGATTATCTGAACAAATTACCCTCTTTTCTAAATAGAAAATAGTAGACTTCTCAGTGAAACGCACCTTGATTCCATCCATCCATCCATCCATTAACTTTACCGCTTATCCTGTACAGGGTCACGGGGGGGGGCTGGAGCCTATCCCAGCAGACACAGGGCGAGAGGCGGGGTACACCCTGGACAGGTCGCCAGTCTATCAACCTTGATTTTTTTCTGTAAATACTTTGCTAATTGGAGATTGATAATTATTCCAAAGCGCTTAGACATTAAAGGATAGACAGAGGTTCAAGGGTCACATGAATCAAAGAATTTCATAAATTATCATTTTAAAACTTCTTTAGATTTAACCAGTTTAAAGGTCACAGATGTTTCAAAATCTATAGCAAGGCGTTGGTTCACTATTATAGCCTCATTCCATCAAACCTGTTTTATCTATATATATATATCTCATTAAAACTTTTATTTTTAAGGTAAGACTCTGCTAACAATCTATGTATAGAATATTCTTATATTTGTGCAATTGCAAGTGCGTTACAGGTTGAAAGGTAACATATATTTAAAAGTACATAGAAAGGTGTTTCTTCTCTATTAAACCTGATTTATCTATATGAACAAAAGAAGATGTCTTAGTAAAACGATAAAATTTTCCTTACTTTAGACCCTCTGGTAAAAAAATATGCAGATATTATACTTATAATTACGCAATTGCACGTGTGGTAGAGGTTCAAGTCTTGAAGTCTATAAAAAGACGTTTTTTCTCTGTAAAGGCCCAATCACATTAAACCGGCTTTATCTATATGAAATATAGAAGTTGTCTCAGTAAAACCATATGTTTTTGTTTACATTAGACCCTCTGCTAACACAGTATGCAGAGATTATACTTAGATTTGCGCAATTCCATGTGTGGAATAGGTTCAAAGGTCACATATGTCTCAAAGTCTAAAGCAAGGCGTTTTTTCTCTGTAAAGGCCTCGTTACATTGAACCTGCTTTATCTATGTGAAATATAGAAGTTGTCTCAGTAAAACCAGATGTTTCTGTTTACCTTAGACCATCAGCTAACAATATATGCAGATAATATATTTAGATTTGCGCAATAGCATGTGTGGTACAGGTTGAAAGGTCGCATGTCTCAAAGTCTAGAGCAAGGCGTTTATTCTCTGTAAAGGCCTCATGACATTAAACCTGCTTTATCCATGTGAAATATAGAAGTTGTCTCAGTAAAACCATATGTTTTTGTTTACATTAGACCCTCTGCTAACACAATATGCAGAGATTATACTTAGATTTGCGCAATTCCATGTGTGGAATAGGTTCAAAGGTCACATATGTCTCAAAGTCTTTAGCCAGGCGTTTTTTCTCTGTAAAGGCCTCGTTACATTGAACCTGCTTTATCTATGTGAAATATAGAAGTTGTCTCAGTAAAACCATATGTTTCTGTTTACCTTAGACCCTCAGCTAACAGTATATGCAGAGATTATACTTAGATTTGCGCAACAGCATGTGTGGTACAGGTTGAAAGGTCGCATATGTCTCAAAGTCTATAGCAAGGATTTTATTCTCTGTAAAGGCCTCATGACATTAAACCTGCTTTATCCATGTGAAATATAGAAGTTGTCTCAGTAAAACCATATATTTTTGTTTACATTAGACCCTCTGCTAACACAATATGCAGAGATTGTACTTAGATTTGCGCAATTTCATGTGTGGTATAGGTTCAAAGGTCACATATGTCTCAAAGTCTAGACAGGCGTTTTTTCTCTGTAAAGGCCTCGTTACATTGAACCTGCTTTATCTATGTGAAATATAGAAGTTGTCTCAGTAAAACCATGTGTTTTTGTTTACCTTAGACCCTCTGCTAACACAATATGCAGAGATTGTACTTAGATTTGCGCAATTCCATGTGTGGTATAGGTTGAAAGGTCGCATATGTCTCAAAGTCTATAGCAAGGCGTTTTTTCTCTGTAAAGGCCTCGTTACATTGAACCTGCTTTATCTATGTGAAATATAGAAGTTGTCTCAGTAAAACCATATGTTTTTGTTTACATTAGACCCTCTGCTAACACAGTATGCAGAGATTATACTTAGATTTGCGCAATTCCATGTGTGGAATAGGTTCAAAGGTTATATATGTCTCAAAGTCTTTAGCCAGGCATTTTTTCTCTGTAAAGGCCTCATGACATTAAACCTGCTTTATCTATGTGAAATATAGAAGTTGTCTCAGTAAAACCATATGTTTCTGTTAACCTTAGACCCTCAGCTAACAATATATGCAGATAATATATTTAGATTTGCGCAATTGCACGTGTGGTACAGGTTGAAAGGTCGCATGTCTCAAAGTCTATAGCAAGGCGTTTATTCTCTGTAAAGGCCTCATGACATTAAACCTGCTTTATCCATGTGAAATATAGAAGTTGTCTCAGTAAAACCATATGTTTTTGTTTACCTTAGACCCTCAGCTAACAATATATGCAGAGATTATACTTAGATTTGCGCAATAGCAATTGCACGTGTGGTACAGGTTCAAAGGTCACATACGTCTCAAAGTCTTTAGCCAGGCGTTTTTTTCTCTGTAAAGGCCTTGTTACATTGAACCTGCTTTATCTATGTGAAATATAGAAGTTGTCTCAGTAAAACCTTATATTTTTGTTTACATTAGACCCTCTACTAACACAATATGCAGAGATTCAACTTAGATTTGCGCAATAGCATGTGTGGTACAGGTTGAAAGGTCGCATATGTCTCAAAGTCTATAGCAAGGCGTTTTTGCTCTGTAAAGGCCTCATGACATTAAACCTGCTTTATCTTCGTGAAATATAGAAGTTGTCTCCAGTAAAACCATATGTTTTTGTTTACATTAGACCCTCTGCTAACACAGTATGCAGAGATTATACTTAGATTTGCGCAATTCCATGTGTGGTATAGGTTCAAAGGTCACATATGTCTCAAGGTCTTTAGCCATGCGTTTTTTTTCTGGAAAGGCCTCGTTACAGTGAACCTGCTTTATCTAAGTGAAATATAGAAGTTGTCTCTGTAAAACCATGTGTTTTTGTTTACCTTAGACCCTCAGCTAACAAAATATTCAGAGATTATACTTAGATTTGCGCAATAGCATGTGTGGTATAGGTTCAAAGGTCACATAAGTCTCAAAGTCTTTAGCCATGCGTTTTTTCTCTGTAAAGGCCTCGTTACAGTGAACCTGCTTTATCTACGTGAAATATAGAAGTTGTCTCAGTAAAACCATATGTTTTTGTTTACCTTAGACCCTCTGCTAACACAGTATGCAGAGATTATACTTAGATTTGCGCAATTCCATGTGTGGTATAGGTTGAAAGGTCACACATGTCTCAAAGTCTTTAGCCAGACGTTTTTTTCTCTGTAAAGGCCTCGTTACATTAAACCTGCTTTAGCTATGTGAAATATAGAAGATGTCTCAGTAAAACCACATATTTTCTTCTACTTTAGACCCTCTGCTAAAAAATATTTGCAGAGAATATGCTTAGATTTGCGCAATAGCATGTGTGGTACAGGTTTAAAGGTCACATTTATCTAAAAGTATATAGAAATGTGTTTTTTCTCTGTAAAGTCCTCATTGCATTAAACCTGTTTTATCTACATGAACCTATCCCACATTTTCACATAGATAAAGCAGGTTCAATGTAACGAGGCCTTTACAGAGAAAAAACGCCTGTCTATAGACTTTGACACATATGTGACCTTTGAACCTATACCACACATGGAATTGCGCAAATCTAAGTACAATCTCTGCATATATTGTTAGCTGAGGGTCTAAGGTAAACAGAAACATATGGTTTTACTGAGACAACTTCTATATTTCACATAGATGAAGCAGGTTTAATGTCATGAAGCCTTTACAGAGAATAAACGCCTTGCTATAGACTTTGAGACATATGCGACCTTTCAACCTGTACCACACACACAAATCTAAGTATATTCTCTGCATATACTGTTAGCTGAGTGTCTAAGGTAAACAAAAACATATGGTTTTACTGAGACAACTTCTATATTTCACATAGATGAAGCAGGTTTAATGTCATGAAGCCTTTACAGAGAATAAACGCCTTGCTATAAACTTTGAGACATATGCGACCTTTCAACCTGTACCACACATGCTATTGCGCAAATCTAAGTATATTCTCTGCATATACTGTTAGCTGAGTGTCTAAGGTAAACAAAAACATATGGTTTTACTGAGACATCTTCAAAGTTTCATACAGATAAAGCAGGTTTAATGTAATTGGGCCTTTCCAGAGAAAAAACGCCTGGCTAAAGACTTTGAGACATATGCGACCTTTCAACCTGTACCACACATGCTATTGCGCAAATCTAAGTATAATCTCTGCATATTGTGTTAGCTGAGGGTGAAGTAAACAGAAACATATGGTTTTTGAGACAACTTCTATATTTCACATAGATAAAGCAGGTTTAATGTCATGAGGCTCTTTACAGAGATAAAACGCCTGGCTATAGACTTTGAGACATATGTGACCTTTGAACCTATACCACACATGGAATTTAAGTACAATCTCTGCATATATTGTTATGAGAGTCTAAGGTAAACAAAAACATATGGTTTTACTGAGACAACTTCTATATTTCACATAGATGTCTTTGAGACATATGTGACCTTTGAACCTATACCACACATGCTTTTGCGCAAATCGAAGTATATTGTCTGCATATATTGTTAGCTGAGAGTCTAAGGTAAACAGAAACATATGGTTTTACTAAGACAACTTTTATATTTCACATAGATAAAGCAGGTTTAATGTCATGAGGCCTTTACAGAGATTAAACGCCTTGCTATAAACTTTGAGACATATGCGACCTTTCAACCTGTGCCACACATGCTATTGCGCAAATCTAAGTATATTATCTGCATATATTGTTAGCTGAGGGTCTAAGGTAAACAGAAACATCTGGTTTTACTGAGACAACTTCTATATTTCATATAGATAAAGCAGGTTTAATGTAATTGGGCCTTTACAGAGAAGAAACGCTTTGCTTTAGACTTCAAGACTTGAACCTCTACCACACGTGCAATTGCGTAATTATAAGTATAATATCTGCATATTTTGTTACCAGAGGGTCTAAAGTAAGGAACATTTTATCGTTTTACTAAGACATCTTCTTTTGTTCATATAGATAAATCAGGTTTAATGCAACGAGGCCTTAACAGAGAAGAAACACCTTTCTATGTACTTTTAAATATATGTTACCTTTCAACCTGTAACGCACATGCAATTGCACAAATATAAGAATATTCTATACATAGATTGTTAGCAGAGAGTCTAACCTTAAAATTTCTTTTTTTTAATGAGATATATATATATATAGATAAAACAGGTTTGATGGAATGAGGCTATAATAGTGAACCAACGCCTTGCTATAGATTTTGAAACATCTGTTACCTTTAAACTGGTTAAATCTAAAGAAGTTTTAAAATGATAATTTATGAAATTCTTTGATTCATGTGACCCTTGAACCTCTGTCTATCCTTTAATGTCTAAGCGCTTTGGAATAATTATCAATCTCCAATTAGCAAAGTATTTACAGAAAAAAATCAAGGTTGATAGACTGGCGACCTGTCCAGGGTGTACCCCGCCTCTCGCCCTGTGTCCGCTGGGATAGGCTCCAGCCCCCCCCGTGACCCTGTACAGGATAAGCGGTAAAGTTAATGGATGGATGGATGGAATCAAGGTGTGTTTCACTGAGAAGTCTACTATTTTCTATTTAGAAAAGAGGGTAATTTGTTCAGATAACCATCGGACCTTTGAAATCAAACATTTGGAGCTCAATTGCTCAAAAATTATAGTTTTTCAGGAGCAACTTTATTGCTTTACATAAAAAAAAATTATGAGAATTCGTTTTTTTTTATTATAACGTTGTTGGCCCAGTTGTGGTGGGAACGTGCTTGTTTTTCGGATTAAAATGAGATATAACACTTTTTTGGTACTGCATTCATCTCCATGACGAACTCTTATTTTGAAGGCAGAACTGCGATTTTGGGCGCCGTGTTTGATTACGTCACACCACTAATGTGACTAATGTCACTGATTTCACGCTACTAACACTGGCTGCATGAAGGCAGCGACATTAGTCACATTAGTGGTGTGAAGTGAAGTATTCAAACATGGCGTTGAAATCTTAGTTCCGCCTTCAAAATAAGACTTCGTCTTTGAGATGACTGTTGTACCAATACACACATTACCACTGACCAATGAAGTGTTATATATCATTTTAATCAGAAAACGAGCACTGTCCACTGCAACTGGTCAAAAAACTTTATAGTTAAAAAGTTTCATTCTCATAATTTTTGTGTTGTGAAAAATGTTATATAAAGCAATAAAGTTGCTTCACTCTGTCTAAGTAATTGCATATAGTTTCATGCCCCCCCCCCCTACTTTGGCTCTAAAAGTTTGATTTCAAAGGTTAAATGGTTATCTGAGCAAATCACCCTCTGTTCTAAATGAAAAATAGTAAACTTAAATTTTTTTTTCAACTCTGCTAATTGGAAATTGAGAATTAATCCATAGAGCTAAGAAATTGGAGGATGGAAAGAGGTTCAAAGGTCACGTAAATCTAAAAGTGTCATAAATTATCCGATTAAAACTTCATTAGATTTAACCAGTTGTATCTATATTAAATGAAGAAGTGTCTCAGTAAAACCATATATTTGTCTTTACTCTAGACCGTCTGCTAACAATATATGCAGAGATTATACTTAGATTTGCGCAATTGTACGGTAGACGTTCAAAGGTCTCAAGTCTATGGAAAGGCGTTTTTTCTATGTAAAGGACTAATTACATTAAACCTGCTTTTGTCTATATGAAATGAAGAAGATGTCTCAGTAAAATCATTGTTTACCTTAGACCCTCTACTAACAATATATGCAGAGATTATGCTTAGATTTGCGCATGTGCGGTAGGGGTTCAAATGTCACAAATTTTATTTGAAGCTAATGTTTAATATTGTTGGAATCTTACCACAAGCATCCAGTGATTGTGTTGATTGACGACCCCAACAAGAACCTCGAAATCTTGAGGCACGCACTTATAACATAACAACAGACCTTTAATGAAGTGCAAAACCAAAGAAATATTGCATATTGGGAGTCGTTATTTACTAGATAGTACCAAATCTTGACAAATGCAACAATTTACTTGTTAATTTACTTTTTAACTTACAATGTTTAAATTCTAATTTTAATAGTGACACTTATTTTCTTATTATGTCTTATTTTATGACATCTTCATTTCATATTCTTAAAGCAGGTTCAATGTAATTTGGCCTTTACAGAGAAACGGCAATTAATTAGACAAAGTATAGTTTTTCAGGAGCAACTTTATTGCTTTACGTAACATTTTTTACAACAAAGAAATTATGAGAATTCAACTTTTTGGCCAGTTGCAGTGACGTGCTCGTTTCTATGACTAAAATGATATATAAATCTTCGTTAGTAATTGGTAATTAGTGTTTCGGTACTAAATTAATCTGAAATGTCGAGCTCTTATTTTAGAGGCAGAACTGAGATTTCGGCGCCATGTTTGAAAACGTCACACCACTAATGTGACTAATGTCGCTGCCTTCACGCAGCGCACTGACACTTGTGTTGCATATTTTTGGACGCACTCTTATCAGAAATTGTACAGTAGTAACCAACCCTGTCGCTACTCAACCTTGCACTGGACAACAATGGACATAGAAAGTGAGTTGTGATTTCGGCTGTAATCTATGGGGGACGCAGAATGTCAAGTGAAGAAGTAATATAGTGGTGCCTTCCTTATTAATTACAATTTTAAAAGACACATTTAAAAACCAGTTTATAAAGTCATGTTGAAATGGGTGAATTTAAAATTGAATTTACAAAAAGTTTATTTAAAAACATTTTTTATCATCAAACCGAAAAGGGCAGGGCGTAAAAGTCATAAACCACACCCTTCCTACTCATTTAAGAGAAACAAATTTTGCAGTAGGGGTTAGCAGATCAGAGGATCCATTTAGAATTTGTACAAACAAGGTACTGACCAATAATATTATATATAATATTAATATTATTATATTGGCAATATAGCAAAACAAGAGCAATGGACACAGACATTAACACGCCTCAAGCGTTCGACGTCTCCATTCAACAACAGCTGAACCCTGACGGTGCTACCACATTGCAAGGGAACCCGTCTGTTGAGTTTGTGGCACGGTCAGAGCCAACAAATGTACCGTCAACAACCGCAGATACGCCGAATGTAAGTATTTTTTATGAGCAGAGCAAGTCTAGGTCTACTTGCAAATCACATTTTTATTAACATAATGATAATGTCAGTGTTTTGAATGTGTTGGCTTTAAATTGTAACATATTGTAAATAAACTGTGAGTGTATGTTGGACTATCAACCATGTCTCATAAGAAATCGCATGCTAAACCAGTGTGGCCTGCTGTTTGATGTGAAACATTATTGTTCAACAGCAGGACAACTACAAGAAGAGCATACTTTTCAGAAAGAAGTTTCTAAAAACTGTGAGAAAAGATATAGAAATGCTGAAGGTAAGATGTCATTTTGCATGAATGATACTGTAAATAACTACACATGTATAGATCAACACGAACCCTGTTTGCTGTCCACAAACTACTTTAAGCCACCGCTCGATTGTTATTGAACATTACAATAATAATAGCCATTTGAGAGATTATAACAAAATTCCAATCTTAATCTTTTGCAAAAATGTGTCTTCCCATTGGTTGTATCTGGCAGTTCTCTGCAGAAGTGGCAATGGAGGAGTCTGAGAAGGTCTTTGCACGAATCATGGAGAAACGGTGTGCCGAGGTCAAAAATCTAATCGAAACAAAGAAGCAGGAGATGTTAAATGACGCTGAAGAGCTTGCACAGGCTCTGGAGCAGGACATACATGAACTAAGGAAAATAGAAAATGAGGGAAAGCTACCTTCATACAAGGAACATATCCATTTCCTTATGGTATCTTTATAATGAAAAATAGGCTCTGAGTTTGAGAAGTAATATTTGTGTCAGGCCTGCCTGTTATAAGAACTTGCACTATGTTTAGTTGCCAGATTTATGCAGCATATATTGTGTCCTACTTAATCATCCATGTTTGTTTACAGAGGTTTCCAAGTGGTACACAGGCATTTAACAAAATGCAAACACACGTATTACGTCTGCAAAAGCAATGGGATGATTTTTTCAGTGACACGTTTAAGAGCTGTTCCTATTCAGGTACTATTGTGAGATTTTCAAACTATTTTGCTGTTATACAATGTGAACATTTTTGTTTATGGCCTGCATCCGTATTTCAATCACTTATTTACTTGTATTTTTATTATAATAGTTGATGAGGACCTGGGACCATACAGTAAGCAGCATCGTCTATTGATAAACAATAACAAAGAATAGAAAACATATCCATGGCATTTAAATTGATTCTCTATTTGTCTGCTTCTTATTCTGTCCAGCTCTCCTGTCTCTTTGCAGTAAGATGGTGGAAGAAGAGGACTTGGTAAGCCTGAGGTCATGGTTTTTGTTGTTTCATTATGAGTTTTTAATTGTACTTGTGTTGACAAACACATGCCAATTTTTTCATGTAGGAAGACTTTTTGGATCTTGAGACAGTGAGAACACAGGAGTTGAAGGCTTTGATGGAAGACATCCTTGACAGACTGGAGCGAGACAATTTTGATGTGTCCATGAAATTAGTTGATGCCCTCCCCATAAACACAGAGGAAAGACTCAAGGGCATTATCAAACTCATCTATGATGAAGCGGTCTCGGACCGTGAGGACACCAACGTCTGTATAAACATGTGCTATCGCATGAGGGATGTAAGTGGGACGTATGTAACTTCCTGTGAAGACTTGGTAGATAATATACGGATATCTTCACCAATTTCCTACACCAACACCCAGACCTACACAGATAGATTATGACACTAATACCACATAAATCTTTTTTTTTGTTTTACTTATATCCTTCTTTCTACCCATGCTATTCCTACAGCTCAAAGTTCCTTCTTCAGATAAGCCAGGATTGACAGTAGACTTCCATCAGCTACTGTTAAATCACTGCCAGACTGAGTTTAAGATGGACAGATTAGTTGAGATTCGTGAAAAAAGGAAAGAGTTGGCCATCAAAAAGGTAAAAAGTTTGATTTCCTTTCTTTGACCCAGAAGGTTACCTATATTTTAACTTTATGTACAGTAGCACCACTCTTGTCGGTGTATTAAATGTTCCCTATGGTAAATATTCAGAGGGAGGATCGCAGATGGCTGAAGTTAGAACTGGAGGAGGCCAGGACTGAGGTGAGAGATGAGTCGGTTAACAACATCAAATTCATATGTGAGTTGTTCAGAAAGAAGATGTTGACAGAGGACATGATACACTTTTACATTGTGGAGCTGCTGAGGAAAGGCGACCCCATTTCATTAGAGTGCACTTGCACTGTAATGACTACCATTGGCAAAGACCTGGACGTTGAAAGGGCTAAGGTATTTATTTATTTTGTTGACCTTTTTGTGGCAACTTTGGGATGAGGTATTCTTTTACAGTAAATTACTGTCCTGTGTGTTGTATCCCTTGCATTCTGCTTAATTAAACACTAGTTACTTCAAATGTATCACCAGTGAGTAACGCATGGCTAGAACGTGAACTCAGGTGGGGTCCATCTGTCCTTCTTGTTTTACAGCCCAAAATGGATAAATACTACCTGCATTTTAAATCCATCATATTAAAAAAGAAAAGCACCTCTGATGTCTGTGACATGTTAGAGGAATTGTTGGAACTCAGAAGAGTATGTTACATCATATGTACATTTTTATCAATCAAATACATTACCCTTTGTTGATATGCTTACACTATTGGTCATATATTATCTAGTAAATCATTAAGTTAAAATTGATACTGAACATTGTTAAAATGTGGATTATTTGCTTTATGTTGAGTTTATATGCAGGTGTCTGTGACATAATGCAATTTTCTTTGTTTTGGTAGGAAGCTCAGGAAAAGCAGCGTGAGAGAGGTAGTTGGAGATCTGGTGGTGCTTTTCATAATCCTGACATTTAACAGACTGGAGCTTGAACTGAAATTTCTGCTACCTGACCGCTGAATTACTCATGTAAAAATAATAATTTACAAAAAGACACACATAAGAAACACTGCAAGTTGTTTTGACTTTATTTACATTACTTCAACACATAACTACAAACAAGTAACTAACTATATAACACTTTTCACTTTTCTTAAGGGCTACTGTAAAAAGCATACTATTGGTAGATAGGGGTCTATCCAAAAGGCACTGTTTTCCACAAATTGTCTGGAAAAAAATGAACGCCTTATATAGTCAATTTCAAATTTGCCCAACCTGTCAATCAAGTTACTGTACTTTTAGGACAACACTGAGAGGCATTTGGAGTTTGACCTTTGGAGTTTGACCTTTGGAGTTTTAACAGATTGGCACTTGACTGGAATGGTCGCTGCCCTTTATCTTTGTGCTTAAACTGAGAAAACTAAACCATAATAATTTATCAAATCGATGTATGGATCTGTGACGTTACCACACAATTAAATGCGAAGGCAGAAGCAAATATGTATTTGAATCTTGGTAGATGTTGCTGTTCAATTTGTTTATATATATTATACATTATACAATACACATTGTTTCTATATACGTTTTCCAAATCTTTGGAAAATTCTCTCAAAACTCTATCACACTGGCCTTTGTATGGTGCTAAAACTCTGATTTCTGTGTGAAGAATTAAGCAACTAGTGTGCATACCTGTACGGAGTTGGTGTTGCCAATTGGTAAATAAAACTGGTATTGTAATTGGCATTGCTTTCCAAAGGAACACAAGATTTTTATTACAAAATGTTGTGCCTAATGTAGAGAACTGTGGTGTTTTGTGTGAAGTGTAAAGCAGAAATTGCGCTTGAAATTTTGTAGACTTGGTTTAGGGATGTGGGACAGCTTCAGGTTTCAGTGATTGCGTTTAGTGTGTAAGCTGTTTTATTGTTTGTCGGTACAATGAAAACTTACGTGAAGGACGGACATCAAATGTATACCGCAAGCTACATGTCACTTAAGCAACTCTTTATTGTCCACCATGCAACAACAATACATCCTATCTATCGATGGTTTCTATGTGACATGTTGGGACCCATCACCACATCCTGCTTTCTAGATAAAAGAGTTATTTCCTGTAGATGCATAAATAATCATATTGCAGACTGTAATGAACAGCTATTGTCTTTTCCGCAACATACTTCATCAGTTAACAGTTCGGGGATTAGTAATGGACATATCACTATAAAAAAAACACCTATGGTTTTCCCCTCGCTCATTAGCTTATCCATGAAACAACTGGTATAAATTCCCCCCCCAGCCTATGCGTCCGTAAACACAGCAACATGAACGTCAGCCAAATATTTTCAGATTGCACAGCTACGGTATCTGTATGTTGATTTTTTTAATCAGGGACGAGGTAGACTTCCCAGTCCCTTAATCTGAGTGAGTGAAGTATTGTGCCCCATTGTTCACTTAGTGTTCACCTCACATACTCTCTCAGATATGCCTGAGTGCACCCCCACCCCCTCCCCTTTTTTTTGTTTGTTTAAGGTAAAAGGTGTGCATCATGTGGGACACAACTCAGTATTTTGGTAAAGGTTTTGGGTCCATGTCCTCAAAGCTGATTGTGTTTCAAGGTCGACGCTATTGCAGCTAAGCTATATTTTTATGGAAATAAGAGTATTATCAAACATTTCAGATACGTAATACATAAAGTAAGGTGTTCGACACTTGGGAGAAGGCACAGAATATTGGATTGGTTTTGGGTCTGTAAGTCACATGCCCTGTATTGAAATCTAAATGGAATTATAATATTATAAAATATTAAGTAAAAGGTGTGCATTATATGGGAAACACAACTCTTTTTGAGTTGGGTCAACTACATAATATTCTCCGACTTGCTTCCCTTGATTCGCTGATAATGTACTTTTGTTTTATCTGGATCAACTGTGTTAAAAAGTTCCTGGTTAACAAAGGATATCCGCGCTGTACAGTATGTACTGATAACTGATGAGTTGTTCGGTATAATGTATTAAATTAATCTGAAGCACATGACAACATGAGCTGCTGTTGGGTATGTTGGGAATTATAGTACCACTCAGTGGGCATTTACTGGCATTACATACATACACGTTTTCTAAAACAGTAAAATGAATCAATAAAGCATTTGCAAAAAACTTTTCATTGTTTTGTTTTTTTTAATTGCACCCTCCTGTTGTGGCTGTCTTTCATAATATTACCTTACAATACCAAGCATTTCTCTTTTTATGTCGTGATCATGTCAGTGAGGGTTAATTGGAGTCATGTGAAACTACTTTTTAAAACAGGAGGATGGGAGATGCCACATTCATTCCTTGAGCCAGGCGGTTTGACTAGGAAGCAAACTGTTCCATTCTGTATAGCCTGAAAGACTGGTGGTCTTTGTTCTTGTTTTTGAAAAAAAGAGGCAATGTCCATCACATCACCACCACAACCCTAAATGGGGGATGCAAATGGATTTAACTTCTACTGCCATAGGCCTACTGCTATTTTGACGCTATAGCTCTGACCATCTAGTCCTCAAGTGTGATACATCTAATCTCATTAATTGGTAAGACGCTGTTATTGCCCGCTGTCTTGATGCATAATGTGTAATCCTTTTAAAGGTTGTGCTTTTCAAAGACACTATGATTGATTATAAAACTGTCCCACTTTTCAAATGGTCTGTTTACTGAATTATATAAGATAAATTGTGTTTTATATCAGTTATCTAAACAATGTCAGCATGCACATCTTTTTGTATTGTTTCATTCAAATATGAGGAATTACACCACTGTAACTGACAAATCTACAAATTGAAATAACGTCAATACCTTTTTTGATTTTTTTTTATCCTACGAATGAGCAACTTTATTATCATCATCATCATCATCATCATCATCTTCATACGCTTTGTCCGGGGTCGGGTCGCGGAGGTAGCAGTTCCAGCAGGGCATCCCAAACTTCCCTTTCCCGGGCCACATTAACCAGCTCTGACTGGGGGATTCCAAGGCGTTCCCAGGCCAGTGTGGAGATATAATCCCTCCACCTGGTCCTAGGTCTGCCCCGCGGCCTCCGCCCAGCTGGACGTGCCTGGAACACCTCCCTAGGGAGGCGGCCAGGTGGCATCCTAACTAGATGCCCGAACCACCTCAACTGGCTCCTTTCTACGCAAAGAAGCAGCGGCTCTACTCCGAGTCCCTCACGAATGGCTGAACTTCTCACCCTATCCCTAAAGGGAGATGCCAGCCACCCTCCGGAGGAAACTCATTTCCGCCGCTTGTATCCGCGATCTCGTTCTTTCGGTCATGACCCACCCTTCATGACCATAGGTGAGAGTAGGAATGAAGATAGACCGGTAGATTGAGAGCTTTGTCTTCTGGCTCAGCTCTCTCTTCGTCACAACGGTGCGATAGAGCGACTGCAACACCGCACCCGCTGCTCCAATTCTCCGGCCCATCTCTCGTTCCATTTTCCCCTCACTCGAGAACAAGACCCCGAGATACTTGAACTCCTTCACTTGGGGTAAAGACTCATTCCCTACTTGGAGTAGACAATCCATCGGTTTCCTGCTGAGAACCATGGCCTCAGATTTGGAGGTGCTGATCCTCATCCCAGCCGCTTCACACTCAGAATAGATAACTTTATTATCATACAAGAAAATACTAGGAGCACAGCATTTCTTAGGTTAATTAGATTTGAGGAAATAAATCAAAGTCTGCTGAGCCAAGGGTTTCTGCCGAAATTGTTGACTAACGTCTGCATTCAAGCCAAAGCCCATATTTTCAGATTTGCCTTTTATTCAAGAGTAATCAATTTTATTTATTTTTCTAGATTGTTGGGCCATAATAATATACCAAATAACACTTCTATAGTGGCCTTTAAACTGTATTTACTTAATTTAATTATAGCATACTTGAGCTTTGAACCTTCTCTCTTACTTTGTTGCCAGACATGTTTCTTATTTGAGAGGTAGTGAGAGCATCCTTGGATCCCAACTCTAAAAAACATGACCTTTCAAAAGAAACTTGAGTCATGCAACATCCCGAACATGCTTGGATGTAAGTATGTGCTTAGGCAAAATTTTGCTTGTTTTATACATTTCTGAAAATCAAACTAACAAAGCAAGACTAGTACTCAGTGTTAAGACTAGCATGCTTGCTCTACCTGGTTTTACTTTTTATAGCTGATGTCTTTGATCTTTTCTGTTCTTATCTTAAGGGTTTATAGTAGTCCTATTTTGCCCCGATGACATGAGTGCAGAGATGGGAACTACCCCTAACTTGAAAGATATTGTGATTGGACGATGCTTTGATTACGTCACTCTAGTTAACCCTAGCAGCAGGTGACCAGTTGTACTTTACAATCCTATCATACCTGCCATGATCATTAAATGCAACACATCTATCATAAATGTATCATAAACATTGGAATGAAAGATGGCTTTCAGTGTATAGCTCAAAACATATTTTATTTTAATGGGTTTGTGTGTTCAGATATGACTGTGAGGAGATATGGAGAGAATTTGAAGAGGTGGTCGTGCGACTGCCTCCTTGCGATGTAAAGGTGAGGGACTACAGACGGGTGTTTCGTGCCACAACACAGACCTTACCCTGTGACAGGGTGAGTATAACTGTAGAACAGTTTTTTTTCTCAATGATAGCACCATACTCTGTAATCACAAATGAAATGTACATATTCTAAAGTGTACATGCTTTTTTATTCCCTGGAAAAAACTCTTAAGATCTTTTAATTGTTCTGACAATGTTATTAATTGTTACAAGTAACATTTTGTAGCTCCTGTTCTGGAGCAAGACCAGGAATCTAATGCACATCTACGCTGCTGTGAATCATAACTTATGGACCCTGGAGAACACTCTGGTGGGCTACATGTTCAACGACCTCATTTGGTGTGGACAGCAGGAGACGGACAGAGGTATAGTGCATTAAGACAAAACAGAGAGAGAGGGGGATGTAAAAAAGGTTGGGGATGGGGGGGGGGGGTGAAAGGGTGAGAGTGAGAGAGAAGGATATAAGGTATAAAGAGTAAGGGAAGTGTATAAGATAGAAAGAAGATGGTATTTGAACCATATACCATATCAAAGTGTTTGTTCATGTCACTGAAACATGGAGACAGTTAAATAAGATGCCTTTTCAGATATAGTGTATTATTTCTCTAAGCTCTAGAGAGGGTGAATAGCGGGACAGGCTGAGGCCTGTTGTCAGCCACATGACAGGTATTTGAGACAAACCAACGGATAGCATCAATCACCCACGCTGTTTTGTTCAGTACTAAAGGTCAGACATTCTTTCAAATTATCTGGCACTTTTTTTTGTGTACAACTACATCTTTCCCACATCTCTACCAACTGCCGTAAAAAGGAAGATTGGGCAATAACGAACTCACAATGGAATGTGGCATAATATAAATGAACAACAAACAGTGTTATGATACAGACCTGTTGTTCATATTTCATATTCCCATGCAGGCTTTGATTTTGACTCCTGCCCACAGTGGTCGGCGTGTGTAAACCATCCTGTGTATTCTTTATGGAGGCAAGCCTCTCAAAATGTAAGTTTAAATAGTAGCATAACTGTAGTGATATTGCTCTTAAGCAGCACATACACATTATTGTGGACAGTAGATGCATCATTCAGGATCCATTATATTGGTAGTCCTGGGCTGGCTGCAGAGGTTGGCTTGAGTCAGAGCATAAATGTTTAAATGATTGCGTATAACATGGGGTTTTCATGGGGACAAAAAATCCCTGGCAAATCTGCTTCCTGTCAGTCACTGCATCATGTGATTGACTGTATCAATGCAAAAGTAAACAATGGTTAATGTAAAAAATGTCAAGTGGGTGTGTTTGGCTGCATCATGACACTCATGTCAATTTTAATGTGGTGGTGTGAGGATGAGTAGTATTTTATGAATGCTCAAGCTTCTTCAGTGTGCCTAGGGGCACACTTCCCAAGATCAATGACCGTTTGTTTAGATATTAGACTCTCAGCCTCAGCAGCCTTTCCTGTGGGAAATAACACTGAGGGATCTTAGATAACTTGTACGACAGACTGCATACCCAACCAAACGGCACTTCCTCTTTTCCTGCTGTCTGTGTAAGGCTGTGGAAGGGACTGTTTGCATCAGTAATGCATTGAACTCTTTTCTTGTTCGCCAGTTTGCTGTAGGAGCATGTGGTAACATCACAGTGCTACTGAATGGTTCAATTCATAATGCCTTCAACAGAAAGAGGTAAGGTTGGAACCATTGCAACAATATGTACCATTCACTAACATACACTTTTAAAAAGCTTAGATATACGCCACTTTTTACATTACAATTTAGTTTCATTAGTTGCTATCTCTTTGAATGTTAATGTTGCACTGAGGTCTCTTCTTTATTGCCTTTCTCCTTGCAGTATGTTTGGGAGTGTTGAGTTGGACAGCCTGAACCCCAGAATGGTTGATCACGTCAACATCAAGGTGGTGACAAACATGGAGGGACCGTTCATGTGAGGATGAGTGAACTTTTATATAATCTCCTAAAAGCTTGTTATGTGTGCTGCCAACAGTTGCGCGTAATTTCCAAGTATTTATTAGTATTTACTAGAATTCTAAATGGTAATTGATTTAAATGTTGAAACCATACTAGGCTAGGTCACAGTGGTCAACAGATATGCTGGCTCCCAATGAAAAGATAAAAGGAAAAGGCTGTCTTTGATGTTTATCAGCTCTATACTTCACCCCTTCTGCTCTCTTTCAAAGATCTAACCGATTAAAGGAGTAAACTTGTACAACAACAATTTTAGTTTAATTTACAAAATGTAATGCATTCTCCTGTAATGCTTGATGAAGTGGGAGAATGCATACTAAGGTATCTGAGACCATAATTTCAAACCTCCCTCAGTACTTTAGATTGCGGTCTCTCCCATTTGGCTCACCCCACAGATTTTTAATGGGATTAACTGGAACTAGGATGGCGATATCGAAAGAGCCAATCACAACCCTGTTTTAGCCTCCTATCAATGAGAGCCAAATAATGGCCCTAAATTCTCCTGTAACCTGTTGAAGTCCGTGATCCATTAACCATGTATCTAGTTGTGTGAATGTTTTAAGTGCATTTGATTGTAAAACAGCACCACACCATCATTTAGTTGAAGTCGGGAGTTTACATACACCTTACAAATAATACATTTAAACTCTGTTTTTTACAATTCCTGACATTTAATCTTAGTAAACGTTCCCTGTATTAGGGCAGTTAGCATCACTCATTTATTTTAAGAATATGAAATGTCAGAATAATAGTAGAGATAATTATTTATTTCAGTTTGCATTTGTTGAAATAATCACATTTCTATATAATAGTTTGCATAACTATTGTTTATTGATTGCCATATTAGTTATTGCAGTGACATGATCATCTTAATCATATTCGAGAAAATGATTGGCACCACCGTGTCTGGTCGGTTGATAAGGGCTGAATGTATGGTCTTCACTCAATTACTTCATCGCTATCACCTGTTTATACTAAGCCAGGAACATGTTGTTGCCTGGGTATAAGTATTTTGTGAAAGTCCTTGGACGGGACTCTCATCTTAGGTATGTATTGGAGGGTCCATTGACAAACGAGTAAAATTTCCTTTGCCAATGTTTGTGTTATGATTAATTCTGAATAATTTCTTACAACCTGCTTACATACTAAATTAACTTGAAGACTGCTTTCTTTCACACATTCGTATCCCTTTTTATCTCCATTCCCAATAGGTCAGAAGTTTACATACACTTAGTGTTGGATAGCATTGCCTTTAAATAGTTTAACGTCAAACGTGGCTGCTCACAATAAGTTGCTGGAATTTTGGCCGTTCTTCCTGACAGAACCAGTGTAACTAAGTTTGGTTTGTAGGCCTCCTTGGTGGCACATGCTTTTTCAGAAGAGTGTCCTTTTTCTCTGTCCTTGGGTCACTCATGTAGGCAATCAGAGGGATAAGACACCAGAGTCCTGGGCTCTAGCCTAAACGTCATGACATTAAATGCTTCCCTGTTTACGGAAAGAGTTGCAGTGTTTCCTGCAATAAACACACAAAGTCACTCTCAGTTCACACTCTGCAGCTGTTGCTTAAAGCAGTTTAACAAGTTCCTATCAGGCCAACAAGGCATTGTCGAATTGTACCCTGGAACAGACTTGTGGGGGTCCACAATCCTTTTCTGAGCTCTTGGCAGATGTCTTTTGATTTTCCTGTGATGTCAAGCAAAGAGGCACTGAGTTTCATGGTAGGCCTTAATACATCCACAGGTACACCTCCAACTGACTCAAATTATGTCAATCAGCATTTCAGAAGTTCCTAAAGCCATTACATAGCTTTCTGGAATTTTCAAGCTGTTAGTGTTTGTAAACTTCTTACCCCATGCACAAAGTAGATGTCCTAACCCACTGGCCAAAATTATAGTTTGTTAACATGAAATATGTGGAGTAGTTATAAAAAAGTGTTTGAATTACTTCAGCCTAAGTGTATGTAAACGTTCAACTTTACCTGTATATTGGGTAACAATACCAGTACTTACTCAAGTGGGTCATGTGTTTTTATGCTTGAAAATCCCTCTTAATACGCCAAACCTTTTTATCTGAAAATGTTCAGTAATGATTTTGTAATGTTTTACAACTAGTACAGCTTTGAGTGTAATTGTAGTGGTTTCCCTTTGTGTTTCCTGGCACCTCCAGTGAGTCATGCACTGAAGGGTCCATTCTAGATCTAATCAAAGTCCTGAAGAGCAGAGGTTTCCGATGGACCTGCACAGATGATGATCTGTAAGTCACATCTTAATCCAGTTTGTGATTGTATTTATGAGGGGTTATGTACGGAGGTGTGTTTATAGGGCTGCTTTTATGTGGGTGTTGGGATACATATATTTTCTTCCTCAAAATTAACAGGTTATCCAATATGAGCACTTAAAAATCCAACATTTTAGAATGGATTTGCATTGAGAGTAGATATGTCATTGGCAGTGGCAAGTCGTCAGGGCCTTCAAGGTTTTCATAGATGGCCCTGTGATCCTCATATGAAAAAAAGAAAATAACGTATCTGATTAGTTCAATATTTAAAGATTCTGACTTTTCGGAGCATGCACTGTGCATTGAAATGAAATTGAACATTTCCCACGAGGCCTCTCGGGAGAAGAGATCCTCCCCGAGTGTATTCTATATCCTTGATATTAAATTTAAGGAGAGCGTACTTTGAATTGACAATTTGATCAGCCAGACATATGGATTTGTAGTAGGTGAAATTGGCTTGTATTCTTAAAAATAATCCTACGGCTCAAGGTATTCTTGAAGACCCCACTCGTAGACTATGAGACCTAGTTTTTGTCGAAGCTATTGCAAGTTTGCTATTGCAAGTTTGCAATTGTGGATTGTTGAATTAATCATTTGTTAAACATTGTTTGTGCATTTAATTTGTCTTGACTTGGTGTTCCTTTGCAGTTGTAGTTGTTACCATTATTATATATATATTATATGTTATTATTATTATTATTATATATATATATAATATATGTATATTTATTATAACATTATACCATTGGAAGCCATGCATGCCCATGTTCCACCATGTTTTGCCTCCGTTCCAATTCTCCTCAATTTTAATCTGCTAATCTGAAAAATGCATTCGATAGTGTCAGTGTGAATGTGTATGCACGCGTGCATAACTACAGCAACAATGCAATTTTTGAGGATCTCTCTGATGGATTTCTTCTTTTTTTCAGCCTCAGGATGGTCTGTTTCACCTCCATTGAGAGCTCCTTTGACCGCATGTTGTTGTGTTCACAGCACACCTGGAATCAACTCCAGACCTTTTAACTGCTTAATTGATGACAGGTTAATGAGGGAAGAGCCCATGCAGCGTTGTTATTTTTTTTTGCAGCCTTCTGAGTCAATTGTCCAATTACTTTTGGTCCCTTGAAAAAGAGGCGGCTACGTATTAAAGAGCTGTAATTCCTAAACCCTTGCTCCAATTTGGATGTGAATACTCTCAAATTACAGCTGAGAGTCTGCACTTTAAGCCCATATTGATTATATAATTGTATCCTGAATATGTTTTCGTAAACAGCTAAAATAACAAAACTTGTGTCACTGTCCAAATATTTTTGGGCCTAACTGTATATATATTATATGTTATTATTATTATTATATATATATATATATAATATATATTGCCTCCGTCAATTTTAATCTTAATCTGAAAAATGCATTCGATAGTGTCAGTGTGAATGTGTATGCACGCGTGGCCCAGTTCTAGAGGCAACGCCGCCCTGAGCTTTGTGGTGGTGTGTACACCTTCCTTCCCTGAACTCCCTCACTGACAAAGCTGATGTGGAGCATGTCACCCTCTGCTCTATTGGGCAGAGCATTAACCATTGACGGCCTGTGCTCTATTGATGCCACCAAGAACTTTAGTATCTGATTGTGGAGCCAGGTATATCTTCCCTGTGTAAGGCTTGTCTTACACCCTGGGTGTATGTGTCTGAGATTAGCTGTCCCCCCCACAGAGGGGGCATGTTGGATCCGCACATCCTCACCTATCCACAAGACTTGGTAATATGGTGTTGGTGTTGGTAATATATTGTAGGTTACCCTAACAATAAAGCAAATTATTGTGGGTTCCATTCCCCACAAGTCCTTCCAAGGTAATTTCTCTGCTCTACACTCTTTCCAATTCATACATTGCCCTTATTTGGCCTTTGAGACAGCTTTGGCGCAACTTACTACTTCTTCCTGTTTACGTATCTGATCTATCGTTAATTTGCGTTGTTCCAAAGGAGTTGATTTTGACAATCTATGTTTAATTATGCCAAGTCCAAATCATTCTTGTTCATGTTGTACTTGTCCTACTACTTCCGTATGTTTAAGAGCTGCTTTTACCTGCAGCACTGCTTCTTTTGGATTCCATTTTCTTCCTGTTGCTATTGTGGGTGCTGATTTTCTTAGTATGCTATCTCTGGCTTTTATATTAAGTGCACTTAAATTCCTCTGTAAATCCGGTAAGCGGCAGCAGAGCGCCTTTCCCATAGAAAGCCAGGCTACTAATGGCTAATTTCCACCAAACGGTAGGTTACAGTTTGGTCAGATGTCTAAACTGTGTGAGCACCATCAAACCCCTTCAGCTCATCCAGAACGCAGCAGCACATCTGGTCTTCAACCTTCCCAAGTTTACTAACGCCAGTCCTCTGCTCCACACACTACAATGGCTACCGATAGCAGCACACATCAAATTCAAGTCACTTGTTCTGGCCTAACTGCACCCCCCTACCTTCTGTTGATGGTCAGACCATACATCCCGTCCTGACCACTGTGCTCCACTGATACGTGTCACCTTGTTGCCCCCTCACTCTGTGGAAAGGGCAGTCTGGTACCCGGGTCTCCACATTGGCTCTTAGGTAACCTGTAGAGGTTGCATCTGCTTGCACTTGCATTTGATGTACTCTTGTTTTGTAGTACTATAGATTAGGTTTTGGATGCACTTTATTTGTATCCTGGCGTTTAATGTGGCACTCTTATCAAGACGATTGAGTCAGGGACATCATCATCATCATCATCTTCATGCGCTTTGTCCGGGGTCGGGTCGCGGAGGTAGCAGTTCCAGCAGGGCATCCCAAACTTCCCTTTCCCGGGCCACATTAACCAGCTCTGACTGGGGGATTCCAAGGCGTTCCCAGGCCAGTGTGGAGATATAATCCCTCCACCTGGTCCTAGGTCTGCCCCGCGGCCTCCGCCCAGCTGGACGTGCCTGGAACACCTCCCTAGGGAGGCGGCCAGGTGGCATCCTTACTAGATGCCCGAACCACCTCAACTGGCTCCTTTCTACGCAAAGAAGCAGCGGCTCTACTCCGAGTCCCTCACGAATGGCTGAACTTCTCACCCTATCCCTAAGGGAGATGCCAGCCACCCTCCGGAGGAAACTCATTTCCGCCGCTTGTATCCGCGATCTCGTTCTTTCGGTCATGACCCACCCTTCATGACCATAGGTGAGAGTAGGAATGAAGATAGACCGGTAGATTGAGAGCTTTGCCTTCTGGCTCAGCTCTCTCTTCGTCACAACGGTGCGATAAAGCGACTGCAACACCGTACCCGCTGCTCCAATTCTCCGGCCCATCTCTCGTTCCATTTTCCCCTCACTCGAGAACAAGACCCCGAGATATTTGAACTCCTTCACTTGGGGTAAAGACTCATTCCCTACCTGGAGTAGACAATCCATCGGTTTCCTGCTGAGAACCATGGCCTCAGATTTGGAGGTGCTGATCCTCATCCCAGCCGCTTCACACTCTGCTGCGAACCGATCCAATGAGTGCTGCAGGTCGCAGATGCCATCAGGACCACATCATCTGCGAGTCAGGGACGCACGTATTTATTTTCCTGACTTGTGGTTTTTAGCTTCTCTTGTTGAAAGCACTATTTGGTAGTTGCTTTGGATTAAAAGCGTCCGCTAAAAGAGAGTAATGTAATGTAATGCCATGCTTTTTTGTAAGGGTAGGACTTTGGTCCTCGTCTATGAAGAATATTGTGTTGCATAATTTTCCCTAGACAACTGATATGGTTCTGCATTTGCTTGGTTTTATTTTCATTCTCACCCATTTAAGGTTATCATTAAGTAATAGTATAGAGAGGTGTGTATGCAATGTTTGAGGGTGAGGAGATATGACTGTGATCCGTGTTCTGAATAGTTTCCATGTTTACAAAGGGTTTACATAGTCGTCAATGATATACTTGTCAACTTACTCTGTAAGAACTTAAAAAACACACACCAACCCTTAATGTGAAAGCACTCTGTCAAAATACTTATAAATCCTGTGTATTATTATTATATTATTATAAGTGCCTTTTTAGTAACTCAAGGACACTGTACAAAGAAAACAAACTGGGAGTAATTTAAGGAAAATGAGTTTTGTGATGGGATTTAAAAAATGTTAATGGAGTCAGAGTTCTGAATAACTAGGCTAAGGGGATTCCATAGAATCAGGGCAGCAGAAATGGTTAAACTACTTAACTGTTTCATATTCCATGGTATTCAGGGAGTTTGTATTGATGATGATGAGGAGGAGCTTGGAGAGGTTGTTGAAGTTGGCCTTGGCCCTTTATTATAAAAAAGGCATTCACCAACCAACATTTAGAATGGAAACCAGTGACAACAAATGTATCACAACCGGGCTGTAAGTGCCACTGTAAGTGCCAAGTAGTTTACCCTTTATTTGGCAGCCTAGGCCATGTCCAAAGGTTAACAGTGAGTAGTCTGCAGATATCTAATCTCCCAGTGAAAAGGTCCAAGCAACTTGCAAGTACTACTCAATGTCTACAGTTAATGTTAGTCTTGCCATATTGAGAAGACAAAACATATTACTTCATAATGCAAGTGGTTATGGTCAATTATTACATTTTTAAGGGGTCATTTTGTGTTTGTTGTCCATGAGCCAGGCCCTTTCTGTGTACTATATGTACACTATACTGCCTCTGTAATAATGATGTGATCAATGATTCAAATGTTATTTAAAACATTTGATTACAAATATCCATGGAACTATGAGATAACTGAACTAAACTTAGACCAAAAAATGTACTTTGTGTTGAGTTCATGTTTCTTAAAGAACCTAAAATATTTGTGGCAGGAAAATAATACTGGCCTATGTTTGCAGAACCCTGATGATCCTTCAGTGCATCCAGAACCCCAAGCAGTTTGCCTGCCAGACATGCACGAACAGCCTACACAGAAAGATATCGCCATTGAGTTAAACCTCGTTTCGAGTGCCAGATGCACAGTATACTGTGGGTTATTTTTTAAATCTGATGTATTCACAGTTCATTCTGCTGTCAAATAAATGTGACATAGCCATAGTTTATGGCGGTAACATTTCATTTTTTATTAATTTGATTTCAAATGAAGATGCCCTAGTTTTTGTTTGAAACTGTAACAAATGCCCTTCTTATTTACTTTATCTGGCAAGAATTAACATCCTTGTCAGACTACTTACTGTACGTTACACAATTGAAGCTGTGTTTACATAGAGATTTGAGAAAGACCTAAACTGCACCAGGCAGTTTTGCTTAAAGACCTTTATAGGTAGCTGCCATGGGCATGAAAGGTCCAAAAGGAAAGTGAATTGTTTTAGTAAAATACTATGACAATATGCCAATTAAAACCTGCAAAACTAGCTGAAACTACGTATACGATACTATATAGACAGACAGACAGTTTCAATCTTTAAAAGGCGGCTACCGTTAGAACAGCTGTTGGCTGCCTGTCATGAACGGTGTGGCAAGTTGCCGAGGTCTGTATGCGCGAGGTGACACAATCTCAACGACACCACAAGTAGAATTCCAAGTAAGTACAACAGGGTACAACATTGTTGATGGGCGCTGGCAAAAAAACTCCACAGCAACCACTTTTTAACGTTCATTTAACTAATTTCACACTTTGCAGTCATGGAGTACAGAGACATAGATACCATTCCGCATAGGAAAAGAAGGAATTGGAGGGTAATCATGGGACTTTGTGTACTTTTGGTTGCTGTTGTTGTCCTGGCTATTTCGCTTGGACTAACGCTCAGTCACATAAACTTTAAATCAACCTTCAAAACAGCCTTTATTGCCAAGTGTGAAAAATTCACGGAGAAAAGCAAAAGCTCAAGGTGAGACTAAATAGTTTATTAGAATAGTGATCACATGAAGAGTGTTTAATTTTACTCGCGGTTGGGGATGGCTATACGAGCAGACCCCTATAGTTGTATGCTTCCATAACGGGAATACTATGTATAGGCTATATAATAGATGGTTCCAGAGTGCTTTATTTGCAAGATGACATTATCACAGCAAAAACAATTTTGTAAAGAATTAATACGTGCATTATATGAATTAAAAATAACTCGTTTTATTTAATTCACAAATATATTCAGGTTTTTGAATAGTGTTGTAACAGGCAATGTTGTAAAAACGTTTTAAAGTTTATTGCTTGAGAAACATGTGAAATGTTGTAATAATGTAAAAATAAAAAGCCAAACAACTACATTTCGGTGTGCTTCTAAAACACACACGTTTTTGTCTATGCTTTTCTTGTTATCAGAAATGACTGTCAAAGGATATGGAGTGTGTTTGAAAAGGCTTATGTGGGACAAAATCCATGCAATGTATCAACAGAAGCCTATGACTCCCTTGTCCTCACTGTAACACAGGAGCCTTCATGCAACAGAGTAAGTCTAACTTCAGTTCTACTCCCTTCACCATCTTGTTATATAAAAAACTACTTCTGAACAGTTGTGACACTGAGTTACTCACTAGATGCATGTGTACAAGCATACAATTATGTCAAATAGTTTGGAATGTAGGATAATAGTTGTCAGCGATGTTAATAATTCCTAATAGAGTTCATATTGAAGTGAATTTAGAATGAAGTTCATATTTTTCCCTATTTGCTCTTTTAGAAGCTGTTTTGGAGCAAAACCAAAGACATGGCCCATGCATTTACTGAAAAAATGAATTGTTTTCTGACTCTTGAAGACACGTTGCTTGGTTTCATCATGGACGGACAAATATGGTGTGGCAAAGAAGGCAGCAATGGTGAGACTCTGATAGATAAGTTCTTTAACAGAGGCACAACTTCCCATCAGTTATAGTTGGACTGTACAGTAACATCTCACACAAGGCACGTAGAGATGGTCATAGACTGTGTCATGTAGATAATGCTGATACCTAAAATATTTTTTGTTTTTGCCCTGTCATTTCCTTAGCCGACCCAACATTGTAATTCATGGACCACATGTATCCTCTGGTGAATACTAAATGAAGTAGTAACAAAGAGGCTTTCATTTCATTTAACAAGACTTGTTGAAAGCTCATATAGAAATTGTAACTACTGTATAATGCCTCTAGTGATGTTTAGTTTAACGTGTGTGTGTGTTTGCATGAAAATGATGTGTGTACGTAAACTGTCTGTGGTTTGTCTAGAGACTTTTACCGAAGGTTGCCCAGGCTGGAAACAATGTTTGAACAACACTGTGAGTTCATTCTGGAAGCGAGCCTCTGCCGCAGTAAGCAATACGAGCTGATGTCTGATTCTATCAAGACAACACAACTAATTATAATAGTTAATGCCCTAGTACAACAATAAAAAATCCCCATGATGATAACAACACAGATCATACAATATAATCTAATTGATTATGCTCCTTGCTAGCTTTTTGATGGTTCAAGATATGAGACAGTTCAGCTCAAAGGTTACACAGAAGTTAAAACAGTGTGCACTACATTGCCTTAGGCATTCATAAGGATTTCAATTTAAACAAGCAGTCATAGTTAATAAAACAAGACTTAATAAAATATATATTGGTATGACAGTAATGTAAGACACTAATCTAAAGACACTGATCCAAATGCAGTCCTGGTTGTCAGTCATTATGAGCCAGAGAAGAAAGAAAAAGGTCTCTGGGCTGGCAGCTAATCAATAGTGCTTTGTATTTGTCTTAATGGAGTCACATTGCTATCCCCCTCCTGAGTGAACAACTTCCTCCTACACACTAACACAGAAAAACCTCATGTTATAGGCTGCATGCTTTCTATAAAATGTGATAAATATATAATATGTGTGGCAAAACAATAGCACACATCTATAATTTTATCCAGGACTTTTACAGTGACAAAGGAGTTAAATTCAGGATCATCTGTTGTGACAAGACAAGAGGAGGAGATAAGATAATAGGAGGACATAACTTAGAGATGGCAGCATTGTTTATAAGAGCTGGGAATATAATCTTTGCTTGGCACATGTAATTTAGTAAATATAATTTTTCCATAACAATTATTGAAGGGCTTTTATAGTAAGGGAGATATTTCAAGTGTGTTACATTCAGGATTGTCAGGTGTCTTGGGTTATCTCAAAAGTATGAGATAAGTTAGAGATGGGAGCATTGCTTATACACGAGTTCCAAATACAGCTAGTGTATTTGTTTTCCAAATTGGTACAAGGTCATTTTTGAAGATATTTTTTGGGAGGCAATTTTTTTGCTTTTACTGAAAAGATAGGTACATAGGAAATGTGGGACAGAGAGAAATATGCAGCAGAGAGGCTGGATTAGGATTTGAACCCAGACTTCTGTATCAAGGGCTAGCCTTTGAGGTTTGCACCTTTGGCACGATGAGCCACTAGGGCATCCCATAATATAGCATAATTTTTTTTCTCACTTGACGCAGTTTGCTGAGCAAGCCTGTGGTCAAGCAACAGCAATGCTCAACGGGTCGATAACTCAACCTTTCAACCCTACAAGGTAAGCTGTATGACACGCCGTGTTTCTTAGGAAAGGTCATGTTGTTTTTCAAATGTCATCATGCTTGTCTTAAAAATCTAATTGTGTATCCAAGCAGACTTTATTAACTAAACCAGAGCGATCAAGACATTTAAAACTTACTGTTTGTAAACATGATACATCGTGTCATCCAAGTTCATACGTTTCACTTCACCTTGCTTTCTTTATGTATTTGTGCAGTATATTTGCCAGTATCGAGGTCAAGAGCTTCAACTCCACCAGAATGAGTGGCCTGACTGTTGTTCTTGTAACAAATGAGAATAATATGTAAGGATTTGCATTATCATGCAACATTTTGTCTTTACACACCTGCTTTGTGACCAAAACTAAATATTATTATATATCATTTTTATTTGATTATTTGCCTATGTTTGTTATTACCTTTCCCCTCATGGAAATACCCTCTCTGGGTGCAAGACATTGACTGCATTGGCTTGGAGAGAGCCAGATGTCCTGCATCCTCATTTCTATAGTCCCATCTGACCATAGAAGTCATGTATATACTGACAACTCAGTCTCGTAATGTCAAGGTAGAGAGTCTGTTAAGATAGGGAACACCTCACTGAATACAAATTTGTATGTGGTTAACAGCGACCAGGTATACTGATAAAGGATAAAGTTTTGATCTGGATACTGGAAATGTCAGTAAAGGCAAAACCTACAAATCTTCATCAACAAATAGTTTTGTGAAACATTACTATATAACAAATAACAATTTTATGACATATTTTTCTGTTGTCCAGGACAAACTGTGAAAACCCATCTCTAAAGCACTTACAAGAAGAGCTGGATCCAAAACTGAAGTACAGTTGTGTTGAGGTTCAAGAGTAAGTATGTGTGTGAGTGTGTGTGTGTGTGTGTGTGTGTGTGTGTGTGTGTGTGTGTGTGTGTGTGTGTGTGTGTGTGTGGTGTCTGTGAATGTGTCCTCATACACCAAAATCTAATTTTGTATGTCTCCTCAGGGCTAAGATCCAGGACTGCATCTCCCATACAGATTTGCCTTGTGGAGCCTGTTGGTAATTCTGTTCTAAATGACAGCAGATAAAAAAATTTCAATAATTGTGGCATACATATATATTTCGACCAGTCTGATAATATTACACTGAATACATTTTCACTGTAGGAGGTAATTGGTCAAAGGGATTGTTTTTAGAATATTATTGCGTAAATGTACATTTTAATATGGAGTTATTTTGTTAAACAGTTTTATTTATATATGTAATATTTTTGTATCATTGTGACCAAAACAAACTTTGATTTTTCTATTACCCGCTAAAAGGGATTTGGGCCAGTCGATTTACCTAAAACATAGCAAACGGTAAAAGAAAACTAGCAATGTTTATTATGAAATAAAATAATTCAAGTCTATTTTACATTAGTAAACAAACATGTGAGCTCCAAGTAAGACTAACTAACATTCTGGAAATCTAACTGTACCCTTCTCTAAGGGTGAATGTGTTGTGACAAAACAGTTTGATATTATTTTAATAAGTTTGATTGCTTGTTGCTCTAATCTCTAATGTCTGATGTATCATTTGTATTTAATATACTTATGTATAAAATGGTGGGAAATTACTGTGTAGTCTATGCATATTATATAAAAATAAACAGTGTACGTTGTGTGGTGTAAATGCATGTTTGTGTTGTGTTAAATATATTGTGTAAGAGGGTGTGTACTGTACTATGCCTACCTTTTTTTCTTTCTAATGAGCAAATGCTGTAACCGTGTAACATCTGATGCAACCTGAATTACAGCAGTGTTGAGAAGCTGTGGGCGGCTTAATATGCCTTGTGAGTTAGAAAGTGAGCATTCGTGGCCAATCAGACAACACTTTACAAACAAGAAATATATTAAACAGCGAAAATGTGTTGTGATATGCCTACAGCAGAAGTATAGAATGTGCTGAGTCACAGCTTGCCAGTTATTGACCAGGAGGAGTACGGGCTTCCCCCCTCCGTCTTTACTGAAACAGAGCGTCTCTGAGTCAATGCATTCGAGAATAGAAACAGGAGGAAGGAGATTGTGTAAAATGATCCTGTTGTACAACTAGATATATGACATGTCTGATTTTCCCACGGTACACAGGACATAGGAAAGATATTGTACATGTACTACATTTAATATTTTGGTAAACCAGGATGTGCGTGTGTAAATGAGAAGTTTGGGTATTGGCCAATCCTGTGACATTTGAGGACCCAACATTAAAAGGTATCACTTTGTTTAGTGTGCGAAATCTATGCCCGAGTGCCGCGTACCCGCGTACATTACCGGGAATAGATTTCAAAGAGTACACTGTACCCAGTTGCGTTTTCGATTACACACTGAGCTATGTACTAGCGGAGCGCTTACATTATGTGAAACGTGCCCTGCTGAGGGAATCCCATAGGTACACCGATTCCCCGAGAAGTGAGTTGGCGAGACCATAGGTTAACCTTTCTTGCACGTCACTTCGGAGTCTGTTTAAAATAAACACCTTTGACAGATTCAGACCATATCATCAGCGCGTGGAACAGAAGATCTGGAGTGTGCATATTTTTTTACTTTTTTTTAAAGGTGAGAACCTTTGCTATAAGATTATAATTGAACTAAATCTATTATCATCAGTTTGCCATATCACACACACACGCACATAACAAATATTATATGTTATTATTTACTGTATCGCAATATGAGAACATATGTGTATGAATGTATTTTTGATTATATTTGTGACTAGTCGAATGCCACCAATATATGTTTCTGGGTGTTTTATGAGTGCAGTATGTGCAGCTGTGTCAAGGCCTGTTTTGTATCATACATTGTTTTTTGTTCCATTTCTGGCACGAACAGTTCTCTATGAGAACTGTAGGATTATGGCTAAACAAAGTAATAGAAGACTGGTTAATAGACTGTACCCAGATCTGCTGGATCAAGACAGGTGAGGCTCGTACATGCGAATACAAGTCTTATTTACACATTTTATTTGGTCAGTGAGCTGAACTTTTATCCCTTCAATTGTATTCATTTAGGTGTGAGAGTGAGGAGTTGGACCCTTCTCTTAGACGGCCTGTTCACAATACAGATGATAATTCTGAAAAACCTTTGAGAGACAAAGAGGTGAATAAAGAAGAACACATTTTAACATCAATGTAATAATTCATAAGATTTTTTAGCATCAGTATTTTTTTGTATCCTTGTTTGTATGTCATCCACACAAACACACATTTGCACACACAGGCAGTATCCCTAAACATACCCGTCTTCCTGTTCTGTAAATTTATTTGCTGTGTTACTGGAAACGCAAGAGGAAAACTTCCATAATTTGTCAAAATAACCTGGCTAAAAGGGAAATGTATACGTTGTTTTGTCACGTAACATTGTGTTAGTTTGCCTACAATTAATCGTTTGAAGTTTATCTACCCTAATTGATTCAGCTAAGAAAATCTGCTATTGATACTCAAGGGCCTGTCGATAGAGAACCATTTGAGAAGCAAATACAAGAGGTCAGTCAGATTCATTATACATTAGACCACTTCTAATTTACTGTATATAAAAAGTTAGAGCAACATGAACATAAACCTGAGACTTGTTTCTGTCTCCGCAGCTCCTTTACATAAACAGGAAGTGGGCAGAGCGGTATAAATTAATGACACAGTATTACAAAGTGAAGGTAAGAAATATGAATACTCTTAATACACTCAGTACAAGCTTACAAATTATATTTATGCTTCATGTGCTGTTACTTTTTTCACATACAAAGCATTTAGGTTTACAGGTATTGTTTTGGAACTATTCATATTTTTTACGTAATTTTATTGATTTATTCTTAGATCCAGGAGCTACATACCTCACAAATGGAACATAGCCAACACCAAACTGAAAAGGAGGATGAAAAGGGTGAAGAGGGGGATGAAGGAGAGGAAATGTATAGAATGATAGAAGCATATTCATCTCAGATCCACAACAAAAAAGAGACCACACACAGCACACAGGTTGGTCAAATACTGCATTTTCTGGACATATCCAAACAAATAGCAGTACCTTTGCCGATACAACAAGCATAACAGCATCATCACAAGTTAAAGTACAAGGACACTGGACTTAACGTCTGGTTTTGCATTGCTCCCTTTCATATTGCCGGTAAAATGCTGACTGTAGAGACGAAACTGCGGTAACATGAACCCTGAGTCACGGAGGGTCACAGAACAGGAACTCAATCAGTTGAGAAGGCAGAACACCACTCTTCACAGAAGAGGGCAGCAACAACATGAAGAGATCCAGCGACTCAATTTGGTTAGTCATTATTGCCTAACCGAGAAGCAGCTTTCCTAACAACTATGCGGTTATAATTCCGCCAATTTTTATATATGAATGCTTGACTGTTCAGAACACACACTGTTCATGGTAACAGCATAGGATGTCAGCAGATATATTGAGCTGCATATTGAGTGTTGTGGTGTGCTTCTCCAGGCCCTGAAAGAGGCACTAGAGAACTGCAGGCCCGCTGAGAAGAACAGTGGGACCAAGGAAGTGCTCTGGAGACACCAGGTAGGACTTTTCCCCACTATGACTCACTTTTTAATTATTTTGGGGTACAAAACTACATAAGCCATTATGCTCTGCTTTAGTATTAATTGTTTACTTATGTCACAAATCATTTTTGAGCATTTTTTTCCTTCCTGACTTCTACTTTCAGGCACAGATCTACAAAGAGGACTTCATGAAGGAGCGAAGAGACAGGGAAAACCTGCATGAGAAGCATCTAAAACTAGAAACCAAGTTCAGAAAGTGCCAAACTGAGCTACGGACCCTTAAGCCCCAGGTACTACATTGCAAAAATAAATTACTTTAGATATTCACATGTGCAATGATTAAGATGAACCTCAACCCTAACCCATATAGCTCACTCACTGTATTCTAATACAAAATGAATTCATTTAAATAACAACAATTTACTTTTGTTTTTCCGATTCTAGGTTATATGGACACCGACATTACCTCAACCATCCCTTGCACGTGTCTACACTGACCAGGCACATAGTCCTTTGCCGAAGGACGTTGTCCAACATAGAGGAAACTGTAACACTCAGCATCCCTGCAAACATCATGCCAACACACCTTGAAGACACTATATATTCATGGACTCTAAACTGAGTCAATGTTTGTTTATTTACCTGTTCTGGAATGTATTATGCAATGTGCAATGTGAGATGTTGTAGAGCTCATAAAGACAGAAAAAGTACATTTCCTTTTTACTGTCTTTACAATCAACTTATGTAAATAAAATACATGCCTAAAACATAGGCCTAATCTCAAATGCGCTTTCCGCTTGGGTTGTAACTGATATGATCGTTAGAATGTCATTGCATTCATACAGCCTATGTGCTTTAGGAAGTAGCCCATGTGTAGGCTATCATTAATAGCCCAATACTAGGAATTGTTTTCACATCTTAGATATATTATTTTATGTATCCTTTCATTTTAAATATATAACAAATTAAACACATGTCCATAATAATAATAATAATAATAATAATACATTGAATTTATAAGGCGCCTTTCAAGGCACTCAATTTACAGTAATATAAAAAACAGTTCTCATAAAAATAATAAAAATAAATAAATAAATAAAATAAGATCAAAATAAGTAGTATACAATTAAAAAGGCATGGAGCCTGCAATCGAGCATTAAAAAGCATCACGTGGAAAATAATGCAAAATAGGACACATTGGTTAAAATTCTAAATTAGAGGTTATATTATTTAAATTTGGGAGAGTAAAATTGACCGTAGTTGCAGAAACATGCACATGTTACGACTTTTCTCTCGGCAATGCGCTGCCAAGATTTAGCCATTCACATTTATTTAAACTATATATCCCAACATTATCAGTTTGCTGTCTTTCGGGGTTCAAAAATACGGAGCATGAGCCATTGGCCAAAATATCTGCTTACGTTGCCAACCGCACCCCTCTTATGTGAACGGGCACAAACTCCACGGAGTTGACACCGACTTAACTAACACACATCTTAATCACCGTTGTAGTACCGTTTAACACCCATTTGGATAATCAGAGTTTCTCAACTCCGAGTTTCCTTGTTAACCTCGAGTTAGATCAGAGTAGATTAACCTCCCTTCGTAGTATAGGCCCCTGGTCTATTAGCTTCCATACATTCATAGCAAAACAAGCGAAATGTGTTTACAAATATTTGATCGGCCTACAATGTTAACCACATACATTCATATGGCCCTTTACAATGTTGATCAGACTTGTATGTGGATTATAACATTACAAAAAAAGGAGCTCAAATTTCTACTCTTATAAACCTATTCCATTTTTTCCTCACCCCAATCCTCTGCCGAGTGCCGAGCATGGCCAGCTTGACGTATTGTCCATGTAACAAAAAAAAAAACAACAAAAAATGTAACAAAAAAAAAAAGGGACATTTCTTTGTTTTTTTTTCAGCATTCCTTTGAGCTTAACAAGGGAAGATTGTAAAACTTGAAAGCCATCTAGAAAGATTGATCTACCATAGAAGAAGGGTATACTGTAGTGTTTTTGGTATGAACGTAAACATCACACGCATTAAAAACATTTCAACATACACTTTTAGTGAAATAAAACAAGATGTCTGAATCTGATCTAATTCCAAGATGGTGTAGGTGTTCGAGCTCATCATTGACTGCACTTTGAGACAATGGCAATTTTTGAGGCAAGAGTACATTGAGGAAGTGAGCTCTGTTCTGCTTTAGCTTCTGGCCTGCTGTCTGTTCCAAGCCCAAGTTCAAGTAGCTCTCACTCCGGTCAAATGGAGGCCACGCTGTACATCCTGGTCCGTTGGGCGATCTAAGGGAAATACAAGGATATTAGCATATTTCATTTAAAACTTGGTATAAAGCAGGCATATATTTTAGCACCTAACATTTATTTTGACCTAAATGTCAACACAACTTGTTATTATTGTACTATTATTGTTATAACTTACCCAGTGCGTGCAAAGTTGGCCACATATAGCATGGTTATTCTGCTTAGCTCCTCTTTCTCTGGAGTGACGGGTCCTACAATAGAAACACTTCGATGATGTCAGCTATGAATAGATGGACTGCATGTATTTTGCTGATTAAAGTATAGAAGTAGTCATAAACAGCTACTTCTGGTTTGAGTATCTTTGGGCTGTAGCCTACAATGACATTTACAGTAGCTTAAATAAATGAGGCTGAGTCATTGTGTTACATTGGTTTATTCATTCATTTTTACAGGGACATCGTATATTGCAACAATGCTGGCTAGCTGTTTACAAGGCAGACAGTTAATGTAAAATTAAATAAAACAAAACAAAATTGAACAATACATTGTATTGTAAAAGATTTTTATTATTTGATAACTTGAAATGTTTTAATTCATACATACATGGGTGTGCATACAGTTTAGTCCGTCCCATTCAAAACCCAAAAGTAGTCAGTTCTTATGTTCAGCACAGGATGCCTCTTGTCTGTCAAATGCAGTTTTGCTAACTTTGGATGGATGTGCAAGTGGGATGCAGAAATAAATAGTTCGGACTGTCGCCTTAATACGGAGCTCCTAGAGCCCCGAAAGGCTATGCTTTTTTTTTTTTTTATCTTGTGCGCACTAGTTATTACCTTGTACGCACAAGTTATTCTCTTGTGCGCAAAAGATAATTATATTGTCCGCACAAGTTATTTATCTTGTGGGAACATGTTAGTTATCTTGTGCGCACAAGATTATTATCTTGAGGGAACAAGTTAGTTATCTGGTGTGCGTTAGGTTTTTGGATGCTCTATAAACGGCAGGCAACAGCCGCGAACATGATGAGTTGTAAGGGCTGCGTTACTTCGGGCCAATTATCTATGGGGTGCTGTTTGTAAAATGTTGCACTATCTGTAATCCGTCAGCTCCCGCACATACAAAGTAGCCTACATGATAACTTCGGGTTCTCATTTTGTATAGTGGTAGTTTGTTGCATTTTATTGGTTTATTTATATTACAAAGCTACTGACAACTATATTAATCAAATAGGCTATTGTTTTGATGCTTGCCACGTTTTAGTTAGGATTGTAATTGTTATTTTTAACCTCTGCATCTAGACACGCAGGCAGTCAGTGCAGCACATTGTACGACTATTATGACGCAGTACAACAATCGAACTTCTGACCTCCTTTTACGTAGGCCTATGCTAATTCTGTCTAACAAACGGGTGAAATCAAAGTGGTGTTTATAAGGCCTGCTTAATTTGTCAGGGTTAGGCTACACCCTAGGTTCACCATCTGTTTGGTTATAAATTGTAACATCAGTTGCTAGACCTGCTGCCGTCCACTAGGATGGGGACGTATTTGGACATGCCTTGGTCCAGTGTACATGCACCGACCGTGCAGACCACATGCGTTACCTCCAACACATTGGTCTGGTTAAAACTCCTAGTGATGTTGCTTGCCTCATCTGGGTTCATCTGGTGGCTAAAAATATTGTCCGAAGAGGACGACGCAAAAGAGGTTAGCCTGATAAGCAAAGCAGACTTTTGTAGAAGTTAACTAAAAATGTTTTGCAATACAGCAAACAAAGTCATCAATCACACTTGTGTACTAACCTATTGTTGTTTGAACAGGATCAAATAATAACCAAGGATATCAAAGAGGACATGTAAGTTTTAGATACTTAATACATCTATTTATTAATAGTTCAGCTGTAAGTTGTGATAAATACATTAATGTTGAGCTAGACATGCAAGGTGTAGCAAATACATGGCGCAAAAATAATAGCGGCACTATAGGTCCACATCGGGATAAAATTAAATGTTAATAAACAAATAATGGTATTTAAGCATTCTCTTAATAAGATTGAAGACAAATAGAAAATAAATTTATTTTTTATTCCACAGAGAGCTAATAGGACAGTTGACCAAGAAGATGCTAAGTCTCTACACAAACTATCTTCAAAGGCTAGAGACAAAGGTTCACAGTCTAGAGAAAAACTGGTTCTTTAACTCAGAAAAGGTTGACAATGGTGAATCTGAAGGTAATGACTGTGACTCAGACCGGAGAGCCTCTACACGACCACCTTGCTTTGGGGTTGACACAGAATGACACACCTCAACCTTTGCAATTTAGACTCGCTGAGATATGGAGATCTCTGTGAGTCTAAATTGCAAAAGTAGTATCGCAAATATCATACTGTATATATAATTTGTATTGAGATCATATATGTTATATAACTGGCGATTCTGCTCACAATAGGGTACAATTTACATGTTTATTTATTTGTCGCTCAATGAGCATTTAATTATAATTGGTCGTTCATTTTTTAACTCGGTATCTCTCTTTTACTAGTCCTAATTTGAATCCAAAAGTAATCTTTGGTCTAATTTCTATTTAAGATGATGAATACTACAATGACGCCAGGGGCGAAGAGCCCTCACAGGCTCGCAAGCGCTGGAACATGGCCGTGCGGATGATCTCGGTAGTCCGCATGCTGCTATTTAAGAAGCTGGGAAACGATGGTGCCTCCTCAGCTGTATCCACAGACTCTTCCTACAGCTACTCAGAGCCTCATACTTACCTTTCATCCACACAAATGAAGCTCTTTTCTTCTTGGAAGGCTCCGGTTAGGTCAACCAGCCAAAGAGCCTTCAGCTTTGCAAGCAACTCCCTGATTGAGTTCCGTAACAAGACTCAGGTCCACGCTCAGAAATTGGCTCCGGCTGTGCTGCAATGGGCCAAGCAACAACCCTTCAAACTCAATCCCCAGCCTTTTCTTTTGGCCCAGCTTGTTCAGGACAGTCGGCCTGAGTCTATATATCCGGTCCAACCCCAAGCAAAGCAAGAGAACCAGGGCTGCACAAAACCAGATAGGGAGAATACCCAGGACAGGCCCACACTTATTAAATTTAAGCCTCAAGCTTCAGACCAGGCCATGGCTGGGCCAGATTGTAGACCCAGGCAGATTTTAATGTATGATCTCAGCTCCACCGTGCCCTACCTAACCCATGAGCAGCGTGAACACATGGAGAATCACATTCGCCGCAAGCTTATACAGCGTCTCTGGGGTATACCTAACAGAATAACATGTTACACCGGTGATATCCCAAGTCTCTCCACAACCGAACTAGAAAACAGTGGAGATGGAAGGAATGTGGGTAATCTAGTTGGTGGACCCCCACTGAGCAATTTTCACTCACAAATAGTAGTTGGAATCCAAAAGTCTTTGGAATGTGATAATAGGTCTACTTCTAAGTCATCAAACTTCAACTTGGTAAACCAATTATTTGGTTGCAGTGACTCTAAACTGACAATCCAGAGGGGGATCAAACCACGCAAGAGTATATCCCTGCTCCACCTGGAGTGGAAGCAGCTGGAAATGTTTGTTAGGAAGAAGAATCTGGAAATCAAGCTCGGTCAACTTCCTTTTAAAGTGGTGCAGTCTCAGCAAGAGTGCGTTCCGGTGCAGGCGATGCAGAATAGCCAGCAGCCAATGCAAATAACTGCTGCCCACACCGGCGCACTCAGTGAAAATAGACCACCACTAAAGAGACAGGAAGTTTTGTTCATGAGCCAGGATGGATTGAGACGCCTGGAGCAGAACCTGACTCAGAAATATCAGATACTTCTGCAGGGAGCCAGCAACACCACAGTGCCATAGGTAGCAACATACCCTGATCCGAATATGGAGATTTTCCTTTTTTAACAGGGTTTCACCATTCGCTAATAAATGTGTTTTGCATGAATATATTTATTGGTCAATATTACTTTTTGCTTTGTGGTTATGTTATTGGTATAGCTTACATATACATATTCTATATCTTCACACGAGTCACCTATTATACAAATGTTTCATTAATTACGTTGCTACACATACTTAAGCACCAGTAAAATATTGTCTATTTTATTTCCCCATGCGATCGTGTTCTGTTAAAGAAAATGTCTTATATACACATTTCAGTACCTGTAACTGTAGTATGTCCAGTCCAGAAGCAAGCCCAAAGGACAAACAAGGCGTCGTCAAAGTGGTCAGCCTTAACAAAGCTGGGTCTTAGCCTCCTGTGCATTGATGGTGCATGCTGAAACTCGTACACATAGACAGGTACACCTGCGTCTGTGTCAGCGTGAGAGATGTGTATAAAAAGGACAAAGAAACATGACTTTAGAGATACCAAGATGGGCGTCAATATTAAACATGAAAAATCTATTTCAATGAGAGGTTACTACTGTATATGTTGTATAAGTACCTCTGTGGTAACCGGCCACTTTCAGGATAGGGAGAACAAGCACCGTGTCTCCAAGTATCTCAGTAAAGGCGTCTCGTATGCCCTCAGGTGTCACAACATCTTGAAGGTATTCACTTAAAATCAACTCATTGCCTCCTGTGGCCTGAAACAGAAAGTGAGAGCTCATAGGATATGGTAAGGATTTATGTAATACACAGGTAACCGTAGCTACAAACTAAAGATTCAACATGGTCTTATAAAGGGAGAGAATTTGTAAAATGGTCCTCAGTTTAAAACAACACAAAAATAATAAAGTTATGCATGATTTTAATAACTTACATGGGAAGGCAAAAACATATCCAGCACTGATATTACAGACTTCTTGTCCATGCCTTTGTCCCAGCCAGGAGGGGCAAAGAACTAAACATTATTGCAGAAGTGGGAAAACATGTATGGAAATAGTGACTGAAAAGGGGAAACGCAAGCACATAGTACTTTGACAAAAAGTCTGCAGAAATTTCACCTGTGGCATTAACCATCCAAACTCATGGTTGGTTACCCCTATAAGCATGGGAACCTTGAGGAAGTCCTTGCTCTTCAAAATATCCTCAGGAGGCTTTGTAAGGAACACGCCATCAATGGCAGGACCAAGAAAAATCTGAACCTAAAATACAATCATATTTTAATATTCTCCTTCACCATACAACTTTAGGTGGCGCCAATATTTGTTTTGAATCTACAAAATTAACCTAAATGAAGATGGCTCTTCAAAAGAAGTCCTCCTTAGACTTTTCTTTTATACATTTAACAATCCTCTCCGTAGTGCTGTCATCACATCCTGTCAAATTAGCTATCATCTGGCAAAGAGAAGTAGAGCACATGCAGGTAAGAGATGGTTCAATCAATAATTGATGAATAGCTTGTTAACTGAAAAATATCTGATTAACTGGTTTTACACAACAGAACTCTGTAATGTACCACAATCAAATATTTAAACTAGTAAAAGGAGAGCCCTGTGATAGACTGGCGACCTGTCCAGGGTGTACCCCGCCTCTCGCCCTGTGTCCGCTGGGATAGGCTCCAGCCCCCCCCCCCCCCCCCCCCCGTGACCCTGTACAGGATAAGCGGTAAAGTTAATGGATGGATGGATAGTAAAAGAAGAGTGCTAACCTTTGCATTGGCCAGAGGGTTGATGGTGTAGTGTGACTCAAGTGATGCAACTCCACTGAGGGAGATGGCCCTGTGGAATAGACCCTCTGCCAGTGGAGATAACACCTGGCAGAGGAAAGATAGAGCCCTTTCTCAGAAAAGTGGCTCATAATAATAGCACATTCATATATCCCATTCTATAAATTATTTTCAAAATATAAAGTATATCATCTTATAATATCCATATACCACGTATATTATGCTATTAAACTTACATATATTTGCAACTCAGGTATAGTAAAATATTTAAACAATTTTTCCCTAAAATATAATGTTTAATAATATTATACATTATATCTTATTGCATCATAAAACAAGTTCTAGTTAGTTAGCTTTTTTCGTCTTATGTATACTGACTATCATAGAGACACTGATTCCACCAGCAGATTGTCCAAAGATGGTGACAGAGGCTGGGTCTCCACCAAAGGCCTTAATGTTGTCCTGGACCCACTCAAGACTCATTATCTGGTCCAGGAATCCCCAGTTCCCGGGTGCATGCTCATCTCCAGTACTAAAGCAGAAAATAAGAATGTAATAGAAATCAAACTGCTGGAAGATAGATGTGTTATGCCATTATACATGTCACAATAATTAAACGTCAAATATTAATTACATACATCTCAAATACTTTAAGAAACCTAGAATACTAAGACGATACTGAACGACAACCACTACTACGTTCTGATACGCTGCCAAGGCCGAGCCATCGTACTGGAACGTTCCACCTGCCGCCAGACCTCCTCCATGGATCCATACCATCACCTATAGCACATAACTTGTCATGACATGCTGCCGTTTCTTTAGACACCGAAAAAAGTAATGTATTGAGTCTTACTAATCTGTTTGTATATGGTGAGTCTGGCAAGGCCCATTAGCCCTACCTTGATACAAATATGTTTCACTAGGTGGAGCCAGACAATAGGAGGCCAGCAGGCATCTTAGCGCCGCATGCTCAACGTTCTTTGTTAGATTGTAGTGAATAACATGTGCATTGAGAGTCAAACAAATGTGTCAATGCCGTGTACTTACAGGTAGTGTGTTTGTTTTAGGGACATTAGAAGAAACATAAACATTGAGGTACAAGCAATCCTCTGACAATTCTGGGAAGAGGTACTCCATTGGAAACGGTTTCTCCATTGAGCTGGTGTCCTGAAGACATCTACAGTACATTCGAAACCAAGAACATTGTCAGGTAATGGCTATTAGAAACAATAATTGTATCACTACTTATCCTTTACACATATCTGAGGTTCGTATATCTTACAGTAAAACCAGCATGGTTTTTTAGCTGTAACCACATACATTAAAAAAGGTCATGGGGATATTTATACAAGCCTGTGTTCCTTAAGGAGGCTGTAACAAAAGTAAGCCCCTCTTGTAATACCCCAATGATTTCTTGAGAGACAGATAACTCACATGTTAGGTATTTTGGTGGCATCTCTGACCCTCTCCCAAGGCTCAGCAGGCTGAGGCGCGGCCAGACGGAGAGGCCCCAGAGTGTGGGCGAGTGAAGGGAATCCCCAGGTACTCCTCCACTACCTTGTCTGTTCCCTTGACTGCCCTGTACTGACCTTGAACACTGCCGCCAGCTGGAAGAGTCACTACTGGGCCACCACTAGTACCTGGAAAGACAATACAGTAATACAGCTGGACAGTGGACACACGTGTTGCACAACATCCACAAGATGTATTAGCTCAGTCTATTTTGATTGAGATTGTCATACTTTATATGTTTTGACAGATGAGTGATTTGATTATAGGTACAAGAATAAACATCTTAACATATTCAAAACCAGAGGTGCCATCACCAGTGTAAAAGTAGTATTGCCAAACTTTCTCGCATATCACCATAATATGGTGTATGCGTTAGATAAAGAACTCAAAAGATACCTATTTTGTACTGTGCTGTTATTGTATGTTTAAATGTGAAACATTTGTGAATAACTAACAATGAATTAAGGTAATTATGAATAATATCACTGGGCGGTGGCCAAGAAACATGAACCCCCATTAAAGGTGCAGTATGTAAGTTTGAATTTCTTTTTTTTTTTAATGTTTATTACATACCTCCTGGAGGATATCATTAAACCAAATGCTCAGAGAGAAGTTGAGCTATATATGAGCGCCCTGGGACTTGTATTCAGCTTTTAAAAAATCTAGGGACGCTCACCTATCCCCAACCAATCCGGAGAGTTTTTGCAAGGAGTATGGGCTACCTGCCTGTCAATCACCTCGCGTGCACACTCCTAGATAAAATTCCTGCTTACAGCGTCACCCTACAAACAAGCTTGATGTTACAATTCGCGTCGCAGACAAAAGTAGCAGCGGTGTGAAATAGTTCTGTAGTTGCAAGGCGGCTGAAGTCTTGCATGTTGTCGCAAAAGACTTGGCTTGTCAAATCGCCAAGTGCAGTTTTAGAACGTTAGGAAGTATCGCGCCAGATTTATGTCAAAAATGCATTATTCGTTTACATGCATATGTTGGATATACTCGGCAACGTATAGTAGCTATGGTGCCAACTGCAGCTGAAGAAAAACGATTGTCATGCACTAGCTCATACTAATAGGCGAATCAAATTATTAAATAGTTTTTGTTAACGTTAGCTAACTGTATGTCGTTACAATGGAAAAGGCCATTTGTGTCCTGAATCAGACATGGCTTTATGCGTTAACCAAAAATATGCACATGATTCATGAAACACTGCCTTGCTCAGGCTCATGAAGTCAAGTCAGAGCGCGCACGGCCATGTGTGGGGTGGGCCATTGAGAGGGATAGTAGGGACCAAAGACTCACGAGGTTGGCCTTTTTGAGCGTTGTGATTCAAATTCTTGCCATTTTTTCCCAAATTATGTAGAACTAGAATTATCTACATACAGCACCTTTAAGACAACTATACTATCTATCTGTATATATCATGAATTAAGTCTCATCAATAGCTGACAGCTACAGTCATGTACTTGTCTAAACACATACAAACTTCATTTATGTACAAATGTATTAATTACAATGTTGAAATTCATCAATATGCATGTTCAAGGCCATAGCCAGGATTTTGGAAATACTGAGGTCATCTGGTCATGAATCCTTGTTCGAGAATTTTAGTATGACTATACTTTAAATCTATGCATTTGAACGCATTTGAGTAACACAAATCACTAAGGAAATCATGTCAGACTTTGTCAGTGCTGACACATCACTTCATTAACACAAGATAAGACACAAATATGGCCAATATTGAAATTACTCTTCTGTTCAGTTTCTCATTGCATTGAAATCCCTTTCACCGTTTAACAAATTGAGCAGAGCATCTTTCAGGTTTGGCTATCTTTCAGGGCTGGCTTGACAAGTGTTCAAAAACTCATTACTATAGTCTATTCCTTCACTAGATAATTTTTTTCCCCTTTCTCTTGCTATCTTCTCCTCTTGTCGCTCTCTTCTTGGAAGAACCTGCTCTCTCACTCTCCTCTCTTCTTTTTAAATTGAAAATTAAATTTAAAAAAAACTTTTCAATTACATATATATATTGTATAATTTATAATAATCTGACACAATAGCAGCATTTTCAGTCATTAATAAATAGCATGATTAATGTTTATGGAAAACTGGTGTTTCCAATAGTTTATCCACCTTGTATAGGCAGCAAATCCTAAATTTACATAGGCCTACATTTGAAATGCATTTATTATTATATCTGAGCAAGAATTATAATATATTTTAAAGAGCAGGTACTGCCAAAGAGGAAACACTGTCACAAATACCTGCTGTCTCTATTCGTCCTCTCACTCTCCTTCTGTCTCCTGTCTTGCAACCGCTGTCCCGGTGAAGAAAGTCAACACTAGTGTTGGCTAGCTAACTGAGTTAGCCTTAGCTTACGTTTTCTCTAGCCAAAATGTAACCTAACTTCAGAGCAATCTTTAGCCCGCTTGCCAACAAGCTAGTCTAACAAGCCTGATACCAATGTATTCCTCTGGTTGTGTAGTTTCATGTGATGACAATAGTATAGTCGCGCTATCTTAAATGAGCCCGCTAGAGCTCGCGTGTAACAGCGCAAATTGTATGGGGAGAAAAGAAAAAAATACTTAAAAAAATATCGAGTTGAAAAAATATTTTAAAAATAAGTGCTTTACTATAAAATGGATGTGATTATTCACGAGTTTGTATTACATTCAACAACCTTTAGCTTTAATGTATTGCAGCTATGTTTTCTAAGCAACATCTTATAAAATACACTGTAAAAAAAAATTCACTGTAAATTTAAAGATTTGTTTTACAGTCAAAGTAGAATAATTACATGTGAAGTCTCGCTTGAGTATCGGTTACGACCGTCACGTCTTGAGCTGTTTCCCGCTGTCTCTGGTAGTAGCGGCCTGGCTGGAGACTAGAGGAACAATGCAACTATTTAAACAAAGTGCACGCGCACCACAGCCGCATCGTGTCCATTGATAAAGTTTGAATGTGTTCATATATCGCAGCAGATGCAATCAGATTATTCATTACATAAAATTTGATTTTTGTTGAAGGTTGCTAAGGTCTTCTACATGAAATAAACGCTGTATGGTCTGCGAAAAAGTAGTATTGCCAGGCAAAACTGGCAATACTGACGGCGGCGGCCATGTTCAAAACATGTACTTGCCTGTATAAGCCAGTAAACATTTGAGTAGCCCCATTACCAAACAAATGATCATTACAACTTTGCGCATGCTTGTTTTTATTCTATTTTCTATTAATTTAGGAGCTTCTTTAAAAAACAAAGAGGTACACTACAAATACACAAACCCACAGAAGTGAATGTATGTGACTTTGTAGTTTTTTTCAACGGATAAGCAAGTACCTTTACGCAATTTACGAGACGTATAATTGCGCAATGCGCGCCAGATAACAATTGCAAACAAGCAAGATTTAAAAAGCCAAAGGCATAGCAACTTTACAGATACAGGCGTTGTGAAAACTATCGCTGGGCAAACTTGTAACCATATGAGGTAACACGAGTAAGTTATCTAGTGCAAGTGTACCAATGGAATTAATAAACAGGAAGCGCATTTAATATCCATGAGCAAACACACTTCACGCGCTACCGTTTGAGCGCAATCCAACAGGCATTCTCTCTCCTGATTAATTGGAGATTCCTTGTGAAACGTCTATTACGCTATGGTATAGGACATCATATCATCATATCTTTCACGCACCTGAATAGTTCTACTATCGCCAACGTAAACTATTAAAGAACTCGTGTACAAATCCAAACCATTCTGGTGGATACAAATTAGCTTTGAACAAATGCATTTATTGGAGTAATTATGTAGCAGCAAAGGTTCCTCATCCATTTTCTGTCTGTGTAGTCCTTCATTTTTTATAGCAACTTCTCTTTAGCCAGTGAATTTACACAATTAATGTAATAATATATATATACAGCAATACGGTTGCTTTCATTGGAGTAAGGATACCAACATTGGAAAAAGATGGCCAATTTTGTGTCTCCAGTCGTCTACTTGCTTAAAGCTTTTTATGTTTTGTTTTAGGCAATTTTGTTGGAACTTGGCTGTAAAATCACTTAATAAAATCCAATATTTATGAAAAACAACAAGTTCACTGATAACTTTATCATAGGGATGTAAGGAAAGAATGTTGAACAGAACAGAATGTAGAAAAGAAGTAACATATTGAGTCCTCGGACTGACATGGTGATACAGATTTAGGACACCATACTTTGCTGATGGTCTAGCTACATTCTTAGTGGTTTTGATACTAAAATGTTTGCTGCTAATAAATAGGTATATGTAGTAATTTATAATAATGGTTATGCTTCAGGCCCGTAACGATGATTCAATCAAGAACAAATGTTTTGAAGAAATAAAGATGCATTAAAATGAAACACATCTGTACCCAGTGCTTAATATTATAGCATAAAATTACATCACAAACTGTGACATGTGGAACAAGTTGTTACACTGAATGGTTTGTCTAAATTTGTGGAGATAAATATGTTAAATACATTCCATGTAAGTGTATACAATGGACAACAATATTAACCGACCATGCAAATAAAAATACCAACTTAGGCGAATATTGCACACCCGTTTCCAACCAGCTCTCAGCTCAACAAATCCAAAAGCAGGAATGTAATAAAAAATCAATTTGTCAAATGAAACATCCAACAATCCCCTCTCAGTAGAAGGCGGGGTTTGTGTGCTCAATGACACAGCGCCTGCAGTGGCGCCTGACAAATCGCAGCGCCTCAGGCGACACCTCACAGTCCTGCACGTTGAGCAGCTGCAGCTCACAGCAATTGGCCGCCAAAGCCCTTAGTCCTCGGCCTGTCACACTCTCACATGCCCTCAGGCTCAGCCTCCTAAGCCCCTGGCAGTAAAGAGCCAGATGCTCCAGGCCACCGTCGGATACCAGCGGACACTTGCCAACATCCAGAGACTTGAGCTTGGGGCAGCTCCTGGCCAGGTGGCCCAGCCCGTGGTCCGTCAGCCCCTCGCAGCCCCGTGCGTTCAGGTAGCGCAGTCGCGGGCAGTAGCGGGCCACGTAGCGCATGCCCACGTCGGTGATGCGGCTGCAGTGGGCCACGCTCAGGTAGCGCAAGCAGCCCTCCAGACGGGCTACCTCCCGCAGGCCGAAATCCCCCACCAGGCGGCAGTCGCTGAGGCTGAGTTCGCGCACCGAGGGGCAGTGGAGGGCCAGGTGGCGCAGTGCTTCGTCCGTCAGCCGGGTGCAGCGCCGCAGGTAGAGGTGGGTGAGTCGCGGGCAATGGGAGGCGATGGTGCGCAGGCCCTCATCCTCTAAGGAGAAGCAGTCAGTCATGTCCAGGTAGTGGATTGAGATCTGCTGACCATGCATGGGAGACAGTTGGACTGATGCCTCTTGTGTGAGGCTGATGCAAGTCACTTTGGAGCAGCCTGAAAGGAGTGTGAGGAATAAAAAACTAAATCAATTGCAAAATGTCAGAACATTGTGTTGTATTGTATTTTAAATAATAGGCTATGTTGCACCTATTTTAACCCTTCAGTATTTTCTTTGTAACAACATGAAAACATTAACTATGTTTTTTGTCACACAAAGCAATAAAACACCTGAAGTTATATGACTTGAGGATGCCAGAGTGAGGTTATAAGACTTGAGGATGCCAAGTTAAAATAAACCATTTTTTTAGTCTAGCCAATCCCCTTTTCTTTATAATTCATGAAAAGTGGAGGGCGCAAACCATATTAAAACTCAGAAGGAGAATAATTAAAAGGGAATTTGTGAAAGAATCAATCATTTCCAGATGACAAATCAAACGCATAGCCTATTCATTTTATTATTGTGAGCCTTTAAAATAACCTATTTGAGGCCATTTTTACACAAAGGATTTACATCCTCTAGCTAATGGCACAGGCTTAGCTTGGCCACCTAAGTCCAGTCCAAGTCAATGTTTTTTTGAGTCACTTCCTTAATGAAAGCAGCAGATCGGTCTACATACTCGTGTTGAGGAGCAGAGTCCAATTTTCAAAGCTAAAGTAGGCCTTTCCTCTCCCACCTGGGACTTAAAACGTTGGCAAAGCTTCCCTGCTCATTTAATGTTTTTACCAGCTTGCCTGGAACAGCTATGTAGAGTAAGTCTTTGAGAAAAATCTACACAAATATGTGTGATGTAAGATACCAGTTTTTCTGCAACAATATTTAACAACAACAAAAAAAAGCTTGTCATGGGCCAGTAATTATAATTGAAAATGATCATTTTGTTCTGTGGCAGCTTTGTTTATGTTTTGTTTTGACAACAAGCATGCTAACCATCAGCTATCCTTATAAACAACATTTAGCCTTTAAGATGAGGTAATTCTCCACTATTACCTGAAACATTAAGGTGTTCCAGGCTGGGGCAGCGTGACACCACCTCAAAGACTGCTTCGTTGGAGATGTTGTAACAGCCAGCCACCTCCAGACGTCGCAGCTCGGGGCAGCACTGAGCCACCACGTGCAGCCCGCGGTCGGTGAGCCTCCGGCAGCCGCTGACCACCACGGTCTCCAGGGTCAGACACACGTCGGGGGTTTCCTGGCAGAGCCGGTGGGTCAAGACCCTCAGGGCGCGGTCGGCGTGGAGGAGCTCCCCCGTCAACACCACAGTGCTCCACAGCCTCGGGTCCCATGCCAGGTTATACCAACGCCTGCTCACCCGTGCGCAGCGACACAGTTGATTGGTGGGAAGGAGAGAGAAGATCTGCAGGAGGGCGTGGTCGGGCAGGAGGTCAATAGGTGCGAGGTGGTGACCTTTTGATTGACGGGAGCGTGTGTGGGTGCCTGGCTGTGGGTGCACCATAGCCACAGTCTCAGCTGGCGCCGAGGAGGAGGAGGCCGTCTCATGCCCATTGCTGGAGAGGGCCGGGGAGGAGAGGGAGGAGGGCGACTTTGAAGGCAAGATAAGACCGGGGCTGGGTGTGCTCAGCGTTCGCATGCTCAAGTCTGAACCTATATAAAGTGAGAGAGAAAGAGCGGACGAAGAGTCAGAAAGAGAGATAGAGGAGGTGGGCAAAAAGGTTAATCAAACCTATCATACAGGACAGGCTGAATACAAGGCCAGTCAGGAGAAACTATTATTATAAAAACATTAATTATTCTATACTATTTTAGAGATGAAATGGGATCTGTTCTATAGCCCTATCTGTCCTGACAGGAATAGGCAGAATGTGGCACCAATCAACGTCTGACTGCCATCAGAACTCGATGTCACGCTACAGAAGCATTCTACAATCAACGGCTCCTAATCAAAGTGATGTTGCTATGGCAATCATTACCATGGTATAGGGGTGTTTTAGTGAAAACCTAAGAGTCAAGTTTATCTTGCATGCACTCGTGCAGGGGCCATTCAGTCCCTTCTTCAGAGGAACCCCCAGAGATCAAAGCGAGCGGTTGAGGGCATTCAGTTCATGCTGTGGTTGGCGTTCTATGGTTGGCCTGTATGTAAACAGTGAGGCCCCGCTGACAGATGTGTGCTGATTGCCACTACGGGGATGAACGAGGCAAGGAGGCTGACGTCTGTAGTCGTGAGAGGCGGCGGCTGGATCTCATAACCATGGTGTGAGACACAGGGTACCTCGGCTTTCAAATCTGATCGACCCAATCGAAGGCTGACTCCATCGCACTGAGACACTGAGTGCTCTCCTCCGTGATGCTATCTACATCTTCTCATTCCAGCCTAACACCGCCCCTCACTATGGACCTCAAAGGGTCTGCTCTGACCTGATTGTAATCCCCAAAACCCCTTGAACCTAGATGCTTCAGCACTGTATGATGTCACCCAGTCGCTGTCCCAGTTCTGAGAGCATGAAGGCCTTATCAGCAAGGCGTAGGGTCTTAACTCCTGTCTAAATATGAATCTTATGCCTGAGATACACAGTTACTAGATAAGTGGAGGAACGCTTAGGGGGAAATATGCCGTGAGTATTAATCTTCACCATTTAATTTGTTTGCTTGTATAGAGTCCCAGCTTGAAGGGAAAAGTTATTGAGTCTAGGAAAATGTTTCACTATGTGATAATTCATGATTAATACATTATTTCCAAAAGAAATTTTTTTCGGTATCTTGCCATACTTTTCTATTGCGGTGCATTTTATCAATGTAAAAACATTGCATCCCATTTCATGCTTTTACAATAAAACACAATTCTACATGCAAAGGGCAAACTTAAAGTAAAGTATGATACTGTGGAAAATATATTTGATCACCAGGCTTTATTGATGTCACGTAGACTCAAAGATTTATAAAAACCTCAAGGCTGCCAGTCAGTTTTTTCTACATTTAGGGTGCCTGTTATAGTCTGTACCTACATGACAAATGGACAGTGTCCCCACATGTGCCTGTCATGTAGATTTGTTGGCTTAGGCGGACAGACAGTGACCGGACAGTGACTCTCCTCCTAAAGTCAGTCCTATAAATTTGTATTCCAGACCTGACATGTCTCTAGGCCTGGTTTTGATGGCATAAACAGGCTCGCCATCTATAGGGGATAGAGCCATCACAGCCGTAGAGCAGCTCTCAGAGAAACACAAAAAAACACAGGTAGATTGTGTCCATGCAGAATGATCCAGTTTTGGCCATGAAAATGTCCTGAAAACAGTGGTTTGACATCTTTTTAAGCTTCGATGAAACCACTGTGGGTTTTGTGTTTCTTAGACACTATGGTTGGCCTGCGTGTGTGAATGATTTTCTTGCTCGTTGCCTGGGTGGTCTGCCTTAAGTGGTTTTTCTATGCCGTGCAAAACCTTAAACATCAACATGTACAGCGGACGGAGTTCAGAGATCAAAATTCCCTGGTGGTGGAATGTGTCACTTTATTGTCTTTCAACAAGGTTACCATATTTCATCAACTCCCCTGGGATTTTATGGTCCAAAGTCAAAATGGCTGAAATATGGCATGTATTTGCTTATACATCCAAGACGGCGATGTCGCTGGGCTGTGGTGTTTATTCAAGCACTTAATAAATATTGGAGGATTCCTGAGTGAATTCCAAGTTTGTGGATTTACCAAGTGTTTAGACAATGCAAATCAGCTTTCACAATAGTAGTAACCAAATAAGCGTTTATGCTATTTAATGGACAGAAAAATAAGGACAAGGACTATATATACATATATATATATATATATATATATATATATATATATATATATATATATATATATATATATATATATATATATATATATACACAAACACACCTTATTGAATATACACCCAACAAATTAACTACAAGCTACCATTTTGAAGAAAAAAAACTGGCCATAGCATACAAATATAAAAAGGCAGGGCCAAAATGAAGACGTCATTGGAAGGTACATAGCATCTCATCTGCAACACAGGTGCATTGCTTAAGCCATTAGCTTTGATGGATGAGGACATGATTCCATAATCCAAATCCTAACTAATGCAATGGATTCTGCATGCAAAGGATAAAACCATCTGCCAGTGGCCGGGGAGCAACTTCCAAATTGCGTACTTATGCGTGTCACTGTACTCACTGATCTCACTATAGCGCTCCAAACCAGGAGAATCATTGTGCTGCTAATTAGGCAACATTTTCCCATATCGCTCCAAGCCACGCTTTGAGACAGCTAGTGGGGAAAATTAAACGGAGACAGCTTCCTACTGTATATGCTTTCGCTCATTTGTCTCGTATCTTTGGTGACTAATTGTTACATGAATACAAACACATGGAACTCCTCACAAGGATGGCAATTAGTCATAAAAGTTGATCAAGCCCGTTTTTCAATACAAAACTGACCATTCATGTATAGTGTGAACTGCGGTAGCTGGATAGAACAAATTAGAAATCTGCTCTTTGCAAAGCAGCACCAGGCTTCAAACTAATGTCACAATACAAGGCGCACTACTGTTCGCAGGAGAAACTGAACCCTCTGCGGTTTTGATTATTTCATAAGTTTGATTGAAAACAGAGTTTTATACTAGAATATGTTGACTCCAGCCTTGGCATCAGTCAGGCATTGCTAGCCAGAGCATGACTTATAAAAATTGAACTTCCCTTTGTGGTTCTTTGCGTTCCTGGAACAGTGTTCAAAGACCATTACTCTAGTCCCGTGGGTGAAAGAAACATTATGGTTTAAAAAAAGGCAGACTTTTGCTTCGGACAGTTGAAGTTAATTATTATTCTTTACAAAAAACTAGTGCACTCAACACAACAAAGGGACAAGGTTTTACACAAGAATGCACACCAACAACCAACAGACATAACATTAGGATCCAGACATAACAAAAGGCAAGAAAAGACAAGAAACAATCAAGCCCTCCAGGTTATGGGTAAGGGGAATTTATTACAACTCAACAGTAAAGTTATTGTTTTTACCAATGTGTTTGTTTGTTGTACCATGTGTCAAAGCCAGACTCCCACTATTTAAAAAGTTTCCTCAACTATTTGGCTATACACTAAACATATTTGGAGCCAAAGTCACACACAGGGAGGCTAACTGTGTAAGACTTAAATGTAATAAACTCTGGAAGAGGTTTTTAATCAAAGGAAAGTTCAATGCGTGCAAACAAAAGAAGATTTCTTTTGGTTAGAAATACAGAAAATAGCCTTGGCGTCTGGTCTCTCACTTGGATGAGAAACAGCAGACAGTTGGGGGGGAAATTCAATTGAAAATCATGCTATGAGATGGTGTGCAGCCACAGCAAGGGATACTTGGTTAAACTTGTTCGCCAGGGATGCCTGAACTCTTGATGATGCAGTGCGGAGCAGTGGAGTCACCAGGCAGGATCCCATTAGCCAAGCCAGTTGTAACTGGCGTGACACATGTGGAGCGTCCTTTGAAACCCGAAATCGAATGCAATTTCACCAGGACTGATCACCGCATTTGGACCACAGACAAAGAGGACGGTGCGATGAAGAGCAACAGCTGGTTGCTGCAAGCACTGTAGATTACACAGAAGTTGAAACGTTTAGGAAAGTGAAGCACATAAATGACCACAAGAATGAATAGAGCGTGGGGGTGAGAGGCAGTGAGAAAGGAAGGAAAGAAAGTGGGAAGATAAATTGGCAAGGGAGCTTGCTGACTTGACCAAGGACTGAGACAAGTGCACGGTGGGTTCAGTCCCGGACTTGACACAGTTCAGTGATAAAAATGGTAGAAGGTTCTTCTCAAGATGCCACGGCAAAGTACAGTCCAGGGGTCATCAATTTAAATCTATGTAACCAGAAAACGAACCATTGAAACAAAAATAAAGCTCTGCATAAGTAGATTTTTTTTTGGGGGGGGGGGGGGTGATTGGGTAAAAGAGATAGAATGACAACAAAAATAAACAGACAGCCTACAAGTGAAACACACCTCCAAAATCCTCAGAGAATTAACACAAAGCCAACCTGACGCACACACACACACAGACACACAGACATACACTTACACGCGCTTCATGTAAATGAGACCAACTAAGAAAAGAGGCGACTAACGCTGCAGCATCTGGCCGTACAGACCAATCCATTACCTCAGCACCATTAGCCATGCGACATGTTTCTCCAAATCAGACTTTTCCACTAGACTCTTCCTGCCAAGATAAAGGAGTGGGCGTAGGTGATGGGGTGGGGAAAGTCAGTGACAATCATTTTCAACTTAATACTCGCAGGAGAATAGAACAAGTCACACGTCTATTTTTCAAATCAACACAAGGGGTCAAGCACCATAAAGAAGGTGTCACCTAATAGGAAATGCCATATGGCCTAATACTTGAAAATTAGCATCCGGAGAGCATGCTCTGAGAGTCAAAGCAATGCGTCACGTCAACAATCCCCTTAATAATTCCCAATTACGCAGGCCTCTGCACTTTTACAATTTGCTTGGATATCAAGAGTGGTGGTGGAATATAAACATGAAGGTCCTATCTTTATGTGTCATTGAATACATGGAAGTTGACATTACGGCGCAGCACAGCTCTTTCACTATCACGAGGCCTTCACTACAGGAAGCAGTTACGTCACCAGTCAAACTAGAGTACAATGGGGCCAGGTGCTTAGCTTACAACCAGCATACCGGGGCAGGAAACAGTGGGAGCCCCCCCCCGCCAACCTCTCCCCTCCCTGTCTCTCACTGAGCATGTGCTGTAGTACACTGCCGGACCCACTAACAGGCAACCCCCCCCAAAAACAACACCGCCGTCATCATGGCTGAGGGCCTCCACAGGCTCCACTGTCTGTCTCCCCTCCAAGGGCGCTCGGACCCCTCCCCCACTCGCTCTCCTCACTGCGTAAATCTGAGGCCAGGACGACTGCAGATGCTCAGTCATCCGACAGGCCCAACCCGAATGTTCCCGATCTGCTCCAACTCACTCCCTCAGAGAGAGGCACTTTTGGTGTGTGTCTATTTATCACAGTACTAATTCCCCAGAACGGAGATGATGGTCCGGGCTCCAAAAGCAATTTGGCACCAGAGGCCAAAACTGATCCAGTCTCTTGCAAAGCACTGATGTTGTAACACAAGAAGGTGATGCCACATTTACGGCTTTCTAAATCAGGACGTGAAAAGGGGTGAAAGGCGAAGGAGTGCTGCTCCGTGGGATGGAGTGTGCCTTAGGTGGCCTGCTATGGATATAACCTTTCGTTTTACTTGCGGCGTGGATAGCAAGTGTAGTGTGAGTTCCATGCTAACCGGTCGAGGAAGGCTAACCGTGCCCATGCACAACACATGTGCACTGCAGATTGCATAGGATTTGTTCAAAGAATCTTTGGTTTTCATAGCGAGCGAATGGAGTGATGTCATGCGGTCTCCACATCAGAGAGTAAAGAGGGAGTAAGATGTGGGAAAGAGGAGGGGGAAATTGGACAGCGCTGCACTGTTGCATGTCTCCCTGCTTGGCATTGAGGGATGCGAGGACCATAAGGGCTGTAATTTCCCTCTCATCCACATGTTATAGCTGCCTCAACCACAGCTGTCACTTTCGCTCTTGCGTAATGAGACAGAGCACCACAGCGAGAGGAGGTGAGACCGCTGCGCCGGTTCAACCAGTGCAAGGTATAGCTCTTTAACCGCAACTGATGTCATATTGGCACGTACAACCTCATAGGCCCAGGTGTATAACAGCCAAAACCCCGCTCGCTCAGAGCCAATAATCTTACAAGCACCAGGCACATATTCGACTGCCAAATGGCATCCTTCCCAACGGCTGTCGAACATGCTCCAGTCATAATAGTGAAAAGTGGAATTTAGATGAAGATGGCAAAATGGCAACTGCGTTCAAAACAAGTAGGTCTGTGTGTTTCCTCCCAGGAGAGAGTAAAGAAAGAGAAGACTAAGCTGTAATCAGAGAAGAGTTATGAGATGGAACACTGCTCCACCGCCTTCCCTCCTCCTCCTCCTCCTCCTCCTCCTTCAGTAAACTACTCTTTACTTGCCTGCTTTTTCCTCCAGTCTGCCGCCCTTTACTCTGCTTTTATTTCTCACTCAGATATGCTCCAAAGTCCGAGAGGAGGGGGAGGGGCAGAGGCATAAACAGCTGATAGAGGGAATACAATGAGAGCAGCATGGGCCCTGCCCATAAGACCATTAAGTACAATATTATCATACATCCAATTTTGAGATGCATTCAAATAACAACCAAATCAAAAACGAACAGCCGACACTCAAACATCCCATTTGGCTCTTTGTTCAGTACCCGCCAGGTATACCGCATCTTAAAATTGGGAATTGCACATACAGCAATGCAAAGTGAAACGAGGAGAAGATGATCTGCCACTGTTTAGCCCCATGTACATTATACTTTACACGTTGGTTTTAGGATGACACCTTAACCACAGCCCCTTCTAATCCCCCAGAGGCGGTTAAACTCTGGGTCAGCATCTGTGACGCTGCCAGTTGGGCACCTGCCACACATTTCCCTCAAGAAACAGCAGGGCTTCCTCCTGTAAACAAACTCCTCGGCCGGTTGGAGCACCTTTCAACACAGCTGTTGGCCTGCAGGACAAATGGTGGCGAGACCCACTCGTCAGACATTGTAGCAACGTTTCACCGAGGTCCTGAAAGACATATAGACGCGTCACATCAGTCTGAAGTTGGTGCAGTTTCTGTCGTACCGCTTGGTTTAGATGACACACATCGGATTTAAATGGATTATTGATGAAGCATCCCATTCACAAGCACAACCATTTCGCAACATCTCTTTCTAAACTTGGCAGAGGAAAAATCAACACTGACATACCCCATGTATAAGCAGTTGAGCATACACAGCAAATGGGTCATGAATGAAGAATGAAGCTCGTTTATAAACAGATGATGTCTTAAGGATTTACTGCCCTTGGTAGGGTCAAAATATTAAGGTCTTGGAGACAGGAGTATTCTATACTAAGCGTTGTTTAGACTGCACCCCCCACCCCCCTTGCTGCTGACCTCAGAACAGCCCCCCAGGGAAAACTGCACACAGGCATTGGTCAGATATTCTAAGACAAAACATTGGCACTTTTTGATTTGAAGTGTATGTCTGTATCATTTGCTACTTCAGATATCATCACATTATAACTATTTAGTAGTATAGTAATATACATTTCAATAGTTGTTGGGGATTTTCCGCATTCTAGCAAGCTTGACCAGTTACATTAATGAAATTGCCATTAAAACATTGTGTCTACCGGTCTTTTAACACCATGGTCTCTCTCCAGTACACACGGTCTCTCCACGCAGTGTTATCACTTTTCCTTTGGTGATAGGCAGACAGGAAGGAAGCAGGCATGTGCATTGTTCCCACCATTCACTGTTTCTAGCTTGCCTTCCTGGTGCCATAACATTGGCTGGAGGAGGTAGGCCCGTAGCGAGCCTTGGATCAGTCGCCTGTGAATCTGGGGCCTATCAGTGGAAAAAGCCTAATGTCAGCGTACACTGCTCCGTTCTGAGGATCTTTCAATCGTTTTCAAAACAGGCCCAGGTCCAAAATAAAAGGTCTGAAGGTGTTTTCTTTTCTGCACATGCTGCACTCCATTTACACGTCTGAGCCACATTCCGAGTGTACCCCCAATAGCAAGCATGCCAATGCAAACCCTTGGGGCCCAGACGCTACAGGGCCAGCGTTTAACCCCTGCTGTGAGTCGCTCAACTTCATCCCACAGGAGGAATGTACATTTCACTTCAGTCTGGAGCTCATACGAAGCTTGCCTGGAACAGCCCAAGCTCCACTAACAATGAAAATGACACAGTTCAAAATCATGCCAAATGACTTCATCAGAGGACACAATGCACACATTTTCAGTTAAAATTAGTCTGAGCAAATGAGGATGAACTTGTGACCAGTGAGGGGTGAAAATGGCCCAGTTTCCATTCTAACTAGCTCAAACTATTCCCGTGTCTCTGAGCTCGCCTCGTTTGTCTCTCTGTGTTGATTACAGACAACAAGACAGAGCCAACCTGATGCCACTACACTCGATGCTACTGAATGGGCACGCTGACCTGGAAATCATCTGGTAGAACTCTCAGCATTATGGGCCCATCATTGTGGTGGGGCCTGTGATCTGATCTGAGTGTGCTCAGAATGCATGATGTTGGTGGAGGCCAGACACAGACAGTATTCTGATTAGTTTAGCGGGCCACAAGGGCTGGTGGTATAGGTGTGTACGTGTGTGTGTTTTGGGGGATGGGGTGGTAGTGGTCGCTCCAGACTATGTAATTACACCCACAATGAAAAAAAAAGAACCATTTTGGTCACGAGACAGGAGAGAGATTCTGGTCAGGCAGTCACCGGCCACGACTCTCTTCCTCTCTCTCCCTCTTTTGCACATTTTGTCCTCCAAAGCAGAAGCACAAAGCACAATTACACATTTCCCATAATACCCCAGATAGGTGTCCAAACAGATCCTTGATGAAGAGATCTCAGTGAGTCAGCATTTCCCAGCATTTCTACTGGGCATGCTGGAGAAAAACCACACGCCTTGTCATCATTTCAACTGAGCCAGTACAGTTCACTGATCTTTCATTAGGCTACCACATCGTAACCTCACTAGCATACATAGCGTGGACTGGATATGGCACAAAAAAAAACAGTCTGTGGCAAAAATAATAATAATATACAAAGCGAGAGGCGTACTCAAGGTGCAAGAGCATACACATCTTTAAATACAACCAAAAGTATATCTAATGTGCTAGAGGGCACTGTTATTTTCTGTTTTATTTAACAACTTAAACTCTGGAACTGATTGACAGCTTAAAATACAGACTAGAACTGGTGTTTGTTTTCTTGTGGGCAGCACCTGCCCACAAGAATACCCCGCTCTTCACACTCAAATATAAAAAAAGGTTGGTGATTACACAAGAAATGAGTGTGTCAAAGTGTGCGTGACAAGTGAGCTAAACGTAAGCGTGTGCCTGCATACATACAGGAGCCCAGCGCACACCATAACATTTTGAGACCCAAACTCTACCCACAACCTTTCACTATGAGACTCAGAAACAATAAGCTTTGCAGACTCACAATAAGGAAAGAAGAAACACAATAATAAACTTCTGTACTTCTAAGTGTGCTTTCCTTCTATAAGCCGATCATTTGATTGACAGAAGCTCATGCAATGCATCTGTTGAATGCTCTGGGAGACATGTGCAAATGCTTTGCTTTAATAGGTATAACTCTATCTTACAGAGTGGTTTTGAACGATTTGACTGGCATTTTATCTAGGAGTTACACACACTATACACAATAAGAGGCAGTTGTCCAGTCTGCCAGTTTGGAGCATTGCCTGGGCTGACACAGCCAAGATAAAGGAGAGGAAGAAGGAGACCAAAAGTAGTAACAATGTCTGACTTAAGGCGAGTCTATCTTGCGCTCTCTCTCTCTCTCTCTCTAACACACACACACACACACACACACACACACGCCGCTTTAGGCCTGATATTACCACAGTTTGGACAAGCATTCTTTAGCAATGAGAGGCGGGGAGTTTTCTAAACAAAGAAAGGCCTTCGGCTCTTCGTTCTGACGGGAGCCTAGAGTTTTCTATCAATTGAGGGTTATCCCAGGAACACACAAGGTTCTCCAAAAATAGGCAGTATTACAACAAAAAGGGGATGAGGGGGCAGGGGCGGGAAGAGTGGGAAAAGAAGGGAAATAAGGGAGGGAAGGCTGAATAATGAGCACCAGATGCCTTACCTTCGGTGGTAGCTGCATTCTTTGGAGCTTTAGTCGGTGTGTGATCCGTACTCGAACTGATGTCAGAAGAGATGCTTGAACTCCCTTTACCTACACAGAATGGAGGGGGTTAAAGCACACACAGACGTAGACAAGCTGCACACGTAATACTGGTAATGTCTGAAGATTCTGTAAATCCACCAATGAAAGGGGTATATGTTTTATGTAACACCTCTAAGGAGAATGTTTTACTAATCTAGAGCAACATAAGCAATACTGTAGGGCACGCAATAGATATGGGTGATGGCTTTAATCAATGTGCAATTCAGAAAGACAGACAATCAGTTAGCCTACGAATCTATTCAAAGTGTTTGCTGCTTCTCTGAGAAAGTGTCTCCATATGTCCCATTTTTTAGTATTTGGACCACTACAAAAGTCTCTAGTAGCAAACATTTTTTAGCCCTGGCTTGCATGAAAACCTAATAAAGGATACATGTTGCTTCTTTCCAATAGGGGAATTAGTAATTGCTCTATTTGATCTGTTTTAACAATTAAATGCACACTCCACCAAAAATAAGTATTTTGCAATTCCGTATAAAAAAGGCCTTGTACACAAGGTCAGAAATGACGGGAAGGAAAATAATTTTCACTCTTAATATCAGACTTTAAGTTTTCTGGCTGATGTTTAAAATTGCAAAAAAGGAGGTGCTACTATCACCTTTTGTCACAGTAGGCAATGGAGCTGGACCCAAACGCAGGAACCTTTTTCAAATAAAACTTTTATTCCCATAAAAGGTGAACACAAGAACAAAGGAGAGCTTGAAAACATGTACCATTCAACAATGCACGGACAAGGAACAACTCAGAAACATAAAATACAAACACCAAAAGAACCAATCAAACATTAAATAAAATAAATAAACAAATAAAAACTAAACAGATACATGTAACACGCAGCCGAGCACAATGGCCGATCCATTCCATGCCCCGTGAGACCTTCATCAACTTCAACCATTGGTGGCCAGAACCTGAGACTTCATGCCATTCAGAATTCTGTAGGATTGACTCTTACAAAGAATGGGGATGTTTATTGACACTGTTGCAGTTACAATAAATGCAGTCAGTCAGGCTTAGATTTGAGCTTTTTAGCTTTCCATAGGATAGTACAGTGCCTTCACTTATTGTGACTTGACTGGTGGTACCACACAGGCGCTTCAAAACAACATGATGCACAGAAGGCACTGCAGTGGACAACTTCTTAGAAATGTGTTAAACCTAAATGGTGGAGATAAAAAATATGTATGATTTGGAAAACTATGGAAGTTAACTCTATAACTATATGTTAGCTTTCCAGAGGAAATCACCAAGCAAGCCATAACCCCTTGTCCACAATGGCAACACTAAAACCAAGACCTATTTATGGGGATGTGTCTATATCCACTCCAAGCTGCTGTGTGATAGACACGACATGTTGTGGTGACATCACTGAGCCAGAACATCTGCTCTGGATTCTAACACAATCCTCCAAAATGACTCAGAACTTCACGGTAGGGAGGCTGCGCAGACGTTCATGGAGGAAGAAAAGTTTAGTAAAAGCATAAACGTTGGGAAACATGAGTTTTAAAGATTGCGCCGATCTTGATATTTCACTCAGGTAAAACCTCAGTAGGAAGCTGACACATGGAGGGGAAGTGAAGCTGTGAAAAGGTGCCTAAGGAATCGCTTGTTGACAGTTCTGGAAAACAACTTTTAGAAAGGCTCCTGCTTCCTGTCTTTTGCTTATATAATGTGTTGGAGAGATTTACTTCATGTCTGTTACCAAAGTTTGATCCATTATGGGGTTATAGTACCTGAAAACAGATGTGAAAGGAAATACCTTTTCCATGGAATATCAATACACTGGACCGTTGGAAAAATTCATGGCCAGCATTTAACTGCCTTATCAATGATTCATTCGATCTAGCCTACATAGCAAAATGCATCTTTATGTAAAAAAATTAAGATACCGTAATACGTTTGATTTATATAGAGCTTTTCTAAAATCCAAATACTTATAAAATGAAGTCTTGGCAGAACCTAATAGGATAATATAAAATGGGATAGGCCAGTGCAAGCAAAAGTCTGAAAACATAGTATACCAAACTAAATGTAACTTCACACTGGAGAAAAGGGTGCCTTCTAAAGTTTTTAAGATATAGCCTTAGAAGCATATTTTCTACATCAATACCCTGTCCATGCAAACACTTAATTATAGCCCCCCCCCCCCCCCCCCCCCCCCAAAAGGTTATCATCACAGCTTCTATTTTTTACATAATAAAGTTTGGGTAATTAATGACTAGTAGGCCTTACTACTTATAAAAACACATACGCATAAACCGCAAAATTCATACTTTGATGTGAGCACAGAAAAAAATTATATCAGAGGTTTTCAAATTCCTAATACTAGTCTACTTACCCTCGCTTCCATACTGTTTCCCATTGTTCGCACCCATCCTGAAGAATTCATACTCTATGGACAAAACTCAAGATTATCCAAGTAATTTCAGAATAGTTTTGAGGAGCCATGCATATGGTAAATTATTAGAAATGCACAGCGTTACTCGGCCGTTGGCTTTCAATAGTTAATCCAGATGTTGAATAACGGTAACGGGAATAGCTTGGAAAAAATGTCTCGACACACAAGCAAATTTAGAATTTTTAGTTAATTTTAACACAATGTAGGATATCTCAGAACTTCTAAGGTGCAGCATTGTTCGCATAAATCCTGGATTAGAGCGGTATCAAAAAACGTTCTCAAATAGCAAGCAGCTGTTGATAGGTTGCGTGCCTTCAAAGCTGCCAACTTCTTGAAGACGCAAAGAGGAGTCCAGCGCGTCCCGATTTAAAGAGACCGCACATATCCGTCGGGAGAAGAATGATGAAGAGTTAAATTACCGCAGAAATATCTTCACGATGAGAATCCAAACGACACTCCGAAATTATAGGCTACCTATAAACAACCAACTGGCCATTGGTTAATATACGTTTTCAATAAATTAACCTAATTTCCCGTGATATGTGTAGCCTTAGCCATCATTAAGCTGCTATTGGAGACATTTTAGCCCCCCCCCCCCAAAGGTTATCATCACAGCTTCTATTTTTTATATATTAAAGTATAAGGGTACAATGATGGCTTTCCCCATCACTTAGAGATTATTACAAATTAAATATTAGCAAAAAAAGGTATGCAGTGTGTTATACTAAGAATTGTATACATATACTCGCTTTCTCTCTCTCCCTAACACACCAATAAAAAGGAAATAACTTAAAATTCACCGCAGCTACATGCAAAGCTTTGACTGCCAACTTCGACTTTCCCATGGAAAAAATAAGTCTCCCTGATATTCTTTTTTACAGTGTTAGATTTCCCTACATGGTACTAATGAACTGGCTGCCTGAAAGGGGTTAAATGCCAAGCCCCAAAACTTTTAACAGCCTACCATGTCTGTTACCCAGGAATGCACAATAAGAATGTGTTCAACATTGTGGATTAAAAAAGTCTTTAGTAATAAAATGGAGCATAATGTGACAAAAGTATTTCTTATATAAAAATATAACTAAAAAATTCTAAACATTTTAGGTCGCCAACACTAAACTAATCACTATAGACTGATTTTCAAGTCAATAATATTGCATAATGGATGTAGCACAGAATTAAGGAACAGATGTCATGTGCAAATGCAAAATGCATTTTCCATTTGACAAGGTTAGAGTATGCAATTATAAATGGATTTGCAGCAGTTTAGTAAGGTATTGCTTATCCAAGTCAGCTTTAATCCTGATTTATTTGCTTTAATAGGTGGCAAGTATTAGGCTGACACGATAATAGGCTGGACAATTATATTAAATTAATATAATTAGTTTAAAAGCCAATTACGCTGATCTGACGCATTAAAACCACGTATTTTGAAAATAACTAGCATTTATTTAGAATTCTAAAAAGTAAAGCTACCACTTGTAAGCATTTTAAACTGCAGTCTTCGTGTGATAAAACACAACCCACTTTGCAGTTTAGATAGATTTTGGGATATGATTGCAGTTAGCTGGCCCATGTGAATACATATTGACAGCAGAACAGGAGTAAGTGTTGAGAGAAGGGCTTGTATTAACTTCAGGAACAGGATGAGATGTTGATAAAGACATTAGACAGTAGGTTGAAGCTGAGGCTGTTCCCGTTGTGTCTGCTCCATTCTGGGAGAAGGCAATTGTCCGGTCAGAAATCAGTACATTAGTCTCAGGTACACTGGGACTGTTGGTATTACAGTACATTGGGGAAGGGTGAGGAGTTTGGAACTCCTCTCGCTCAGCATAAATTGAGGGGTACACAGGAAGAGGGTGTTCAAGAAATGTGGTCCTCTTGGCCAACTTCCTACTTAATGCCCTCATGGTCAAAGGAATGGACATACACCTGAGTTACAAGATAAAATATGTTTGGTCAGGTCCAGCTTTGAATTTGCCATGCATATAACACAAAACATTTGTAATTTAGTAGAAGAATTTGACAGGTGCAAAAAGCAGCAGCACACCTCTTCATAACTCTGGAAACGTATTCATCCAAGTTTGGGTCGTCTTGGCCTTCTGCAAACAGACTACAGGTCAGCTGACGGGAGTCTGTTACATTCACCAACACTACAGACAGGAATACATACAACTCAGCACTCTGCCCTTTATAAATCCCGAGACAAAGGTTTGCACAACTCCTGGTATAAAAGCTACTCACAAACAGAAAGTGTGTCAGTTCCAGGATGACAGAAGGTTACAGTGAAGCTGCAGTCAGACTCAGGCCGGACTTCGTAATGCAGGTCAATCCCTTTACCTATGAGTCATCATCATGATATATTATAATACATAATAATCACAAAAACCTAAGACTGACTGTTACACACTTTCTTCTTAACCTTAATAAAAGCTAGGACAAAAATGTGCTTGACTGACATTTAAACACAGAGCTAGTTGGCTGACCTGGCCTGGTCATATGAGAGGTAACACAGCTGGAGAGTATCGTGTTGATGGTGCACTGGTGGCGTAGGAGCTCCAACAGCGCAGGCACGTGGGCTGGATGAGTGAAAGGGATGCTGTTCACTACAGCTCCTCTTGCAACCTCCCATGCGTCCTCAGGCAGGACATACCTATGACACACTCGACCAGGGAGAAGCTGCACACAGCAATACAATCGAATGCTGTTACATTTGGTCTACGAGTACTGCAGTATATGTTTCTCAGATTACTGGAAAGCAACATTGAATATAGGTTTAGAACCAGGAGTGTGCATACCACTAGAAAGTGATTATCCAGCCCTTCCTTTTGACCCTTTCCCCCAATAGAGTTGCTCATTAGGAGTTGTGGAAAGAGTGCCCACTGCAGGCCAGCCTCCTGTATGGCAACATCTAAAACCAACATAGAGCAGAACATAATTATGGGTAAGAACGTGGTCTACATTTAAAATCAAAACAAAAAAAACTAAACAAGTCTGGCGATGGTGCACTTTTCCAAACCTGTAATTTGGCTCAGTTTGTCCACAAAGGAGGAGAGCATAAGCAAAGGTGGCTGAAGCTTGAGCAGAAAACTAGCAGATAAGCTCTCACAGGGGACGTCACTCACAGGAATGAACACTGGGTGACTGTAAAAATACATTACTATACATATATAGTACACCAACTTTTTTTCAACATTACCGCACAGGCAAAATTCATTTTCTGGTTTGATTTCATTATTACCTCGCCGATCAGATGTGTAATTACTGCAGAATGTTATGTTTTACCCATGTGAATCAAGCTGCGGTGGTTGTGGAATCAAAGATGCCATTTGAAGAATGTGAGTTGCGTCACTGGGACCCACAATCACTTGAGCTGCCTGGCCAAAGCTCTCAATCCCTGCGATCCCTATCAGAGTTGTTCCAAAATGTTACAAATACATGACACAAAAGATGTGACATTAATTTTGTTGAATCTGTAGTATGGAACCTAACCTGGATCAGACATTTTCTGAAGAATGTCAAAGGGACTTATGTAAAACTGGATGGTCATCGGAAAACCTAAAGGGTGTCCGACATTTTATTTTACATAAACAAAACACTGGGATGCTCAGGTCATTGTATTTGTTTGTTTCTACATCTTATTTGATTCCGCACCTTCTTTTCCTGCTGTTGGATAGGCAACATTGCCATTTAGAATCATGTCCACTTTGGGGTCACTCTCTTTCAGCGCCCTTAAAAAAACAACAAAAGGAAAAAATTCTAACATGGATCAGCTAACTAAAGTTGTAAATTTGTTAAGTCAATCATTTGAAATGTTTGGTCACCTTGGTAAGTGGGATATTTTCTGTAGATCTTTACCAAGGAACTGCAGTGATGTAAACAACTTTGTCTTGATTTCACTACAAAGGAGACATAAAATGAGTCTCATGTCTAATATAACAACACAGAATAAAAACTTGATACAGCAGGCAGTACTTGTCTCCGGGGATATTGTACAGGGAGGAAAGGCCTTCAAGCTCCATTGAGAACTCGTCAAACTTTTTTGACCTAGGTATACGGAAATTGCAGTAATCAACACAGTGCTTCTGAATGTGTACATATTCAATATTTAACACCTTATCACTGGGTACAATATACACTTTTCAACTACATACTGTTACCTCATACCTCAGCAGTCGAAGTAGTGACTCACTTGACTGTAAACCAATCAATTGAATTAGTAATTTATGCATTAAATAAATTACAACCAAATAAATGTAGATGATATTCTATAAGTAAGGCTGGCTATACCATTAACGGTCTCCAATATGAATGAATCTATAGTCTCAAAAGTATCCTACCACAGGGGCCTCCCCCTGCTGGGCCACCTTGACGTCGTTCACTGCGCCACCCGGCTGCAGTAGCACTTCCACGTAAAACAGGTCTGCTGTCAGGTAGCAGGTGGTCTCTGTAGGGCTCTGGTGGGAGCCCATTCTGGAGGAGAAGTTGAACTATTTCTTAACACTGCTGTTTTAAAGAAACTGTCTTTTTCAAATACATTTGTAAGTTTCAGATTCAATGAAAACATTATCTTCCAGTAGAGAAACAGAGTCTCAAAAACCAATATGTCGTTTAATAAGTGATTTCAGGTCAGTCCATTACCCCTTTTGTTTAGCCATCACTTCCAAACGAGACACCATGTCAGCGAGGGAGGACACTAAACATAGAAGCAGCCTGCTTTATTTGTGAATAACTATCAGGCTTAGAAATGTCACTACTGCAGACTTTATAGCTGGTCATTTGTTACCCTTCCGTTCTTCGTGGAGTCTTTTTAGACACCTCACCAGTGGCTCACATGGTTTGTCATCATTTCTGGATCTATCCTGCAAAGCAAAATTAAATGTATTTAAATGCATCTAAAGTGCCTCAAATATCACACTGAGCCCATGACTGGATGGCTTTAAGAAGAGTCTGAGAAAACTGTCCCAGTACAGTAGAGAAGAATATTTCTGAGCTGCAGGGCGAGCATCATGGCATAAATCCAGCCGCCTGATCCCCACGGACCACACATAACCATACAGCCTCTGTCTGACCCATCCCTCCCTGCTGCCAAGCTCAACTTCCTGAATTATCAAGCCAACTGCTTAATGCCAAATACAATCTAAGACAACCTCTAAGAAAGGACCTCTATGGTGTATACGCTCTCGGAACGCTCAAGTAGTCTAAGTGCGGGTCAGGAACAGGCAGTTCAGTGCTGAGGGACAGACAGCACATCATTAACTCTCTACAGCTTTGTGCTCCATTTATGTAGTCCTGCAAAGATGTATACAGCCCATTTAATGTATATGAAGCAATTTAAAGGCTAAATATGCCTAATTCAAACCACTGGAAAAGGATAAATGCTTGGTCATAGTCAAAAAGACAAAATGCAGTATGCATAGCCAGCCTAACTAATAAGGGATGATATTGTATACTGAGCTTAGCCTATCTCCATCCCCAATGATGATGTGAAACAAAGAGGACAGATAATAATGATAATGGCTGCGGATTGCTATTAGTGTCCCAGAATAGCAATGACCTCACTAAGTCAACCCACTCCTATTGCTGCCACATTGTGTTTCAGTAAACAACTCTCCTTGACAATTTTATCTGTAAACGCAATAGTTCCGCCTATTTAACAGTATAGGTGTTGCTGTTGGTGGACGTGGACATGTGTGTATTAAACACAATTCACACCTCACGGGTTACAACCCAGACTCAATTTGCCCCACAATTGTGCTTTTCATAATTGGGAAGGGTTTTACGTTGATTCACAATAGCCTTTGCCGACTTTTCTGGAAGTTGTGAGGTGTAATTTTTCATCATGATAGCAGTTGATTTACCATGCATCGACAGACCAATTGAAATGTTTCCTTCCAAGTCTTCTCTGCATATTTCAAATGCAGTTTAGCGATTAAGGACTTTTCTTTAAGTAGATAAATGAAGCATGTTATTTTCAGTAAAGGACCTTGTCACATCACATTTTCAACTAAAATAGCTTACTTATAACACAACTTTTAAAAACACTGTCTGGATTTCTCTACCATGCACCAACGCTGACTTCTACAATGAAATCAAATCATCGTTACCCATTTGAAACGCCATTTCGCCCGCGTGCTTCTGAACCAAAACTTGCGAAAATGTATTCCTCATGAAGATATCAATTATCCTTAGTCCGTCCAATCAACAATTTGCCAAATTGACAAGCCCAATTTCCCGCACAGACCTATTGGATATTAAGAGGTAACTAGAAAGAAACATTACTGTCATTATGTTTATATTGCAATGATGTGCCAAATGAAAGAAAAAATCTTGCTGAATAATTCCGCAATATTTTTTATTTTCACTATCCACAAAGTTAATGAAGGCCGCACTGCGTTTCTCGTCAACTGACTGTTCAGTATAGGTTTACGCCACTGACGCTAGTGTGAGGTAATCCATGTAGTTAATGAGTGTTTTAGAGAGAGAAAACTAAATCCTAAACCACAATAAACGTCCTCAAGCCTATATATTAATTCAAGATATTATTCTCATATATTACAATAAAAAGTAACGGATGTTTTTCTTTTTTATTTAGATTGTAATATGAAATATTAAATCAATGGTTTAATTTTGATACTTACACCATAATGCTATTGACAGCTACATATGGAGTTTATTCATGCAGAAGCTTTTTATAGAATGTTTTAAGGGGATAATCCTTTTTGTGAATGGAGTTGTACTCATAATTATCAGCGTTAATTAATTTATCAAACTACGTAAAAACTGTTCACATGTTGGTAATCTGTTGTTCAAGCTGGAAGCATCGGTCTGTCACCTTGGGTTACACAAGTGTGGCATGGTCAAGTATTGCCTTTGTCTGGAATAAGGTCTCCAATAGATCCAGCAATGACAAATTCATGTCTTTTAACTGTCTGCAACACAAACAACTTTGCATGTAGGTGATGTGTGTGGTTCTTTGTTCCACTTTTTTTACATGGCCTTTATTTAGGTCCCTGTTACTTGAATATGTCAAACTTTGAATATTGCAAAAACAAATTGGCATTGTGCTGGCTGCAATTTATTGAATCGTACATTTTACAAAGTTTGCCAAATTGAAAACGATGGTACGATTCGTTTGCCTAGAAGCAACGTTGGTGACGTATTGCCGATGATCGGCGTCTGCTGTGATCACGCCCAAGACAAGTTGGGCGGGCGTTGGCCAGCATTTTCTATACCTTAGGCTAAGACTAGAGATTCAAAAGCTTGGTAACGACAGTTTCTCTCTGGTCACAACAGTACATTGTACGCGACAAGTTGTACATAGCTATCTTTTTTCTAAAGGTAAGTTTATTATAAATTAGCTAACGTTATAATTTTTTTTGTGTGATATAACACACTGGTCCAATTCTTTTAGTTGGCTAGCTAGCTAGTAACGTTAACGTCAATAACACAGATAACATCTAGCTAAATAGTTAGCTAACGAATATTAATATAAACCGACTTATACTTTCTTATTCATGCCAAACACCTTACGTGCGGAAGAAAGTAACTAGTAAAAGTTATTTGACGTTGGCTAGGCACTTTAGCTGCCTGCACTGTGCAGCTAACGGCATTAGCCAGAAATATTAGCTACTAGTATCTTGCTAATGCTATCTTAACTTTAGGCTGACAGCTGTCATTGAATTAGAGCATGCTAACGTTTGCTGGACAACTAGCTACGCGTACTTACTCCTTATGTAGCTTAAGTTGACCAACTCCATGACACTATACCAGGCCTAACAAATTGTAATAGGCTATGTCTAGGGGTCTAACGTTATATAGGTTTCCTTTTACATAGCCACTGATTTGCTTGCACACTCACTGTCTTGACGTGGAGCAGGGCAAAGTCAAGAGATCTGTCTATTTAATAAGCTTGATTGCCAACCAAGTGCCAATATGCAGCTAAGTATCTAACGGTGCGTCTGCAACCGCTTGTTGAATGCATGTTATTGCAATAGAATAGTTAAAAAATATATACGTTGTTAAATAGATGGCTTAGGTTGAAATGCTCCGTTGACAAGTAAAATATTGTAGTTGTGGGTGTTTTTGCTTTGGTGAAGTACTATTAGCTAACGTTAGATGTTGTGCTTGGGTGGACCTCACACAGTAGACTTAAAGTTGCAGTAATGTATGTAACTTCTCTGTCGTTTAAACTACACAGCCCTAGGTCAAAAATATTTAACCGATATGAACTTGATTGATGAAATTTTGTCTGGGTTTTGTAATAAGACATGGTGTAACAGTGCCACCTTGTGTTGTTATTTTAAAACTGATGAGTTCACACCACTGTCAGGCATTTTGTAATGATCTGTGAACACCATTGTTTCCTCTTCTTTTTTCAGAAGATGGTCTCATTATTCTGACCCTCACTGACCATTGTTTTCTCTCCCCCCCCCCCGAGGACATTTAAATTGTGCCCTGCAATCTGCAGTCTAATTGTCTGATAGATTTCATTCTCCCGTCCCTTTATTCCTCTCCCAACTCCTTACGGAGCCTTCTCCTCTACCCACATTTAGACCAATTGATATTTTACAGCTATGGCAGCTGCAAAACCAAAAGGACAGAACTCGCTTGCCCTTCACAAAGTGATCATGGTGGGCAGCGGGGGAGTTGGCAAGTCAGCCCTTACACTTCAGTTCATGTATGATGAGGTAGGTGCTCAATGAACTCAAGTAGCGTTGTTTTAGTCTTATTAGTGGACAAAATGGGATTGTAAGGTTTTGTAATATTTTTCTGTCTTAGACATCACGTAGTTCTCTCCAAATTATGACCAAATTGTCATGTTGTTCCAATTTTTGCTTGATATACAACAATAATTACTTGATTGTAGGGTAAGGTTTCACGATTGTTATTTTTTCCTTTGCTTCCAGTTTGTTGAGGACTATGAACCCACCAAAGCCGACAGTTACAGGAAAAAAGTTGTGCTGGATGGGGAAGAAGTACAGATTGACATATTGGATACAGCGGGACAAGAAGACTACGCAGCTATCCGAGATAATTACTTCCGTAGTGGCGAGGGTTTTCTCTGTGTCTTCTCAATCACAGAATTAGAATCATTTGCAGCAACAGTTGACTTCAGGTTGAGTAACAACTTTCCACAAACATTTTCCTTTTCAGTATTATGTGGCTGTTCTTTGTTGTATATTGGGATTTCACCCTACTTCTTGAAACCTTTGGCATCAAAGCAGAATAACTAGGAAGGTAAATACGCAGTGCTAAAGTTATGGTGATGTACGGGAGGTAATTGGGTGATAGTATCATACTTTTTTTGTCCAACAGGGAGCAGATTCTGAGGGTAAAGGAAGATGAGAATGTTCCCTTCCTCCTCGTAGGAAATAAGTCTGACTTGGAAGATCGACGGCAAGTTAGCGCAGAGGAGGCAAAGGCCCGTGCTGAGCAGTGGGGTGTGTGCTATGTGGAGACATCTGCTAAAACTCGTGCCAATGTTGACAAGGTAAGATTACAGTAAATGTGTTCTTAAAGGAAGGAACCTGGTTTAGAGTATCATTTTGCTGATATTTATTAAAATGAAAACGTTATTTATCACACCTTTTGCAGGTGTTTTTTGACCTTATGCGAGAGATAAGAGCAAGGAAAATGGAGGACAGCAAAGAGAAAAATGGGAAGAAGAAAAGGAAAAGTTTGGCCAAGAGAATTCGAGAGAGATGCTGTATTTTATGAGTGAGAATCGATTAATGAATACTATGTACATAAACATTTCTCAGATTTTTGCATTAATTTGTGCCCACAGACCATTACTTTTGGTCCTGGCCACCGGAGAATCTGTTTTTTTGTTTACTAAACATTTGAGTTGAGTGCAGATTTGGGATCAGTTTTGCCTTGTTAAATTATAAGAAAATAAACTAATGTAAACTACACGAACATAACGCATTAATGATCCTAGAAAAGCATCCCAACTCTTGAGTGCATTGTGCATATAGGCTTCAGTTTTCAGAAGTAGCAGGTTGGACAGAAGGATGAGTAGCTTTGGCAAATGCTGCAATGATTTGGGACTCCCATACACCATTGCTGAAATGTTACTTTTTTACCCTTGTTTTAGTCTTGGCATCCATGTAACGTATACAGTGTCTCTTGTGGACTTGATTGGGACCATAGTAAAGCAAAGGCATGTGTGAGAAATTAGGCCAATGCTGTTGCCGTTCTATATAAAATACTTACCAAACAAGTAGGCTCGGAGCCATGGTTTGGGTAGAACTGATGGTTGTAAGCCTAAAAATATTTTTAATACATTGTTGCCTCCAATACAATTTCAAAATACACAGAATATTAGCACAGCTATTTCTCATTTCATACCTCAATTGTATCATTTGTGTTTTATTTAGTTTATTTTTTTTTTTTTTTTTTTTTTTTAGCAAAAAACATGTATGTACTGTTATAAAAAAGCACACTAATAACTTATTTTTAGTCTTACAAATATGAGCCATCCATTATTCACAATTGCACAGGAGGACTAGTTGATATTTTGTTTGCAAGGTTTAAAACCTAAATTATTATTAATGGTTATTGCCTAAACATTTAAAAGTCTTTAACATTTCAAAATATTTTGCTACCTAACATTGCACTAGTCCATTTATCCATTTGATAATATTTGCTCTTGCACATGACTTTTGAAGAAAGAATTTTTGCAGACGGCAGCTTATTATTTTAAAACTATTTAGTATTTTTTAAGCGTTTTATCCTATACATATTTTGAATAGGAGGAGAGTTTATTGCTGAAGTACGTCATGACAAGGTGCTGTGTGATGGTTGTAATTTTATCACCAAAGACTATTGTTTCGTGCAGACAAGTGCCCACCCAGCCACCATCATTTGAATGAATGATACATGTTGAGAGTAAATGGTATGTTCAAAATGTTACATTATGGCTGCTTAGTGACTTTTTATGTAAGCTGTAATTATAGCACTGCTTGGGTAGTACAGTGTATTTCCAATGTCGCAATGTCTGTTATGAATGTGAAGAAGTCCACAGTCTCTCCTCAACCAATTTTTTTTCTGTACTCTTAAATCACCAATTATATGCAAAATTGTTTAGTGATCGAAACTTTTTGTTTTGTTGCCATTTTCACTAGGTCTGTGTAATGATACTGTAATTGCTGTACTATTTCAATAATATTGAATGGAATAACATACACATTTGAACAGTGATTTTTTTAGGAATGTTCGGTTGTACTTGGGTTCGTTGGAAATATAATAGTCCCTTGACATAGCAGAGCTATTGCAATAAACCCAATATGTAATTATGACAATGATGCCAGCTTGATTGCATAGATAGAGTTAAATAACGGAATCTAATGTCTTGTTTCCCCTAAATTGTCAGCCTCTGCTTCATACACACCAATACTATTGCTTGAAAATGTTATTTATTTTCAAATGAACTTCTGTATGCCCTTATAATTTAATGAACAACACAATCTACCATAGTGTGTACAAGTTGATAAAAATTCTGTTCTGAAGCTTGGTCAAACTTTGCCCTTCCTCAGCACACTGAATGATTGAAAACCAGAGAATCTGCAATATTGACATCTTATTTGTTTAATACCTTTGAAGAAGTGTAAATGTTAGTGTAGTAAAAAAAGACGTAAAAAGCTTGAAAGAGCAGCATATCCCTAATGATGATTGGGCATGGGTAAATTAAATCTAGTGTCATACATTTTTGTTAAATGTTGACAGCAGAGAATGACAATTTACTTTATTAAAAAGTCTGATCTCACCACTCACCAGAGGTATATTTGAGTAAGCAAATCTTTTTTTCAATAATGGAAGAGTGATAAGGCAACTGTAAATTATGTTCCAACCTCTGCTTTGCTGCCATGACTATAAAAGAGCCTAGAGTTGGACTAATCTTCACTACCCCAAAATATCTGATAAAAACTGACATTCTATTTGAACTTTTATGTATGTTGTCTATCGTTAGGCAGCAAGTAATCTAAAGTACTACATTGTTTTGGTATACATTCTTTCTTATTGCTTTTTATATATTTAAGAATCCTGTGTTTTTCTCATTATCTTATATTTGGTCATTTATGTTTGTCTTACTATAACTATCTGTGAGTGGGATGAATTTTGGTGTAGACTACATTATTATTGTTAATTAACTTTTTTGTGTCCTTGTTTATTCATCTTAAAATAAACCACTAACATATCTAAGTAATGACTGGAATAGAAATACCAAACTTTCATTTTGTTTTTGTGTGCTATGTAGACTAAATAAAGTGACTGATTAAAATTATTTTTAAAAATTATAATTCTCCCATATTTTGTGATTTTTACTAATATACATTTGAAAACAGTGCGGACAGTTAAAGTCGGTCATGAAATAATTGTATTGTGTGATCAATATCAAAGTAATTCACATAATTCCAGGAGACCTGAAATGCAGTGTTTAAGGTATGTAGGAGGTTGATGAAAGTATTGTATTTATAATAGCAAAGAGCAATGAATACTATAGGCATTTGTCACGTCACACAATTATGGATCACAATTTTTCTGCTGAAAAAATATGGGGAGGGAGGAGGAATTATTTGAATGGTGACGTAATCGCTGATCTAGATTACGCATTTCATTGGTCAACACAGCAGTGCGCAAGGCCTTCAGTTTGAAAGCTCTGGGCCCGGTATGTGAACAGTTAGCCAGACAGTTTTTGAACAAAGTTATCTTTTTTGTAAGTCAATGCAAGAAATGAATTAACCATAACCATAACCAATCGCTCTTCCAAACAATGTTGATACCATTAGGAGTTTATACTTTGCTTGGCTTGCGAACGCATCTTGGTTTTTGAATGGCTTTGTTTGTTCAATCTGCTGGAGTTGACTTGGAACTACTACACATGAAGGAGAAAGAAAGCCAACGACACTCACTAGCGGCTAACGTTAGCTCGCTAACTAGCCTGCCAGTTCGCGTGCTGTCACTTCCTTGTTACAGACTGGAGTTTCATAGGAGTCAATAGAAGAAGTTTGTGAGCAAGAAAGCGAGTTTTTTTTGCTATGCTTTTAACATCTTGTTTGAATGGATTTTAGTGTATTTATGAACTGCTACTTTATTTGAATAACAGATTTCATGTAAACTATACATATAACGCATACAGGCCTAGCTAACGTAAACAGCATGGAATGCAATGACTGTCTTAACTGGTCACAGTTGCTAGCTAGCTAGCTGGCTAATTTGCTAGCTTAGTAGCTGTTAAGAGTAGCTACTGCCCGCTAAACTTACTAGCTAGCTAACATTGGCTATGTTAGCTTGCTAAAGACTACAATGGTCAATTATCAGCTACCTTATGTGAACTAGCTAAACTAAAGTTATACTTTCGTTGATTCATCAGATGTGAATTTTGTTGGCACTGAGGAACGATGGACTATAGTTTAGTATAGAAAACGTTAGCTAGCTCACTGCTGGTTAGTGACTGTCTTAGCTAGCCATTAATTGCATGCTAGCTTGCTAGCTGGCTTTCCATTTCATGGTAGCTGGTTAGCGTTAAATATTATGTTTTTTGTGTACAGAGAACCAGCAAGGACGAAGCACTGATCAAAACTAGTAACGCTATTCCTAAAAGCACATACATTTTATATTCATTGGTTGCCAGATGCCTAATTCGGAAGTGCTACGCGAGGGTAGGGGAAGAAGTCCTTCAGCACAGAGAAATGCTAACTCTAGGCAGGACAGGCGCAGTAAATCTGGAAGTGCAGCTTTTCAGCGTGAGAAGAACCGTGAGAAAAGGCGGTCATCGGCTTCTAGGCGAAAGAAACACCGACACGACAGGGACAGGGAACCGTGGAATGCGTCAGGTGAACACGCTGGTGACCGGAGAGGAATTTCCGAAAGAGAAGGTGAACTCAGGACTTTGGTCGAGTATGATGACGTGAGTTCTCAGTCGGAACGCTTTTCTGGGAGCCCCTCTCCAAAACTGGACCTGCATTCTGATCGGTTGTCTGTGGACCGTTTAAGCGAAGTTGACTTTATTAACAATAATGGACCAACGTCACCAGGTAGAAAACCACGTAGAGATCGAGATGTAATACAGCCTAAAAAAGATGAGCCCAGGGGACTGTCACAGAAAGTAAGACAGGAAAAAGAACCTAGACGAAAGGATCATCAGAGCCGTGATAGGGAGTTCTCTAAAGTCCGTAGTGGAAATAGCTTAAGTGGCAGTAAAAACAGGGACACTACAAGCAGCAAGGACAGAAATGGCAAAAAGACACCCTCAACTATGCAACCAACGTCTTTGGATAAACGGGATTCAAAAAGTCACAGGAGTAAAAATAGGTCTGAGAAAGACACCCCATCTGCATACAAAGACACATTACCACCACACAGAGATGACCGTGAAGAACCGAGGGCCTTTAGAAGGAGTCCTGGCTTCAAATCAGCGGAAAGTCCTTATGGGGCCACATACCCATATGGATACCAGTCCCCGAGTGGAAGTTATAACCAGCAGATATCTCGAAGAAGCCCCAGTTATGGGAGCAAAAGACCGTCCCCAAGTTCTACATACTACAGTCGGGAGACGGAGCCGTATGGTACTTACAGCATTTCAAAATCACCCAGTTCATACTCCAGCAATAAAAGAAAAAGGTCTCCAGGCAGCCCATTGAACTGGCGAAGGTCTCCGAGCTATGGCCGGCACAGTCCGTACGAACAAGGAGAACTTGGCACAAGTCCATATGGTACTCGTCGGCGATCGAGAAGTCCATACAGAAAATCTCTGAGCCCAAGTCCAGAAGTTCGGTAAGTAAATAATGGCTGGTTGCACCTCATAAAACTGCTTTTCCTTAACAGAACGAGACAAGCATGAGAAAAATATTAAATCTCCATGTTATTCGTTTCTCTTTTAAACAACACAATATAGGCAATGTGCCTAGTGTGTTAGTATGTCCTTGGTCTGCAATAGCTTTTTTTACAGTTTGCTTGTTAGTTAAAACAAACGGGAAACCTACTAAGGAAACCACACTGTATTTCCCCTCTAGGCGATCCGCCAAGTCCCGAAGCAGAAGCCCCTACTCGTCATCGAGGCACTCACGCTCACGCAGCCGGCACCGCCACTCCCGCTCTCGAAGCCGCCCTTCCAGCCTCTCCCCCAGCACAATAACCTTTAAGAGCAGCTTGGCTGCGGAACTCAGTAAGCAGAAGAAGGCCAAGGCTGCTGAGGCAGCTGCCAGGGCCAAAAACTCCAGCAACACTTCCACTCCCACTAAGGGCTCCTCATCTGCCCACCAGCCTAGTCCTAAGACCAACCACAGTACCAGGAAAGGCAGGCCTCCCTCCCCGCCTCCTTCCGAGAAAGGCCCCAGGACCCCAGTGTCTAGCTTGTCTCTGTCACCCTTAGAGAGACCCTCCAAAAGGACCACCGAGCAACAACAGTCTAACAGGGACAGAGACCGAGACGGCAAGGGGAAAGATGACTCTGGCATGCACAGAGATAAAAGGAAAGCCCCGGCGATGGGATCGATCAAAGAGAAAGAGCGAATCCCTGCCCCAGGCACTTCTGCACTTTCATCTGTGCCTCTGGCTGCAGCCATTGTTGAGCACTTAGAACGAACAGACAGGTGAAGATGGAGACATAATGTCTGATATGTAATTGTTATTTTGAATGGATAATAGCTTATGTTTTCTTCTTCGCTATGTTTTCCACACAGTGTGAAAGACAGCTCAGGGAAGAAGAAGCAGCCGGAACGCCTGAAGTCCCGTCTGTTGGCTGATCTGCCGCTGCCCCCTGTGCTCTCTAATGTTACCAGCTCCCCTCACAGCCCTCCAGATAAGACGCTGCGCCGAAGACCTAAGTATGTCCTGGATCCCTTCTTTCCCATGCACTGACCACACTTACCCCCATTGACCCTGTTTTGTTATTGTGCGTTCTCTAATTGTCGAGTTTTGTACTATTCACAGAATCTGTGGGCCCCGCTTTGGTGAGATCAAGGAGACTGAGATCGATTGGGGGAAACGCTGTGTGGACAAGTTTGAGATCATTGGGATCACAGGAGAAGGAACCTATGGACAGGTCTACAAGGCAAAAGACAAAGACACTGGTGATTGGTTACTACTTGAAAAATAAATATTCATAATCATCTAATTTTGTTTTCTGAAGCTGTCATGATCATAAACCTATCCTACTTAATGAGTATGTTAATGCTTCTCTACCGATTCTTTTTTATTTGTACAACACTATATTTTATGCAAAACGGTCTGATGTATAAAATCGGTTTTCTTCTCCTCATATGGTGCAGCTGAAATGGTGGCTTTGAAGAAAGTAAGACTAGACAATGAAAAGGAGGGCTTTCCCATCACAGCCATTAGAGAAATCAAGATCCTGCGGCAGCTCAACCACAAAAGCATCATCAACATGAAGGAGATCGTCACTGACAAGGAGGATGCGCTTGACTTCAAGAATGACAAAGGTAGTGTGGCAGGTTACTGGTGACTTTCAGTGGCGTTTCCCAATGTGGAAAGGCTCGCTACCATTGCCTCCAAAGACAAGCTGAAGTACATTGGTCTTTTTTTTGCCCCCCAGGTGCGTTTTACCTTGTGTTCGAGTACATGGACCATGACCTGATGGGCTTACTGGAGTCTGGCCTGGTCCATTTCAATGAGAGTCACATCAAGTCGTTCATGAGGCAGCTGCTGGAGGGCCTGGACTATTGCCACAAGAAGAACTTCCTGCACAGAGACATCAAGTGCTCCAACATCCTGCTCAACAACAAGTATGTGCTGGGCATCATCCCTCCAAGGGGACAAAGACCTTGCTTGCTTCTACCTGCTGTTTTAACTTGACTTATCTTAAGACTAAAATCAACATTCTACCAAGGCGGCAAATACCTTTACTTTCTTCCACCTTCTGTTTTTATTTGATAAAGTTGTGTTTTTATCTCCCTCTCTTTTGCTCACCTCAAGGGGCCAGATAAAACTGGCGGATTTTGGTCTGGCTCGTCTTTACAACTCTGAAGAGAGGTTTTTGTCTCAAATCTTTGACTCTTTAGAATTTCTCCTATCTCATTTGTTACCGCTGCTAAAAGCGATTCACCTAACATATTTTTTTTGTGTCTCCTCCAGTCGGCCCTACACTAACAAGGTGATCACCCTGTGGTACCGTCCTCCTGAGCTGCTCCTGGGAGAGGAGAGGTACACTACTGCTATTGACGTGTGGAGCTGTGGGTAAGAGGCACTCATTCACTGATCCGGTATAACGATCCCTGTCCATATGGAGAATCTTTTTTATTTTACATTTTTTTATTGTAATTCCTCATCTTCATTCTAGATGCATTCTAGGGGAGCTTTTCACCAAGAAGCCCATCTTTCAAGCCAACCAAGAGCTTGCCCAGCTAGAACTCATCAGGTAAGGCTTGATTAAATGGAAAAAAAACGTTGCATACACTTGTGTTTCAAGTAATAGCTATTAGTATTCAATTAGTTTGCCATAGAGAGAAGCTGAAATGTTTCCTCTTCTGAAGTTGCCTTAAGTTATTTCCACAGTACGAAATAAATATTCAACAGAACCACTGTTAGTCCTCACAGAAAACCCATTGACTTTTGTCTCTTTTCAAGCCGTATCTGTGGCAGCCCCTGCCCTGCTGTGTGGCCTGATGTGATCAAGCTACCCTACTTCAACACTATGAAACCAAAGAAACAGTACCGCCGCCGACTCCGTGAGGAGTTTTCGTTGTAAGTGCGCTCACACTCTACACAAGGAACTGTCTCCTAAGGGAGATGACCGCTCCCTTTTATAAGAACAAGTTCTTGACTTTGCTGTCATTTGCCGCTGAGGTCGAAGGATAAATTGTTGACAACAGGAATCCAGACAAACATAGTTAACACTCCGTTCCACCATGTTTCATAAGAATAGAGCAGGTTGTCTTTTTTACTGATGTCCTGTTGATCTGCTTTTTGTTCAGCATTCCTCCGTCAGCTCTGGACCTTTTTGATCACATGTTGAACCTTGACCCCAGCAAGCGCTGTGCGGCAGACCAGGCTCTGAGTAGTGAGTTCCTCAAAGACGTGGACCCGGATAGGATGCCCCCTCCAGAGTATGTGAACTCTCAATTAACGCAATTGAAAAGTGAATGATCTTTATTTGGGGTCATCTTTGATGGTTTTTACAGTAAATGTAATCCCAACAAACTAACCCGACATTTTCTCTGTTTCCTTCCACCTATCAAGTCTCCCTCTCTGGCAGGACTGCCATGAGTTGTGGAGTAAGAAGCGGCGGAGACAGAAGCAGATGCCGGAGGAGCTGACCGCCCCCAAGGCCCCCCGTAAGGAGCTGGGGCTTGACGACAGCCGCAGTAACACCCCTCAGGGCTTCCCTGCCCCCGGGACGCTCAAAGCTCCCGCAGGAGCAGCCTCGGCACCTCAGGGTTAGAACATGTTCCAATCTCATCTCAGAGCCACAGCCTGTCATCCTTCTGTACTGGCTGGATGGACTGAACTAGTTCAGTCTTTGACGCTGTTACTGAATTGGACTTTTTATATACATTGTTTTTTTACTTCCTCCAGACTCCAAAGGTCCTAATTCCCAGTTAACCCAGGAGCAGCTGGCTGTGCTGCTCAACCTCCTGGGCCAGCCCAAAGGTGCCACCAACACGGCCCAGTTTGCTCAGTTCGCCCAGTTCATGGGTTCAAAGGTCAACCAGGAGACACTGCAGCAGCTATCCAAGGCCCTTCCCTCCACGGAGCCAGACAGACCCCCCGAGCCTCCTGCCCCAGCTGCCCCCAACAAGCCCTCCCAACCTCCCCCGGCAGGCGGGGTGCCACGCACACCCCCCATGCCCAAGCCTCCCTCACCCCATCTGTCTGCGCCTCAGAGCGTGGTGGAAGGGGAGGCTGCGGCCGCCACCCAGACTGCCATGACCATGCTGCTGGCTCAGCTCCTCCAAGCCCAGCAGGCCCAGGGAGGGGGAGAGGGTCCTGAGAGCTCCAACCCACCAGCAGCAGCAGGAGGAGGAGGAGGACCAGGAGGACCAGGAGGACCAGGGGCCCCCCAGCCTCCACTTCCAGAGGCCAAACAGCCCCCAGAACCTAGTCCCGTCTCTCCAGGTAACAGTTGGAAGTGAGCTGGTGTGTTTCTTGACAGTGCCATTTGTTGGTTATATGTGTCTCATATTACGTCTCTTTTATTTTTTTATATTAAATTTTTTTACAGCAGTGACAAAATTATATGCTTTGGAATTGTATTGATCTTAATATTAAACTGTTGAACTTGAATTTTTGCATGATGCCTTCTTTACCAGTATCTGAGGCCGGCAGTGGAGTGCCCATTCTCCCTCCAGACCAGAGACCCCCTGAGCCCCCAGAGCCTCCTCCTCACGCAGACCTAGATTACCGTCAGCCTCCCCCTGAGCCCAATACGTGCCACCTGGCCCCCCACACATCCTTGGGAGCCAGCGGTGAAGGAGGCCGACCCCCAGAGCCGGACTACCCGCCCCTGTCCAGCTTGGAGAGTTCAGGTTATGCTGGGGACTACAGCCGTCCACCACCTCTGCCTTTCCCCTCGGTAGGATACGGGGACAGCTACATGGGCCACATGCTGGGAGGGGGGCTCCCACCTCATGCACTGGGCGAGGTCTTCAGCGGAGCTGTTCAGGGCCCTGGCGGCTCTACCGCCCCCAGTCACTCGGAGCAGCCCTTCCCCCCACCCCCTGGCTCGGTGGTAGCCAGAGCCAGCAGCATGGTGTTCAGCGGGGACAAGGACCACCGCTTTGAGTACAATCACAGCCCCTTACCAGTGGAGGGGCCGCCCAACTCAACCAGCATTCACCTCTATAACCACGCTATCAGCCGAAAGGACGGTGTCCACCCTCCCCAGCCTGGTCAAACCTGGGACTCTTCTTCTCAGGTCGGGCCTCCCCCGCTCCCGTTGGGGTTCGTCCCTCATTTGAACTCCACAGCAGCCATAAGGGGACGAGGCCTGCCTTTCTGAGAGGCGGAGGCGATCTTTGGACTAGAGGACTCTGAATGTTGAGCCCAAAAGCCTCTTAAGGCTACACCAGAGGGATCTGGAAAGTGCACACTTGATTTGTTGTAAGTTAAGAGATCTCTGTGTAAAGCATTGTGTTCCTCCTATATATGGAATGTGCAGGACGTTGCAGCGAAAATGACGAACGAGGACGAGGGGCTTTTTCTTGCTCATACCATTTCGTATTTCATTTTGTAATCTTTTCTCCTGCTGTCTTTTAAATTAAACTTTTACCTTTTTTGAGTGTACATTTACCAGGCCAGGTATGTTTTTAAATCTGTACCTTAGCCAGTCTTTAATTGATCCTAGTATTAATGTGTTGCACTACTGACTAAAGTAGGCGGAAACATTTTAGTTCATGAATTGAATGAAGTGCTATCTCTGCACGATTAGAAATGTAGTTTCTTTTTGGTCAAGAAAGAGGTCTGCCTTGGAGCGTTCAGTTGACTGCATTCTCGCCTCTGGGTTTAGGGTTTGTCTTGAAAAAGTGGAATGTTGTTCCAGAGAGAAAGGTTGCTGTGAAATGGCAGCAGTAAAACTGATAAGTTTGCTACTAAATGACTTGAAGCAGAAAGGCCATGTTCTAGTCTAAATTACAAAAGCCTTTTGCCAATAGCCATTGTAAAATCCTAAACACAAAACAAAAGTTAAAGAGGAAAGAGCTGTGTCCTTTTCTACTAAAATGTTTGTTTAGTTTGTCTTCCCCCCCATTTGGCAAACATTTATTAAAGAAATGCCAACATTTATTTTCTGGGTTTTTCTTTCATAATTTATGGAAGTATTCATTGATATCTACACTCGCATTGGGAATTAAAAACTATTAAAGTATCTCTATAGCCACTGGAGGGCAGTCTCTTTCACTAAGCTTGCATATAAATCCCCACTGACAAATTTGAGTGGAAAGGTATTGAATTTTCTGAACAAGATCAAGATTGTTACATGACTTTTTAGTACAGTAGAAAAGGTAATAGAATTAGAAAACTCATTACTTTGCCTCTATCCTTGTGAAAATAAACCTTTGTGTGCTGATTAAGCCTGTCAGACATGGGGAAACCGCGTGCATAAACAATGCATCCTGGGTGGCTGGTTGTGTGAGGCTAGTCATAGCGTCAAACCTTTATCAGGGTGCCATCCATGGTGTTGGACAGAGATAACGCCACAGTACTCCTGCTGTCCATAGTTCCGTAGAATTGGCAACTGACATTGCTCTGTGCTGTGCCAGTTTGGCGCAGACGTTTTCGAAACAATAATAAATGTATTAAAACAGGTTATGTTTTTTTTTTAATAGTATGAAAATATATTATTTATGAAGTTGCAGTACTGATTCATTTTCTGTATCTGTTCGTAAAAATGTGACAAGAGAGCGATGTTGATAACCTCCTTGTTCAGTGTAAATCTAATTATGTAGAAACAGGTTTTTTCCCCCAAAGGGTTTTATGATGACATAAAACAAGAAGTGTTTAAGAAAAGCTCTTGGTACAAATGAACTCTCTTTTTCCATCCCTGTTTGTAAGATAATCGCTAAAGAAACTTTTTATTAGGAACCCAACCAATCTGTTAGCTAAGATTGTTTTCCCCCATGCCATAAATACAAATCGAGTTTTGTCATGACCATTTACTCAACAATTTAGCTTAGTCTACTTCCATCATATTTAGTGTTTGTAACCCCATCTGCATATTATGATGTGATCAACACACTGCAAACAATACTATTTCAGAACATGGAGATCACAGAATTATCAGTAGGGCATATAGACATGACTGCGCTGTTTTCCTTTTTTTAAACCTTTTTTTTAAAGAGTCAACAGAGTGCAAAGAATGAAATTAGGAAATATTCAAATATTGCTTATTGCTATTCAGACAGACATTAAAACCAGCGTAATTTAATTCAGCTCAGACACTCTCACAGTCACTCTTTCAACCAGCACAGATGATACAAACCATACAGGGCAACGGGGGTTATGAAAGCATGCACCATAATGTTTCCATTGCAGAAGCAGACATGGAATGAGGAAACAATGGAAGTACAAAAACAATATAACCCAAAACACACGTAATTTTAAACACAATATGTTAATTAGCCCCCTCGTTGGTTTTATTCGACCTTACAGAATGCACTGATAACAAAAACCAAACAAAATTACTCATAAAAAATATATATCTAATGCAATTTCAATTCAAAATTCTAAGCATTTTGGCAGCTGATCAGTGATTATTATAGCATTGAATATGGATCGCAGGGGGTTCAAACTCACTCAAAAGCTGTTAGCAGCATATTATGTTGAAGTGATGGGATTTTGGATTCAAATCTTTGAATATACAGTATATGGTGAAGGAAATTGCTTTAACGCTGTTGCTGGTCATCTTAATGCGTTGACCTTTGGGGTGGTTGAGGGTTTCATTTCCAAAGTTAGTTGTTCATAAGCTGTTCAGAGTGCAGTTTTCCCAATACCACCAATTTGAATAACTACTAATTTAAAGCACATACTCTTTACTATGATCATCAGAGAATGGTAGGCCTATATCATAGGTTTTGATTGACAGAGGGTGTTTGTTTACTGCTTGTGTTGTCTTAAAGGGATACTTCACAGATTGTCTTAAACAATATATGTTGCTGTTAAGGCTAAATTAAGTAAGTATATTGAACAAGTTCGGGTCATAGGATCAATGTAAGTGAAATTCACGTATTTTTCCGATCACCGATATTTAAATGGTTAATTTGGGCAGCACGGTGGCGCAGTGGTTAGCACTGATGCCTCACAGCAAGAAGGTCTTTGAACCCTGGCCGATCCAGGTCCTTTCTGTGTGGAGTTTGCATGTACTCCCCGTGTTTATATGGGTTTCCGCCGGGTGCTCTGGTTTCCTCCCACCACCATAAAAACATGTTTAGGGCTAATCCTCCTGTCAATGCCCTGACTAGGCACTGGCATAGAACTGGAATTGGCAAATTTCCTCCTAGGAGGCCAAGTAGCCACTGCTAAAGAGCACTCGTGCTCAGTTGGACTTACCTGGTTAAACAACAGTTTAAAAAAAAGAAAAATATTCATTGTACACCACAATGCTCATAGATCATTGCACAAATCAAACTTAGAACTAGCAATGCTCTCCCCTTAGCCGAAAATTCAGGAAGGACCCCCGATGATGTAATAGAGAGTAATTTTCTCAACTTGTCTGACATTCTGCTGTTTGATTGCGAAATGCTAAATGACAATACAATGTTTAAAATACAACATTGGTATCTGATGAAAACATACCAAAAGATCAAAAATGGGTGAACTATCGCTTTAATGGTAAAAAATGACCCTCTATGTTTAACAGCAGAGAATATCCCTACATCAGTGGTCTCAAACTCAAATTACCCAAGAGCTACCGTCCTAATCTTTTGTAAGGGGAAAAAATATTTAAAATAAAAAAATATCCTGTACTTTTATTGATAGTTATTGCTTGCTACCAGAAGCCTGGCTTCTGCTCAGAGAACCGAGCCACATTTGGTGGGAGTTGGCTGTGGAAATCGCCTGTAGATGGGCGTAAAATACTTAAATTAATTATTATTAAATTATAGCTCATGGTGGAGAAAAGCTTTTCACAAGGATACGTGCCCCCACACATCAGGAAACATCTGGAAGGTGGTACTGTGTCTTAAAGGGCAACCAAACACTGCCAGTAAGAGCTATTTTTGACCATCTACGAATTTGAAAAAATGACTTTCACAAGGGATGATAGAATATTCATAAAGGCAATACAGCTACATCATTCATTTGGTCACACTTACAGCTGCGGTGGTGTCCACTCTTTAGGTAAACCAATTTGCTTTGAGATGTTGTAGGGGCATTGTAAAATGAATGCTTTCATTTGCCATAGGAAGTCACGAAAACATCACAGTTTCAATGGCACTGTTCTACCCATAGGGGGCATACCCTTCTCACCTTTTCAACAAACATTGCTATATTTAAATAAATCAAACAACTAATGTAAATAAAATACCAAAAGCAATCTCCTGTATGAGCCAATATGCTTATGATTTCAGCTGAAAAAATGTTAAATGTTTGGTTACTCTTTAAAGTCAGCAAACCGCTGGTCAAATTCCTACTGTAGCTTCTCAACAGCAACAACATAGTTCACCACTGAACGTGCATGCTATGAAATGGCTGCGATTTTTATCTGTGAGCTGGGTTTTCCAAAATCTGAGATGCAAAGGGTTTTTTGGTCAAAGTGGATGCCCATGTAAACTAAGAAGTGTGTCCTAAAGTATGGCGACCACTACCCAGAATGCAATGTGCCATGACGTAGTTGCCCATTCTCTATACACAAACACACCTACAGACCATTTAACTCTGTTATGTGTCTTCCATGTGAGCCACTACGTGGTGCTAAAATACCATTCGGGAGGTTTCAAGCAGCCTCTCTGTCCATCAGAGGACTACAAATCTGGGTGTCCAACCCTTAGAGAGTTTCATCTCGCCTTGCCATGGAGAAAACGTATAAAATATTCAAAAGCCTAGCTTTGAAGAACCTTTCATCCTGTCCTGTAACAGGAAGTACGTAGATATATATGAACAGTTTATCATTAATAATGCTGTAGCACAGGAGCACCTGACACACATACTCAGTAGACTGAAAATGCAGCCCCCCTTGAAACGTGGCCTTATGTGCTTTTCTACCTTTAATACAATATTTGTATACATACATATACATATTAAATGTTAAATGTTTGGTTACTCTTTAAAGTCAGCGAACCGCTGGTCAAATTCCCTTATATATGCATATATATATATATATATATATATGTGTGTGTGTGTGAGTGTGTGTGTGTGTGTGTGTGTGTGTGTGTGTGTATAGAAATAACATAATATTATATATAATATTAGTAGTGTAAATATATACACAGACAAACAAATTGAGCCTAGAGCAGGGCCCGTGTGTGCTTATTTTTTCCACCAGTTTCAGAACACTCATAAATCTAGATTAACTCTTCAAATTAATTAAAGGCATGAGGGTACAGTCATTCTGAGTGTTTTATATTACTTCGTCATGTATGATTAATATAACCGTCTTTGGGTTATGGTGCTGAGGGCTGTAGTGTGCCGTCAAGACCTATAGGAAAAACACTAGGTTCTAAAAAAACATTAACAACTTTCTGCCTCTAATTGTCTGTGTGTATCTGTGCATGCTTGTATGCTTCCAACTTGCGCTCAAAGGCATGCCTTGGTTTGATGTTTTTGGGTAATGTTTTGTTTACAAATGCAGTCTTATTTCAAACCAATCTCCTCCTGGGGCTCTTTAAAATAAAATAAAAATTCCGATTAAAGTGTGGGTCTAAAGAAAAGACGTTATGAAGTCATTTGAGCTTGTAGGGTATTACCAGTCATGCTTGTTGTTGGAGCATAGAAAAGAATACATTGTCAATGACTTTTGCAATAGAAAATATAGGTATAACAAATCTTTCAATGGTGCCATACTATTTTCAATGGTGCCATACATTGTATTGTATGACAAACTGTTTATACCTTTTATACTTATACAGGCTATTGTAAACTTTAAACAAGCATCCACATCATGTACCTGTCAAATATGTTGACTTAGCAGTGCACAGCAAAATGCTTGTGTTGTACGTCAAAGCTGTGTACTTTTGCCTCATCTTTTTATATGTCATCATATACCATTGTCTTTAGTCTTGAATCTTTTAATTAGTTTTAGACAGTAAAGCACTCTAATTATAAAAGGGGTTTAATTGTTAGACAATATGTTTAACCATAATCAACATTGTTTTGTGCATTTATTTCCTGCCTTTACAGGTTCAGTTCAGAGATGATCCTTTTGGCATTAAAGCATGAATAAGGAGGCAGAGCCAGTGAGAAGATCAATCATGATGGAGTGTAAAAAAGGGAATTTTTTTCCATTCCAGGGGTCCACGTCAGGCCCATAAAGGTCTGTCCGTTCAGCTGTTAAGGGACGCTCTATTTAAAGGTCACAGAGAACTGGGCTCATTGGTCCTATCATGATAAACGCACACACCCCAACACACACATACACACTTCGGCCTTTTTAAGGGCCTCTCGTGTCCCATTCAAAGACAATCTCACCTGCGTACATCTCCATTAGCTTAAATCTTTAAGACAAAATACAACTCAAATGCATTATGTTAAATATGTCCTGGGGCTTGGTCACAATCCCTTTCATAAAGCATCTAATGGCATTGTTCTGAGCAATTATGTGCAATGATCATGTGGACTACATAGGGCAATGCAATCTTATACCAATAGGCAAACTCTTCTTGGCAACAGCCAGCCTCTTAAAGGGCACTGCAATGACACATTTACTGCCTCCCTAAGTTGATCGTGTTTGACCAGAGTCCAAACTCAGCAATTCCGCTGTTGGCACACAGCTTGGATCTCTGACTACACGGTGCTCATGTTTGTGTTGTAAAGTTAAGATGTTTGTGCTTCTGAGAAAGCGAACAGAATTGTAATGATTGTGTGTGCGTGCACTTTGCTGTGTGTGCGTGTTTGTTTGTGTTTGTGTGTGTGTGTGTGTGTGTGTGTGTGTGTGTGTGTGTGAATGTGTGCTAGGGATGAAGAAAAATACGTAGTTGATCTATTGGTTGTATGTGATCCACACTGTGTAAGTGGGTATCCTGTGGTCTGCATGCCACAGTTCACAGAGGCATCTAAAGGGAATTACTGGTTGAGGTCAGTGGAGTAGAAAACACACTGCAGGAGGACAAGGCAGTTGAAGCAAGAGCAAGCAAATGCACTAAACATGCAATACAAAAAGGAACATGCAGAAAGATGACATTTCTCAGTAGCACACTCAGTAGTTCCCCTCAATGGATACTAGAAAAAAGCTATATTAACGTCATCAAAAGAGTATGCTGCAATTCATATATTGGTTATTTTTATTGTTTACACTGAAGCTGCGTGTCATAATTTCATCAAAAAAGTGCTAATGCCAGGCATTTGTTCTTCTGTATCTGTTGAATCTATACCAGGTGGACCGTGACAACAGTGTACAATGTATTGAACCATCAGGCATCTTCTTCATTTTAGCCATGACAACACGATTTCCACGGCCTGTAAGTCAGAATCAGTTGTGTATACAAAAATAAACGCACTTCTATAAATGTAGATAGAAATCTTGAATCAACTGTGAAATTTAAGAATTGCTCTCAGGAGAATTATTGTGCTGCAAATGGAAGTGACAAAAAGGAAATACATTATACATTCTGGCATTTCTTGTTACAAATGCAGACACACATACTAACATGCACACAAACATTTACACTACATCTTTAAGATGTGCGTGGGTCAATATTTCAAGAAGACACAACTTCCATGAGACACAGGGGTTGTCCTATAGATTTATGTCTGTCTATACGGCACACATACTGTGTGCTCAGCATTTCTGTTGGTCATACATTTCCTAAGTTATTCTACATGCCCCTGCACAGTTTCTTGGTCTTCCTTTCTGCAGCCTGCCCTCTCTTGCTGACCAAAAATTGTTTTTTGATTTGCTTTACAGTTTATCCAAAATAAATGTATCACACTGTTGGAAAGGGGCACTGAGATATACTGAGTATACTGTAGTTATCTTGGTGGAAAACTCACAGGCTCTGTTTTGTGGGTGTTGACAATTTATTAAACAGAATCTAAATTCAAGGTCTAATGTACTGTGTGTCCAGTAATATCTCCCCAGGTTACCGTGTCTTTGCTAGTCTATGCTGAAAGGACGGTTTTCCCTCTACTAATGCTGCTTTCACGGGCATTAATGGTTTGAAAGGCTCTATCCAGGACAAAAGGAGAATGTTTTATAGTTCGCATTCTAGCAGGAGAAACTATAATACTGTGATAGGAGGGAGTGCTCGTGCCGATAAGGCTGTTTTCCTTGTGAGTTGCCCCAACCAAAGCTTTGTGTTGTTTGTTTACTATCTTCAGGCTGTGTTTGCTATTGAGGTATTGCCGGGAATCGGTCAATAAGGCCAACCCTGCCACTAGACTGAAATGGTGTGTACACAAGTTTGATTTGATTCCGCAGATCCTTGTGTGCCTGTGTGCATGGATGTGTGTGCTTGTGTTTCTCTGTGCTTGTGTATGAGATAGATTTTATAGACATCAAAGTATCCCAAATGTATAATATATTGCTAAGATATTACTGGCTTAAAAAATAAATGAATCGATCCATGAAACATTAACTCAGAACACAAGTTAAAGTTACTAGAGGCAGTTTATCTGTAGGAGATGCTTTTGGCGAACCCTACAGTTTGCTTAGGGTAATTATTTTCCTTAACTGTCTCACAGAAGACATGCAGAATGCTTGTGGTCACAATTAGCGACTATACTCCAAGTATGGGCATCGCTTCCTGATTTAATGACACAATTCCTTGTGCAATAAAGCAATTTGTCACAGTTTTGCAGGAGGTTGTGCCCGGTGGCAGACAAAATTAGTGTAAAATATTGAGACTTCAAGAGGACTGATTTGAACCGCAATTTTTTCATCTCCCATAGACATTACAATGTGCTATCAGAAGAAATGTATTGATAATCCATTAATATAAAAAAGTTACCCATAGTTATAGCTTTAAACATGTATACAGTTGATAGCAATGTGATTAATTTAAACATGGAAGCAAAACTTTTCTCATCATTCATCATTAACTTTATCAAACAAAAAAATCACCTAAGACTTACTGTACTCAGTGAAAAACTATTGACACATGCTGTGTGTGTGTAAAGCAGAAACGGGGCCTGACTGTAAGTTCCACCTTGGACTCTCAGTTTGATTTACGAGAAAGCACAGACTTCCAGGGTGCATTATAATCCCCCACAAGGACACAGAGTGATATACAGCATATACAGTATATATTATATACTAGAAAGAGAAAAAGAGAGAGGAGAATAGAGCAATGACAAATACACAGATGCTATGAGTTATGGGTATTTTTCTGACTTCTAAACCGTGTCCTTACATTGTCTTCAGCTCTATTTAGTCCTGCATCCAGTTTCAACTTTAAGCACTTGCAAACTTAGCACTGAAAACTAAGGCAAAGGGTACCCACAAGTGGGGTAAGTGGGCATCTAGTGCATTCCATGGATCAACTACAGTCCGTGTAGACAATTCTCAATATTCTAGCCTCTTTTCCACCAACACAAATGGTGTTCAATCACCCCATGTTTTGGTCTTTTGCCAACTGTCACTATAGTTTCAACTGATGGATCTCCTATCATTCCCCTTCTTAGAGATGTGACCTTTTCTCCCCGTTCCAAAAAGCTATGTAGCATGGTTGCTGTTGAGAAAGATGGATGCATAGAAGATGGGATCTGAAATAAGAAAAAAAAGTAGTGGGACTCATGTATATATCCTCTACTATTAGCTTCAGTGTTCTTAGTTTTTTTGTGAACTATATGGTGTGAAAAGGTACCTAAAGGGCAACAGACTAAAGGTATGCTATTGTTACTAACTGAATATTGCAACTTTCTCTGTAGCAAATGTAATAGAAGCTATAATTAATCTGGGCTGCATGGAGAATCAGGGGGAAATAGGGAAAATGAACAAGATTACCGACTTACTTAAATATCTCTGTGACGTAAACCAGGCAAAACGAAACAAATAAATATTCCTCCTTCATTGGATCCACAGTCAGACAAAAATTACAATTGGTTACTTAGCTTTGTCTGTTTTTTTTGTTGTTTCTGTACGCTATTAATCTTCCCAATTCACCAAATACACATTGCAGTTAATAGTCCACCTCATACTATAGGCCTACTCATCATTGCCACAAATGCATCATAATAAACAGAAGGCTCAGAGGCTAGCCTCCTATCGTGATTTGTGCTAATCTAATAACCATGCATTGCACAAACAAGCTACATAATTCATTCATTTCGAGCAACTTTCACGTTGCTTAGTTCTCCTAAATGGGGGGGGGGGGGGGGGGGGGGGTAAATGTTATATCATGAATGTGTTGTCAGTGGGGTGGATTCGGCTCCACTCTATATGAAGATTTTTCTATAATATATACCTGTCACTTTTTAGGCATAGTTTCTCTCTCTCTCTCTCTCTCTCTCTCTCTCTCTCTCTCTCTCTCTCTCTCTCTCTCTCTCTCTCTCTCTCTCTCTCTCTCTCTCTCCACTTTGGTCTGGGAAGATCTAGAGGCTCTGATCTCTTTGTTGACGACTCACAGCCACGTGTAGTGTTATGCTATCAACGTCCAATCATACTGTTGCCCTGCTCTCAGGTGCACACCAACCCACTTGCAAGTAGACGCTAAGCCGCATCAAGGCCCTGTTTAAAAAAAACTCTGACTACAAAGGAGACACACTTACCATTTGCCTCACACCGTTCAACATAACCGTTGTGATTTGATGAATCAGCAAGACATTAATGTTGTTTGTGATTTCATAAATGAATATGTTATCAAATCAGGTCCCACAACTGACAATGGACCATTCAAATATGTCATATGTTGCTCTTTTTTTCTGTAGCAGTTTTAGATCCACAAAATATATTTCACGGTGTTAGTCTAGATGAAAAATAACACTATCAATATGCAAATCCACCGTACGCAAGATATACTGTTTAATATTTCACACGTTGGAATTTACCACATCCTTCACAGGGGATGATTACACCGAATGCACCCTATAGCGCTCTAATGTCCCACAATGCAGTGTGGCATTGTTGACACTAGCCAAACATGGAGTCTTCTAATCCTGCAGTCCAATGTTGGAGTTTATGAAATGTTTCAGGTAATTCCACTGAAGCTTAATCAATTAATACACAAACAAGACTTTACATTTGATGAATAAATCATTTGTTTTCAATGTCCTTACCGGGTGATAAAAATAAGCTTGTTACCATGCTGTCTATGGCGACTTGTAGCCTACATGTGAAAACAGATAATAGAGGTGTGTGCATGAGACATGCAGTGCTAGTCAATCTCCAGGTTCCTCCCGGATTACCTCTCCAAGAGCATATGTACGTTTTGACAGCGCACTGTATCGCCTCACCGGGGGGAGAAGTGCATGCTGGGAGAGCTCCAGGTCAAGGTCTGTCAACTTACATAAGCATGGCAGCCTGTTGATGGTTGAGGTAAGGGAACTGTCTGTTCATGTGACCTCCATTTGCTGCAGCACAACCCATGGATGCCAACCGCCGTCATGGCATCCAGTGAGGAAACTTGGCCAGTCAGTTAACAGCCTGAGGGGAGAAGTTGTTCAACAACGTAAGTCAGAATGAGAGACTAGGAACCATTCACAAATGCACACACTGCATTAGGCTGCTTAAACCAGATGGGGCACATGCCTCAGTCCCTTAAGCTACCAGAAGACAAGTGATCATGAAAACTCCTAACACATTTACTGGTGTACTCAAAATATAGTTTTTTTGTGTGCAAAAAACCCAATTTTCTTTACTCATAACTTTGGGAAAATGTGTGTGTTTTTGTTTTGTATCGAAGCGGTTGCTACTCTATTAAAGTGTGGTTTATTTTACTTTAACAGTTTTAAAAGTATTCCTGTCAATCACCATTGAACTGCTGTACTGAAATGGGCCAGCAGAAAGCGTGTTACCAAATGTAGTTAGGAATGCATGAGCTGTGACCGGAATTTTAAATGTGATCTTGTAAACTCCCATTCATATTTGATGGGGTAATATAACATACATTTTTCACTCAGTGGAGGGGGACAGAAAGATTGAGGAGGAATGGTTCATATTCATTTCTTTCTTAGCATTTAATTAGGATTTTAGGTCCATGCGATCATTTAAACACACACACACACACACACACACACGTACAAACACGCACGCATACACTGTAGGGCAAGCAGTCTGGGAATCTATACAATACAGTATCTGTGTAATCAAAGTCTTTTTCAATCATCCCTCACAAGATGCATCTCTAAATGGGCTTTTTATTTGCCATTTTCTATTAATGTAATCTAGTACATCACTAAAGTGCACATTCACTCTTGTACATTTAGTTTTCCAACCAGAAACAGGGCTGGTAACTGCAGACAGTATATTTGTATTCCAACGTTGAAATGTAAAAATAGAATAGCCTGAGAGATTGTCTTCTTTAAAACAAGCAGCATGGAAGTGGTTTCATAAAAATTATTATTTATTCTCACGCTGCTTATCGCTGTGAAAACGTCGTAGAGTATTAATATGTAACATCCTGCAGGGCTCTCCAGGACACTTGCCCCCGAGCGGGAGAGAGCTCGCTGTTATCGAGCCATGGCAGTGCGGTGTGCCGATTGGTATCTGCCATACTGACTGACTGCCTGGATTCCATTAGGACCATGCCCACATCTATTCCGTCCGAACACTGCGGTGGATACAGCGAGTGATAGGCCTGCAGCCCTGACACATGTGGTATCATCTAAAATCCAGAAAAGCATATCAGTGGGCACTTACACACACACAGACACATCTAGGCAGGAGACACACACACAGTCACTTACTAACACACACACCCACACACACACACCACACACACACACACACACACACACACACACACACACACACACACACACACACACACACACAGTCACTTACTAACACACACACCACACACACACACACACACACACACACACACACACACACACACACACACACACACACACACACACACACACATCGGCCTCCATCAGACTTCATCCCACAGAGACATTAGGGACTTTCTCTCTATAAAATGAAATAAGAAAAAGTCTCATTCCCTCTAATCCTCCAAGCAACATGGAGACTATGGAGACTTTCTATGTTTTACGGCACCTAAAAATATGTTTCATGGCACATTTCACATCAGGTTGAGTTTTAAATGAATGAATTAGAAGGAAACGAAAAATCCTATCGAAGAACAGAACAACCAAAATGTAGGCACATTGTAGTATTGGGGAAATTTTTTTGGGCATTTATGATGGTAATATGAGTGTAAATTAATCTACTTCACTAGACCTGCATTGACCTCACATGATATCTTCAAACTTATGGAAATAATTCTGTAAAATGTTCTGCAGTCAAATATCACAATTAGTAGTTTTTCACCATCCTCTGCTTCAGTATCCCTGAGAAGAGATAAGAACTATTCAGCTGTGGGACCAAACACCTGAATAATGGACACAATCCTCAGCAAATAAGATTAGTCACCAAGGTAACACAGTTGCTTTGAAAACACAATGTTGAGGGGTTGCAGCTGCACCAGCTTGTACGACTAAGACAAATGCTTTGGAGACATTTTGAACACTGCAATATAAATTGTCAGACCTCATTTGGAGACGTTCTTTTTTTGTTCCCTGGAATAATTTACACACACACACACACACACACACACACACACAGTCAGATACACACACAAACAAAAACATACACACCGACACACACTGACATGCACCCAAGCACACTATTTCTGTTTCTTTTATGGCAGCAGCAAAGAGCTCAGAGGTTCTCAGTTGGTGAGGGCTCAATCACATTGTGTGGCCTGCTAGGATTACACCTGCATAGCAGACATAAACAGGCCCTAGGTCCAACACAAAGAACTCCATTTTCTCTGTTTCATTTTTCTCCCTTTGGCATCTTTTATATGGAAGGAAGCTCCCTGGTGAAATAGGCTCCTCTGAGTATATCTAATGTTGTATGAGTAGCCTGGTAAAATGTATATACAGGTCATTCAATTGTCAAATTGTATAATTTGCCAAGAAGCTTGATTTAGATCAGTCACTGTCACAGAAGTACATCACCCTAATCCCGTAGACAGTTCAAAGATGTATCAAATTTCCCATCATACGTGCCATAGAGAAGCTCTTCCAAATTGAAACACTTGAATCACCCGTTAGAAAAACACAAAACAACCATTTGCATTTGATGAACTGGTATATTATCTAACAACATGTATGTGAAACTAATATGCATGTCTCCTGAGGAATTTTACTTGTCTGTGTGTGTTTTACAACAGAGCCTACAGGACAGAGTCATGTCAGATCTGTCGATGTAAAATGGATGTTTTGGCATGAATGAAAAGTGGATTTTCTCAAGACAGCATGTGGCATCGTTGAAGGGTTAATTGATACCACCTTTGCACATGGCCAAATTCCATTAGTTTTATAACTCTCAAAAAGCATTTATGCTCCTTTTTGGGCCATAAAGTAAATCAATAAAACTCAAATTTTGTGAGTGAAAGGGAAATGTTCTCTTTTAAAGCTGCTTGTTTTGTACTAGGAAGAGGGAGGTGACTGTCCAGTCATCCAGGAAATAGAGAGCAGCCGTGTGGTTCACTTTCTGTCAGTCGTCCATTACACCTGAGACCTCAGATCATTCCAGATGTTCAGTAGACCTGCCAAGGGATTACACACTATTGTTCAGATTTTTTCTTTTTTTGTGTGTTTTTTCTACTTCCCGCCTAAACATGTATTTACTAATATTATTTGTTGAGACTGCACAATCAGTATTTTAATTGTGTTCCTTTTTCACATAAGAGGTACACTAATAGCAACTGAAAGATGTGGCTAGATTTTTCTCCTGTTTATCTTTTTGTGTGGCAGTGTGCGTGAATAATGGCATGAGCTGATTAAAACTTGAACGGTGTAATGGCCACAATACTTAGATAGTTAAAAAATATTAAACATTTAATTTTCAGGTGGTCGGACCACTATCACAATGCAAATACCCACGTGCACATGCCTACACACCGACGCACACTCACGAACCAACCAATGTCATTGACCTTTGCTTCGTAATGACCATCTAACAGTAATTTAAGGTTGACAGACACGTCGATATCAGTGTACAGGGCATGACGAACAGTTCCCAATCTATGCAGAAGAGTTCGATTGACTCTCTCCCAAGATAAATCACTATTGGTCAGGAGCCCTCTTCATCTGGGTTGACCCTTGACGTGATTGTACTGCATGTCGTATCCCAAGCACAGGGGCCCTAATTGATTCCCTGTATGTGTTTTTTGCAGGTCTGGCTGTTTGTTTTATTTACAGCCCACTATAAAGCTGTCTGTCTTGTGGAGGGCAGAGCCGAGAGAGGACCACGGTGGGGATGAAACATGAATCAAGAGGGAAGGTGATGATGCTGTTCTTGTAAATCTGTCTCCTTCGTGGTCCCAATCCAAACCAGTGTGTAAAATGATGACTCAGTCACCCACTCACACATTTACCCACTCACTCACTCACTCACTCACTCACTCACTCACTCACTCACTCACTCACTCACTCACTCACTCACTCACTCACTCACTCACTCACTCACTCACTCACTCACTCACTCACCCTTCCTTCCTTCCTACAGCTACTTTACATTAGTCATTCAAAACATATACAACAGCATCACAATGATCGGGGCACGACAAAAGTCCAGATTTTATGCCTCATAAAAATCATAATCTATGAACTATTGCTAAAACTATTATTCGTGTTGATATTATAGATGACCTGTATACAAGGCCTGCCGGGTGTTAGGTAGGACGACGAAAAATCTGCAATACAGAAAGCAATAGAGAAAGAGAGAGAGCGAGAAAAGAGATAAATATTGCCATGGTGGAGAGGGTTCTCAAAAGGGAACTCTTCATGTCTAAGGATGGTGTAGTTTGGGTGTCTATATATATTAAGATATTCCCCAGAACTCCTCAAACAGACTTCCTGTGTAATTTAAAGACACTCCACTACTGTTCATTCACCCTGCCAGAGCTTTCCTGCTTTGACGGTTGCCACAGCAGCTTGACGGTCATACAGCTGGGAGGTTGGGACAGCTACTCAGTTAAACAGTAAAAGGAAGGGGTGCTTCTAATTTATCTTTAAAAAACCTACTGTTGGTTGAATTTGAATTTAAGTACTCTGCAATGTCATCTATGGTATTTTCCTCATCTGGCAGGCATTGACTGAACGTCTATCTTATTTGGGATTACCCTTTATGACTAATTGCATCCAAAAACTGCATATTATTTATCTTTAGTATGATATACAGTGCTGTGCAAAAGTATTTGCCCCCTTACATATTTCTTCTGTTTTTGCTTTTTTGTCACACTTAAATGTTTCAGATCATCAAGCACATTTTAATATCAGACAAAGATAACCGGAGTCAAAAAAAAAGCTGTTTTTAAATGACGATTTCATTTATTAAGGGAAAAAAGCTATCCAAACCAACCTGGCCCTATGTGAAAAAGTATTGCCCCCCCTTGTTAAATCATGAATTAACTGTGATTAACCTTTTTTTTTTTCAATTTCACTAGCCACACCCAGGCCTGATTACTGTCAGAACTGTAGAATCAAGAAATCACTTAAATAGAACCTGTCTGACAACATGCAGTAGGCTAAAAGATCTCAAAAAGCAACACATCATGCCCCGATCAAGAACAGATGAGAAACAAAGTCATTGACATCTATCAGTCTGGAAAGGGTTACAAAGCCATTACTAAGGTTTGGGACTCTAGCGAACCACAGTGAGAGCCATTATCCACAAATGGAGAAAACATGGAACAGTGGTGAACCTTCCCAGGAGTGGCCGGCCTACCAAAATTACTCCAACAGCGCATCGACTCATCCAGGAGGTCACAAAAGAACCCAGAACAACATCTAAAGCACCGCAGGCCTCACTTGCCTCAGTTAAGGTCAGTGCTCATGATTCAACAATAAGAAAGAGACTGGGCAAACATGGTATCCATGAGAGAGTTCCAAGGCGAAAACCACTGCTGACCAAAAAGAACTCAAAGGCCCGTCTCACATTTGCCAAAAAACACGTTGATGATCCCCAAGACTTGGGAAAATATTCTGTGGACTGACGAGACAAAAGTGGAACTTTTTGAAAGGTATGCATCCCGTTACATCTGGTGTAAAACTAACACAGCATTTCAGGAAAAGAACATCATACCGACAGTCAAACATGGTGGTGGTAGTGAGATGGTCTGGGGCTGCTTTGCTGCTTCAGAACCTGGGCGACTTGCCGTAATTGATGGAACCATGAATTCTGCTCTCTACCAGAAAATCCTGAAGGAGAATGTCAGGCCATCAGTTCGTGACCTTAAGCTCAAGCGCAATTGGGTTATGCAGCAGGACAATAATCCGAAGCACACCAGCAGGTCCACCTCTGAATGGCTCAAAAAACCCAAAATGAAGGTTTTGGAGTAGCCTAGTCAAAGTCCGGACTTAAATCCGATTGAGATGCTGTGGCATGACCTTAAGAAGGCCGTTCATGCTCAAAAACCCTCCAATGTGGCTGAATTAAAACAATTCTGCAAAGAAGAGTGGGCCAAAATTCCTCCACAGATGTGAAAGACTCATTGCCAGTTATCGCAAATGCTTGATTGCAGTTGTTGCCGCCAAGGGTGACACAACCAGTTATTAGGCTTAGGGGGCAATTACTTTTTCACATAGGGCCAGGTTGGTTTGGATAGCTTTATTTCCCTTAATAAATGAAATCATAATTTAAAAACTGCATTTTGTATTCCCTCAGGTTGTCTTTGTCTGATATAAATATTTGTTTGATGATCTGAAAAATGTAAGTGTGACAAAGAAGCAAAAACAGAAGAAATCTATGAGGGGGCAAATAATTTTGCACAGCACTGTAGGTGAATTAACATGTTACGGTTGTCACCGTTGCCCACAGGAGATCCAGAATTTGACTGTTGGTCGACATGATTTCTGTGACACAAGTCGTGTCTAGGGGTGTAATTCCTCTTCCAACAGAACACTGAAACCTTTCTCGGCAGGGGTTGTCTGCTCACCTGCAGCAAAGCTCATTTCACTGGAAAATTGGCTCTACGTCTCTCCACTCCCCTCCCCCGGTCTTTTGGTCTGTCTCTCTAAATTCACTAGTTATTGTAGTGCCTCGAGCACTAATCCAATTAGCTGGGAAGCAAGTGAAATCTGTCATTTTAGCTCCAGTCACCTGTGATGGGGAATCAAGGGAAGGAGAGGCAATGACTGTTATGGGATTTACGACCTGGATGATGCCGAACTGTTTATGCAGAAATTTGTAAATCAGTCTTCCAAAATGCTGTGGGGCTGCTTACTTGCATATGTACGCCAACAGGAAAATCCCCCCACCACGCTCATGGCATTGATAAGACCACTGTGTCCTATAGTTAGTCTTGAGATGAGAGTTATTTTAAACACTGGGAATGATCAAGAATAAATAACTTGGCTGCTGTTAGAAACCAGAACAAAATTTTAATTTGAAGAATTAGGATTTTCTTGGGATTTTAAATCTAGCATAATCAATTTTTAATCTGTAGTACTGACTGAAAACACAAGTAATTCCTTGAGATGACCTTGTGGACTTCAAAGGTGATCGTGCGGTCAGAAAAGGTGTTTTTGGACAGAGTGTCCCTAGTTGTCCTTGAATGTGTCATGGGTCAGAGGTTCGACCTCAATGTCTCACTCCATTGCCTCTCATCTGACCCCTGTTTGTGGCCTCAGGTGGATGGTCAGGTTCTTGGCTCAGTGCCAATCCATTATTCTCTGTAAATATGTCCTGGATTGCAAAACACCTGCCCCTGGTTGCCCTTGGCAGTTAGACATCTATGTGGCTGGCGGCTAGCATATTTCTTGGAATGCTTCCCCATTCTGCCAGATGGTCCTAATATTGGCAGTCTGCACGCACAACGGTGTGGGTGACAGTAAATTTAGAAGTCAGTAGGTGTTCATTTTGTTATTGCAAGGAGACCGTCACCTAGGTTTTGGGTGTTTCTATATCATTCAGTAACCTGCGTGTGAGCAGAACCCTATCCACAGTCTGCCAGTGTCGATCCCTGCAGCGAGGCGATCGCTACCCTTTGACCCCCCCCCCATTGCAGTATCATGACGATCGCACTGCCTCTCTCTCTCACTGGTGTTTGGAAGATGAGGAATCTTGTCATAATGAGGAAAACAGAGAGAACGTAGGCTGGCTGGTGACTCCTCACCTCCCGGCTGTGCGGAGATACAGGTGTGAAGATAGCCTGGGTCACTGCTCTTAATTGTGGCCGTGTGGCATATGTTTGTGTGTGTGTGACTGTGTGAGCAAAACAAGATCGAGAACTGAAAGAGAACACGATTGTGAGATTTATCGGTTGCTTTAGTATTATACTGCGTTTCTATGGTTTCAGAGAAAGCGTAAGCAGTGGTTGCAGCTTATAGAACCCAACCATGGTTTGAAAAACGTCAGTTTCATTCATTTATGGTCACAAGCCTGCTATCTGGCAGTTGCATGCAGTAGGAGCATTAATACGAGAAACCACTCAGTACCTTTACAAAAAACTATGACCTCACTGAATATTCCAAAAAATGTCAGATGTCAAACGCCCATAAGGAATAGGGAGCTTTCGTTGAAGAAGAACACCACTTTTTGCCCAGAACTGTTTAATCAGAAGGACTCTCTTATTCTGCATATCACATATTCAAGAGCAAGCCAGCGTCATTGCCTTCAAAAGGACGCCTCCGACTTCAAAGAAAGCTCTTGTAAAGCCTGCCTCCTTTTGAATGACTTTCCTCCTCTGTGTTATGTCAAGGACAGGACAGACCTGCCAGCTGTGTTTATCTGGGACATACCTCCCTCCGTCTGCCAATAGAAAGTGTTTGGAGATAGGGGAAGGGATGACAACGAACAAACTCATTCAGACAGCCCCCCCCCCCCCTCTGCTGCCAATGTGAATTGCCCTTCCCCTTGACTGGAGATACTTTGGTAATTACTATTGCCGGAGAGCACAAATCAATCAAGCAAATGTGCAATCAAAGGTTAAAATGGTACATTAAGAAAATTCTGATGATATTTTGTTAGCATTAGCACCTATCTTAATATCCCTGCATAATGTGGCCCTCTTGTCACTGTGTCCTTGCTCCTTCAGTATAATCACCATCTTGTCCTGTCTGTGGGAGGATAGTTCAGAAAGATTCTGTATGATTCTTTTTGTTATTCCCATTGCTTTCTGAGCACAATCCTTCCGAAGCATAGAATGTACTATGAATAAACAATCGAATCAGACGTCTATCAATGAGACTTGGTAAACATTTTATAATGCGTTGAATGTTGAATATTTGCTCCTCAGTTTTGTCTCTTTTAAATTTCACTGCGATGAATATAGACACAAATAAAGGGGGTACCTCAATATTTGATAGCTGCCCCACTGTGTATGAATCTTTCAGCAGAGGTACAATCCATGTCAGCAGCCCATTGAATTATTGAGACTATGGAAGGAGAAGTGAGCGGTGAGGCAGACAGAGCAAAGGGCTGATGATGAGTAGACAGCCAGGTCAGGTAATGCAAATAATGAAGAAAGGCAGTTGATAAAAGCGTATTCTTCAACATCACTTTTACACTCCATATTATTGGGCTGGAATTCTGCAATCGTTTCTATTTTTAAATTGTATTGCTCGTGTGATTAGATAACTACTGACCTAATTAGCCACTTACAGTACTTGATGGTCATAAACCAATTATCCAGAGCTGTAATTAGGAGGCTGATTCACAGAATAATGAAGATGATTCCTTAAGTTTCTGTATGCAGTCAAGCGGTTATATAGAACTTGCCAGTGTTGCCTGAACAGTTTTGGTGCTTTACAGAGGGTAGTAGCTTGTTTTATTGCTGCATGGAGGGAAGCACTCTTCCATATCTCACCAGGGAGTGTCACGAGAGGCCTGAAATAATCCAATGTAACCTCAAACCGCAGTCTTACACTCCAGACGTCTGGCATACAACACTTCCCTTTAAGTCAAGTGAAAACAGTTTATATCATCCAACCTGAATATTGTCAATCAATAATACTTAAGTTCTTGATTGTCTACGTTTTTGAAGTGCAGATGCTTGCTCACAAGCACACTGACTTTAGCCTTTTAAATGCAAAATATATGTTCTGGAACTTACAAAATGGTTGTTTTGACTTTTGTAATTTTATAAAGGCTTTTATTTTTGTCATAATCACATTCAATCAGATACAAATCCATGACGCAATATAATATAGTCATTAGTTAGAAGAATTTCACAGCTACACTTCTTTAGATGAAAATTAGCTGATACATCTCCGTTATGACTCAGAACGCTTCGTAACTTGCAGCTACAGTCATGGCACATCCTATCAGCATCTGCAATTGGATGATCTTTTCACTTAACATGACTAATTATAATTCTCAACATGACTAATTTAATTGAACATAAATTGCTATGTTGCTCCTCGGGCATAAAACTCCATTTATTTTAAACCTCATACATTTAAAATTAATCCTGCATGTCTTCTTTAGAGATAACTTTAAGAAAAATTTAGTTGTGGGAAGAAGGTATCTGTAGAGATTTCTCACATACAAGTATGCTCATCAAATTACTTCCAAAGTAGTCTCTAGCTTTCTAGGAACTCAAAAGTTGAATCTCACAGTCAACATAAAATAAATATATTTCTCATTACAACCTTTATTTTAAATCTACAATACACTTAAATATGTTGCTTCATTGAAACAGCTTCAATATATAACACCATCACTCCATATTTACACAAAAAAAAATACAAGCACACCTGACGAAACCTGGAAAATCTAAAATATCAACAACAAAAATGTCAGGTAACCCTAACCCTAACACAGCTAATCAAACATTACTTTAGCACGGCTATCGTAACGTAATATCTATCCCAAGAATGATTATTTTGCTTGGAAAAGGAAAGAAAGCGGGATGAACAGCTGTGGGGAGATGGAGTGATCCTGAAACACATTGCAATCTGGCATCAGTAATCTCGGTCCTAATGTTAACGGCCGGTCTTTTCTGATAAAGAAACAGAGTTATCAAACCATTTCCTATTGCTGTTGCCTCGGTGACAGGAAGGCCTTGGAGGGGTTAGGAAAGGCCATGTGATAACGCTAAGCTTAAGAATAATGTTCCAATGTCTACATTCACCTTTAGCGATTGTGTAGAGGTATTAGAAATGTGTACAAAAATCGCTGTACATGCTGTACTCAATTGCTTACAAAATTTGCATATGTATTCCATATCTCAAAAGAAAAATAGCTGTGTACAGTATGCTTGTATTACAACCACTACAGTAGATTACAGCTCATACTTTAAGTATTGTATATACTGTATCTACAACATGCACATGTTTGCTTACCTAATGAAATGTCTGCCAGTACCATGTGATATGTACCATATCGAAACCGAAGCCTTAACCAAAGAAATTAAATTTGATCTTGCTAAGTCTTTTCATAAAACATAATTATTTATGGTCTGGATGTGTGGGAGTCATGGAGAGCATAACACATAATAAACAAATATGAGTGTGGCACTTTAATTAACTTCATCTACCATGTACACTTAGAGGTTAGAGAGGAAATGAGGCAATCCAAACACAAGTAATCATTGGGCGGACTGTTATAAAGAGGCAGAAACACCATGCATCTCCTGTCAATTCTAGTAATTATCTTTGTTTATTATTCAAATGGTAAAATAAATAAGTTTAAACAGTTAACAAAATTTACTTGAATCCCTGCATTGCAGCCAAAAGCACTATTACTCTTACTTTTTCACATCCTGTTGCTACTACAGCTGTGATCAAGTATACATGTTTATGATTTTTTTGATCTCTTCTTCTCTTCTAAACAAAACTATTTAGTGGAGCACCCCCCCCCCCCCCCCCCCACGATAAGCTGATGACCCTTGTAATGACAAGCAACAGAGAGAATGTTTGGACCGCCCCAAGTAAATATTTTTTTGTAATACAGTAGCCTATATATACATTTTGAGTCAAAAGTACAAAATCTATTTACCTTCCTCATTCAAGTCTGGAATAATGTTTTTATACTGAATTCATATTTAATTTCAAGCACAATTGGTTGTTTAGGAATGGGTGCTGGTGCAAAACTATATTTACTGAATCTAAGAATGTACAACACCTAGCATCATAATGACTGTTTTTCAAATTGCTTACACACGATTGCTGAAATTTTTGCAAAATTTCTCAAATCTCAACACACAAAACATAAAGAATCTCTTGCGAAAGCAATCACTTCAAACTATTATAACCCTTACAAAACTTTGTTGTTTTATTTTGCAGAAAAACAGGGCTCATCAAATGAATAAACACAAGAAGCACCAACTACACACTGATATGACAAATGAAAACGCCATTGCATTGTCAATGTGCAGTGCACAGCAGTCTGCTGTAAAAGTTTGACATGTAGTAGTAGTACTCTCACATACGTGTATGTACCCAAAGTGTTATAGATTTTCAAAACTGAGTGTTAAACAGATGCACTTTTAGTTCTACTGACTTGGTCTAAAGACTAGGTACACACGTTTATGTTTTCAGTGATTGTGATCGAGACTCAGTTTACTGTAAGTGTGTACGCAATTCATTTTTTTTCGATTGCCTAGGCACTATCTTTGAAACTATAGGCAATGATTTTTGTTTACAACATTTTATAAATCATTTACAACATTTTTACTAGTTAAGTCATTGAAGCAAAAATAAGTTTGACTGTCAATGTCAGAGCTATGTTAAGTAAACGTAGTGACAGACACCTCAGCTTTTGACAGTAGCCATTTCTTACCTGAATTTAAGAGACAACATAAAAGAACAAGCTTGCTTTATATTGCTGAACAAAGCCAAGCTAGTGGGGGGATTGACATTTACAAGCTTCTTTAATGGTAGACGCATTTTATCGCTGTGAAATGTTTCTTGTTGCACGTTCCGAACTGTCAAATATAGTCAAAGATAATTTGAGTGCTTGCACGCTCGCTCATATTAACACATGCCATCATGAGATTGAAGAGGGGTAGCATTATTAGTACAAAATAATAATAATAATAATAGACAAGCAATTTTTTTTTTTTTTTACAAATGTAGCCTATGCAGGGCCTAATCCGGCAATCAATCACAGTATTTTTAAGTACCTGTATGTAACTTGATTAGTCTTTTTTTGTGTAACTGTAACTAAACAGATTACAATTACTTTTTCTGAATTTGAATGACGTAACGCCTTTCACATATGTTTCGTTACTCGCTAAACCTGTATGAATAAAAGACACTCAGCAACTTTGTTCCATATAATGTACAGGACAAGACCACACACTGGATTTATTTAGCACTTTGGCAATGGCTAGAATTTGTATTATATGATTGAATAGTCAGGCAACAGGTATAATTTCAAGATGCTAATTGTAATGGCAAGGCTTATGCAAAATCACTTCATTGCTTTGCCAGATATTTCTGCAGCATTTGATACACAAACAAATAATTCCAGTCATTCAGTAATGGACAATTCCTAAGGCCATAGACCCAATTAAGCAGTGCTTTTGATGTAAGCTCCACAAGAATGTTACACAATGAACAAGCCATAGGCAATTCATCTCAAGTTATGAAAATAGCATTATTCCTACTTTTCTGTTTAATAGGCCTTGAAAGCTCCCATTTCAAATTTTGCTTGTATTTTGTTTTTCTTTCTTTTTTTTTTTTACTAGAGATTAAGTTTTGCCAGGTCAAATGTATAATGAGTTTTTTTAAGGCAATCAAGCCAAGAGCAAGGTATTTTCTGAAGTTTATTGAGCTTGAAGAACACGCAGCGCTTACAAAGTAGCAATTAGCTCAGCAATAATGCATGACAAATGACAATCACATGCAGATGCAGTAAGGTTTCACTAAAACTCTCACTCACTCATTGTGGTTCGATGTTCACTTGTTCTTTCTCAAATTAAGTATATTTTCTGCAAATGCTTGGAAATGTGTGCAACATTTTCCATCTCTGTGAATACATGTTTTAACAAATGAGGCATAATATTAGGTAACTGGAGGCAGTTACCCAGTGCTGAGTTAAAGATCTATGGATGACCGAACAAGTCATGAGTGCAAACTTCTCAACTTACCCATTAAAACATGTCTGACACACACCATGATTTGTTCGGTGTCACAGCATCAAGTTAAGCATGCTCTCCTTAAAATAACTTGGCTCTGTTAACATATTAAAGTGAAAATACCCGTAGAGGCTGCTGGAAAAATGAAAGATGACTCACTCAATAACACGGTTTTGACCATAGCCAATGCTACGACGATGAGCACTAGAAGCACAGCAGAAACCAATGCAATCATAGGTAAAGGTCACCACATCTGCCCATGGCTGGTGAAAGGTAATGGGCCTGAGAGTACACCAAAGTAAGAAAATGGTGCTTAAGTAGGGAGAAGCAGGAGCATCTCATTGACCTGTACTTTTTAAGAAGTCTGGCAAGCCGAATGAAGTCATGCGACTGGACACAAACCAAAGTCCGCAGGACATCAACAACTCCAGCACTGAGGCGACACAGGCAAGCACTGAAAGATAAGGGGATATGGTTAAAAACATTAAAGGAGAAGATCAGTGGCCAAAGAATCAAAGTCAAGTGGCCACCGGCCACCGAAAACAAGTTTTGGGACATAGACCTAAAAGAGACACTTGAGCAGCAGAGAGGCACAGTTGAAAGGAAGATAGAGAAAATAGGGGATATCATATATGACAAAGGAAAAAAAGAGATTTGGACTGTCGCTGAAGCGTTTAAAAAAAGCAGATGTATACAGAAAGATCAATGAGGCAACAAGAGATCAACAAGCTAATAAAATAAGGAGGCAATGGAAAAAGCATTTGGAATAGAAATGTTAAGCGTTAGAGACATGCATGACAATTTAAAGAGTCGGCTGTCAACATTTAGGAGAGCAGAGAACCGACAGAAAAACTGAAAGAATAAAGCACAAGCGAGGATTAAATTTGACAAAGACTCTTTCAAGTTAACTAAGTCCTTGTTCAATAAAGAAGGATGGAATGCTTAAAACAACCAAATAGGAACTGGAGAACCACCTAAAGGGAACTGCATTCAAATTAGAAACTCCACGAGCCATTTCACCAATTGAGGAACCTGTAAACAATGTAAACAATGATGGTCAAAATTAACTCCTTCCGAAAGACAGAAATTTGTGATAAATCTGATACGTAAGAAGGAGGAAGCAGCAAGGAGTGCCAAAACAAAAGTAATGGATGAATTAGGAAGATTGTAGAACAGTGAAATATTATTTTGAACGACTTGTGGGTAATGGAATCTACAGTAATTAGCTTTATTAGGGCAATCTATAATGTACTACCAAGACCTACACATCTTAGCCAGTGGGTAGGTGAGGATGCAACATGTCCCATCTGTGGTGGGACAACTAATCTCTTGCAAGACTAGCCTTACTCAAGGAAGATATACCTGGTGCCACAATCAGGTACTAAAGTGCTTGGCGGCAGCAATAGAGCATAGGCGGTCAATGGTTAATTCCCGGCCCACTGGAGCAGAAGGTGACAGCACAACATCAACTTTGTCAGGGAAGGAGTTCAGGGAAGGAAGATATATAGGCACAAAGCTCAGGGCAGCTGAGGAGGCTTGTGATTGAAAAATGCTTGCAGATGTTGACCATCAATTGAGAGTACCAAGACCAAATCTATTATGCTGGTCTAACACACAGCAAACTGTATACTTTGTAGAGTCCCATGGGAAGAAGCGATAGACAAGGCATTTAAAACAAAAACTCAAAAAAGCTATAGCGAATTAGCAGCTGAGGCAGAACAGTGAGGTTGAAGAACAAAGAGGTGTCCTGTGGAAGTTAAATGCCCTAGACTTGTGTCCATATCAACAGCCAAACTACTTAAGGAAATAGGGATCTGCTGCAAAGAATTGTGCCAGACCTGAAAAGCTGTGTCAAATACAGCAGGAAGATGTTGCCAGTGGCTGTTGCTATAATGGAAGGATCCATTATGGGCGCAAAAGTAAAAAAAAACATCAACCAAAATAAAAGTGGTTTAATCTCAAGACAAAGGTAGTAAGGTCTTCGTTCCTCAAGGGTCATGTTCCAAGCTCAAATTAAAGAAACATCCGTGATGGAAAGGGCCCACTTGGAAAGCACAATGACATCTCTGCTGTCAACCCAAATCCATTCTAGATGAAGTGTTCATCTTGGATTGTGGCACAGTGGATATTGCAACACCATATTCTGTGTATTTTAAAATGTTTACAGATGTGAATGTTCTTTATGAACAACCCTCTTGGTACAGTGAAGTCAGCCGGCTATACCGGCCAATTGAGCAGCAAACACTTGGAAAGCTATGGTGCCGAGTACGCAAGCTGGATTAAACATGAGCTTCTCACAGGTGATACTTAAAGTTGGTTTTGTCTCATATAAGAGTGTGAGGTTTAGAGAAAGTAGCTCTAAAGAGAAGGTTTGACAGGTTGACTAAATTCAGACAGTCAGATGGAATTTAGTCATGTTTGAGTGCACACTCACTTTCATGCCAATTGAAACCCCACAGGTCTACTAAATATGATTGACCCCCGACTATTCGATGTACGGTCATCATTCCCTGCCAGTTAGAAATCAGTGCTGAGTGCTCTGATTTGATTGCAGTCTGTCTTCATAGGCTTTTGTTAGACAGGGCCACCATCATAATGTCACAGTCAAGTCTCTTCGGTCCACACGCTGCTATTCTAAAGACATGAATGAGGTTAACACGATTCAATAGCTGTTTTTTTTTTATAGCCCAGAACAGTGCTTAAAATTTGAAGGTAATTGTTAAAAAAAGACCTTGTCCACTTTCTCCCACTCTACACTACATTACCCAGAGTGGCTGCACAGATAGATGTGGGATCAGTTGGTCTTATTAAATGCTAGAAGTGCAGAAGGTTTGACTTTTGGACCACTAAAATACTGTAGATACTTTCCATGTATATCCTATTCTCTGTGGCGTTATACGTTTTGGGGTTGCAACTATGCAAAGATTTTCAGACAAGAAAGAGAAAATTGTTATGTTCATCAAATATAGCAGAATGCAGAAACACAATAATTGTAGATGCTTACCTCCATGTCCATCATATTAGTGAAATTCCCTATAAGCAGCACACTAAACACTGATGAATCAAAACAGGGGTTCTTGCATGTACAGTTGCATTTAAGTACAATACTGAATACTGATTTATGGTATTTCGGTTTAAATGAAATGCAGTGCCTAAAAGGATAAAACTTATATGATCTACAGCTATACTTGCACGACCACAAAACTATACTTGTCAAGTGCAGATGAGATTACGGAGGTAATCTAAGAGCATAAGCACAACACATGGTTCCTTTACAATGTGCACCTTAAGTCTGGGTAAGAAACCCCATCACCCCCACACATCTTAGTGTTTGTAAGCATTGCATTTGATACAATCTGGTAAATGAATGTTTGTCTGCGCACGCTAAGCACTGCTCCAGTCTCCTGTGTGTCCCTTGATGGTATCACCATGTTACAAGCTGATTTTCACAAAGGCCTTTTTACAAGACTCTCCTGTACTGTGATGCTCTTTACTCGTGCATCTAAAGGCGTGCATGTCAACATCAAAAGGCAGTGAGATTGGACCCTCGACAAGGAGGGTGATTCAGTAGGACCAAAGATATTGAAATTGATGGTGGAAAACGCAGTGTACACAAAAAGTACGAAAAAATTGACAAGTTCACAATGGGAAATAGCTAAAAATATAGGAATGGTAGTCCAAGCATAAAAGAGAAACGAAAGAGGGGTACAAATGGTAAGTAGAAGTGAGACACAAAATGTATTTGTGATTGCAGGTTGTTGCTTTTCTATGGTTGGTTAGTCAAGTTGCTTCCATTAGCATGTCTAGTTCTGTGGAAATTGATAGGGTTATCAGAGGCTTTTTCTGTTCCACCCATCTGCAACAACAGCTGTTAAGGCTCACAGATTAAACATGATAACAAGATAGAAAAAAGGCAACAGTGGAAAGGCTTTACTTGCTTATATTATGTGTGATTTTTGTACAAAGGACGAAATGCAAAAAAAAAAAATCTTTCTTTCAACATTTTAGTATTCAAACCCTGAACAGACAAACTGGACAATTTTCTCTCCCATCTTTTGTATGTAGTCATTCTAATCATAATGATGCCCCCCCTCTGCAGAAAAAGGATAAAGGCCTGATGTTTGTTTGTCCGTTCCACAAATCACAATAAGGATTTCAGACTTTACACATCAAACATTCCCTGTCGAGAGCCATTTTCAAATTGTGTTTACTTTATACTATACCGTTCCTGTACACTTGACTAAATAATTTCTCATGCTATCTTATTTTATGGACCATAATAGAGATTTAGTCTATAGTTTATTTTGCCATGTGTAGTGTCATTTACACACTGTGTATGATATACAGAATACTGTATGAAAGTACATTGGAATGCAAACAAAAGGGCTAATTTCTATCAAGATTATAGCTAAAAGAAACATTCACTCTATGTACAGTATTTACAACACAGTATGAAACAGTTTATATAGTATATGTGACAATTCAAACGATTGACCTGATCTGAAAAACTCTATAAAAGAAACAATAATTAAATAATACAAAAACCTCATATTACATGAACAGAATTGAGAAAATATTGAAGTAAATATATACATTTTTTGTTGTTTTTTGTTAATGTAACTGTATGTACAAAGAGAATGTAGCTAAAAGAGCACCAGTTATCCAGGAAATACATCACGTTAATATCCCTCACTGCACAAGAACAGACAATTGATAGTGCCCAGGGTGTGTTGAAGATGTTTACAATGTTCACTTGTCACTGTTTCATATAGGCCAGACCAAACGGTGACAAAGCCTCGAGCTACAGAGAAAAGCCCTTGAAACTGTGCCGGTTTGTATTTCATTAGTGAGTTGTTGTGAGGTGGCTGGGTGGCTGCTGTATACCTTTCATCTGACAATGTACAATGCATAAGGTGCCCTTGAGATTGTTCCAAAAATCGCTGCAGTGTCTGCGCCACAGGAATTCTTAGCATAAAAATAAAGATCCTGTGATCAAGGGAACTCCCAGGATATTTCACTGGCGTAAACATAGTTTCAGGTACAATGTCTTACATGACATCTGAGCGCGCGCATACTTTCAAGCTGCCTTTAAGTTCTGGTGAAGTGGGAGTGAGTTTTTGTGTGTGTGTGCGTGTGTGTGTGTGTGTGTGTGTGTGTGTGTGTGTGTGTTGTGGTTTGTTTTACATGGTTGTGTGTTTATTCAACACAGTGAATAAAAAAAATCTAAGACAGAATGACTGTTAAAGGAAACCAATTATACACACATTACAGGCACACACACACACACACACACACACACACACACCTATCCACAACTCGTATCCTCATACCGCAGGACCTCGGAGGGGGTAGCAGCGTGTGGGAGGCTGAAAGACAGAGCTCTGATATTGGAAATGAGAGCGAAAGGCAATTTAACTATGAACTCACCCTGAAAGAACCTTCAGTCTGTCAATCACTCGGCCCACCGCCTTCAGAGGGCCTATGTTGGCCACGGTGAATTCAAAGTCTGACGCTTAGCATCCGGCTCTAGCCCTGTAATGAGATCTCTGGGCAATCTGATTGAATTATTCTGCTGGTATTCAGAGGGCTGGAGCCTCCGGCCTTGACACTCCTCCATGATAGTGGCTGGCGGCAGAGAGTAATCTGCACGTAGGATGACAGGATAATACAAGGATGACGATGATCTTAATTAGGATGGCGATAATGGGGCGATGAGAATTATGATATTAATGATGATGGTGATGCTAATGAGGACGATGTTGATTATGGTGAGGATGATGGTGGTTATGGTGATGATGGTGATGGTGATGATGTTGATTATGATGGTGACGACAATGATGTTGATGATGACGATAACAATGATGATTAAAACTCTAACAACTCTGGGTCCTGCATGTTTTATATTTGTTGGCTGAGATCAAGTTTAATTGCCCAAGATTCTTTTCTTACTATATTTAGGAAAAATCCAAGACCGTTACTACTGTTACTTTTCTTCTTTCACATTTGTAGAAGATCAGTCCTCCCCTTCATTACAAACCCTGTTACCACGGTCCTTATTACTAATTTTAATGAGCCTCAGGAGACGAGACGATAAAAGTGTAAAGGTAATATCTTCCTAATGTTAAATGCAGTGCTTAAACTGAAGGGTATTCAACACCCATCTTTGCAATTAAAATATAAAACATAGGTAGTCTCAAAAAATGCAAATGAGTGGTGGCTTACACACAACAGTAATCAACGATAAATAACACAGCTGTTTCAAAGACTGGGCCTGCACACTAGAAAAAGGTTTTTGCCACTTTAATTGGAGTAAATGAATGATTTAGCAGAGCATAAGCTGACTCAAAGCACCCCCTGAAACTAATCTTTATCGAGCCATGCACTGATAGAGGCGAAAGTAAAGGCAAACAAATGAATGGATGTAAAAATTTAGATGCACTTGAAGTTGGATGCATTTTCCCTTTCAACCCAGGTCTATATAGCTTTAAATCTGACTAGTCCTATGGCAATGTAAAGATGTAAAGAACATGTACAACAGCCTTTGAGCGAATTGAAAGAGCTGCCATGTGCTGCAAACTCTGCCACCATGCTGACAATGACTTTCTCGCGGATACAAAGGAAGACAGTGGTGCCTGGCACCAACCCCTAACACAAAACGTAATATTTTGTCAAGACACAAAGCACACATTGTCTGTGGTCCTGTGCCAGGAAGTTAACGGGTGTTGCAGACTTAACAGAATATTTATGAAAGGCCATGACCCTTGGCTGTCCACACATTTTGTAAAGCTACCTCACAGAATTGTGCCAGCATTTTAAACAGATACCGTCCAGAACATCCCCATTCCATGATTATTTATGTATGTTTTGTGTTAATATATGTACTTTCTATTATCACTATTTTAAAATGAATTGATATTTCTAAATGCCTATACACACTTTATAAAGTTTATTTTCATGAACTATTTGATGAGTTAGCTATTAAGTTTGTGAGTGAGCAAGTATGATTGGGTGAATGCATAAAGATGAAGATGATCGACTGAAAGACTAACTAGATGTGATATTGCTCTCAGCTTTGCCTTAGCTAACAAATATACTATTTATAAGGTCATGTATGAGGAACAAAGTACTACTCTACATGGATTTAGCTGTGGATTTAAACACTCAACCATCAGCCATGCACCCACTCTAGAGTCTAGAAGTAACTGGAAACTATAATTGCTTTCCGAATCGGCTTCTGTGTCCAATGTCTGACCCAATTAGTTTCATAATTTTGTTCGTCAGAATACAGTATCGCCATCTCTTTTGACTCGATAATCTATCACATCTTTGAAACTCATATCTGCAGTCGATTTCATTTGCATTAGTAATGTGTCAGACTGTGTGATTACCTAATTATGTTTGCATTCTCTACTAATGCGGTTGCCAGCTGTCTTTTCTGTGCTTCCATTTAAACGGCAGAGCTGGAAAGTAGCTGATGATAAAATGATTACCCTCCCTCTTCTTTAGCCGGGTGCATGGCTCTGTCAATAATAAACAAAGGAACAACTTGAAATAGAAGGTTACACAGGATTAGAAAATCCTTAAACACATGGCAGCAGTAGGTAGTAAGGTTGGAAATTGAGCAAAAAACGAAATCCTAGCAGTTAGACACACACCAAAAGAACACTCAAAGGATTTCTAAATGTCGGATTCAGTTAAAAAAAAAGAAATAAAGAAGGTTATTGTCATTTCCCATGGCTACAATAGTATTTATTGAAATTTGATTTAAAAATGCTATATTGGGCTATTACGGCTTTTGGTTCTTTTAGGCCATCCCTAAGCACCTCAATTTCCTCTAATGCCAAAACCAGAAGGGGAAATCAATGTGCTAAGTCGTGTTTACCTGTACTCATGCCACCGGATCAGCTGAAGCCAGTTGCAAAATGTCAACAAGCTATTTGGGTTTCAAAAGAAAGTGGCCTGGATATGAATTCAAATGTGCGAAATATAATATGTGGTCTTGATTTTTTTTTATGTTATTTGTTTAGACCAAAATGAGCAAAAATAGTACAAATATTATCAAGCCTCATCAGAGTAATCCCAACAAATATACATACATATAGACAAGAAGACAGGCAGACTCCGACAGACACAGACACAGACAGAGATTTAGTGGAGATGGCTCAATGAGTTGGCATGCCATGATTTGACCCTGAGGAACTTCCTCTTAGTAGCTTACCTCTCTTCGTGAGTGAACACCCGTATTTTATCATGGCGGTGGACACCGGAAATTGAGGTCGGGATCCTCGTGAGCAGATAAGTCAAAATGAGAGATATCTTTCTTTGGCAGTACCACTTTTTTGTTTCAGCTCAGTAATAGCCAGAACAAGACCAACATTTTGTTACATTTTGTGTTGCTGGGATTCCCAGAACTGCAGTCATTACATATAATAGAAAATGCAAAAACTGCTCGAACTGAAATAATTTAAGCAGATAACTAGTAGTATCCAATATTGTTGAAATATAGGCCCTATCACATTTGAGTTCACAATCTTCCATGTTTCAAATAAGACATACAATAATGTGCTTTTATCTTGTGTTAATTTTAGTGTAACCTATTGCATTATTTGTTTTACCTCAGTATTCCCAATATGGCATCATGTAGGTGAGAGGTACGTATATTAAGAAACAGCAACTTACAATATGAATGGAACTCATAGATGCACACACTATAAGGCACACTGTTAGCCACTGGAACAGTCAAGGCCACAGAGATTTTTTTTTGTATTTTATAAGACATTGTATACCCAGTGTTTGGTGAGATATAGAGGTTGTGAAATTGCAATTTGATGAGTCGATCATTATCAGCAGTGAGGTGAACAATTTTGACAGGGCCGGGTTAAGACCGGCACGGCTCTGTGGAGACACATCGTGTGTGACATTGTCTGACACACCGAGATGACAATGTGTGACAAGAACCTCAGCAAAACGTCAACGTGTCATAACAGCATAAAGAGGGCTGGACAGACTAATGGCAGTTTTTACCTTAATCTTCATTGATGGTCAAATTCATTATTCACCAGAACAGCAATGCAATAAAAGTCTTAGTTAATGTTTACTAACTTAACTGTACATTCAGAAAGTATTCAGACCCTTTCACTTTTCCATATTTTCGTTACATTACAGACTTTTTCTAAATGGATAATATATATATAAAAAAAGGTTAATAATAACCTTTATTTAATAAAGGTTAAATAAAAAAAGAATTACAAAACACCCCATTGTGAAAAAGTTAAAACAACTTTGTAGAAATTGTAGAATTTGTGCAAATAAAAAAATTAAAAAACTGAAATATCACATTTACTTTACGTATTACTAAAAGTATTCAGAGCTCAGGGGCATCCTGTTCTAAAATTTCCCAAAAGCTTGTAGCGTCATAAGAAGACAAACGTTTTTGCACACATTTGCACACATATCTACAAATCTGTTTTTGCTTTGTCATTTTGGGGGGTTGTGTGTAGATTAAGTTTGATCCATTTTAGAATAAGGCTTTAACGTAACAAAGAATTGGTAAAGTGAAGGGATTTGATAGCACTGTGCTTCCATACCATATAAATGCTAACTGTTGTTTAGCATGTGGTAAAAGCATGACACAAGGCTATTGTAGTAGTCTTAACACTGACGTTGAATCATTCTGGTTTGGTACATGCTCAAACCAGCTGAGCCCAGCAGGACCCGCTTGGGTCTGACCCAGCTGGGGGAAAGTCCTGTGTAATCGGGCCTCTGAGGTAGTGAACGGAGGACGTTATCTGCTTCACTGCCTCTGTTTTTTTCTTTGCAGCATCTGGAGGCCTAGACCACCTGCTCTGCAGGGTCTAGCCCTCATCGTCCCCAGCCTCGTCTGTTTGTATGCTGCTCTGTTTGTGGTATTCTCAGTCGCAAGTTGCTAAGCAATTTCAGATGTGCTCCTTGGAAGCATGGTTCATTCTTTCCCTTTGTACTCTTTGATCATATCCATGACAATGTTTTGTTTCCAAACTAAAAGAGCTATGAAAAAGTAACATTACTGTTTGTGACCTACGAATCTTAACCTTTTGTTATATTTCATACTCGGAACAGAACATACTATGCCATACAAAACAGACCTTCAGAATAATAAGACAGGAAATATAGTATCTTAGTGAAACAAAAAACCAGTCTAAGACATGAGGCACCACGCCACCGCTATTTCAGAGTCGTTGACAGTCTGTTTCAGCCCAACGAGTGTCATCTACAAATTATTTATTTTTAACCCCTAAATGATGTCTCGCAACACAGGAGGACATGAGGCTTTCACCGTCTCTGTCAAAACGAGTTAGATCTTCTTACTGCAAGTAGAATCAGGGGTGCTTAGTTTTATTTTCGGAAACATTTATAACCCTCTCTGAGGTGGAACAGGGCATTCTGAGGTGAATTCTGTCAAATATCCTACATTTCCACATCAGTCAACAGTACTGATTGTGAATAATACTGCAGCTGTCAACTTCGTAAATGACTGTGTGCTCTCCCCTGGGACCTAATGCAAGTATTTCACGCTAATACAGATTTTGCGGGAGGAAAATGTGATACACTGAGAAAGCTAGGTACTGTGTGATGGAAAATCTTGTCCACTCCAAGCGAGACAGATTATTTTCTAAACTGACATTCAGTTTGATCTTGGTAAGGATGCTGCTGAAATAGCCCGTGAAATTGATTCCATGAAGGGAATCATGATCTAATCTTGTTTACCAAAACAACAAGATACATTTTACCGAGGAAAACACACATTTACAAAAAACAATAGTACTAGCATGACATCTCATCTGGCTGAGGTGTCTGGTTTCCGATTCAGTATGCAATTGTACAAAGTAGAACGAAACATGAAAAAAAAACATCAACAACAATTTAAATTACAAATACGTTGCATTTATACATATATAATATATTACTCATTCTGTGAAAAAGCATTTTTATATTGGTGTGGTCAGTTCTTACAGTAAAACAAATCTCACACGTAAAGCTACCCTTAATGAAGAAATAGCACAAAACATGAGCACCTATTTACTTGATCAAATGACGTTATAAAAACATTACTCTCCTGCTGAGAAAGTAATTGCACCCGCATAGATTTTGTGACAGATTACATCACCATTAGATGCAGTAGCAGTGACCACATGTGAACTGGAGTTACGGATCGATCACTGACACCTCTGGTGTCCTCGTGGTGCATTCCTCCATGTAGAACTGCTTCAACTCAGTAACATTTGAGGGTTTCCGATTCTGCCCCAACATCTTAATGGGGGATTAACATACGGACAATGGTCATTAACTATTCCCATGCACGGAAATCCGACTTCGGTCTCAGTCATAATTGTTGCACCATTAACTTAACTCCTTGAAATGTGAGCGCTTTTAACGACCAACTGCAATTTTGGTTTGGGTTTTATGACTTCAAATTGACATCAAACAACACTGACTACAGACAAATCATCTTGAATGGTTTCACTGGAATCAATGGATCTCAACGTTTCATTTGCAATACCAATCAGAGCTGTTACAACTGGCTCAAGGCAGACATGATTACACAGGTCCGTTTCAAAAGCAACCATGGTGTTATTTTAAACTCCACTAAACAAAAGATAAGATTCACATGTGGTGTGTAATTCAGTCTGAAGGAGATGTTGGATGTGTGAAACAGTGCTGTGTCTGTGTCGTAGAAACACAAAAGGCAAAGCCGAACCCAAATTCAAAAGTAAAGAAAGCCGCACGACATCAGTCAGTAGGGAGAGAGAGACCAGACTGTTCTTTGGCAACAATCTGAAACCAAGCCACATCAATACTCAACTCAACCAACCGTCTTCTCCACAACGCCTAAACCGTAAAAGAAGAGGAGACACAGGAAAGGCAGCAAGTGCGGCAAGAGAGAGACCAGACTGTTCTCTGGCACTGGTTAAAATAGGCCCCAGGACAGCTCAGACCAATCCGCACCAATCCTCCAATCAACTAATCGTCTTCTCCACAGCTCCTTAACAGGAAAACGGACGGAGACAGGAAAGGCAGCAAGTGCCACGACCGTAGCCGTGACAGAGCGTAATGGGTCATCTTAAGTGGCTCCACATAATTGACATATAAAAGCTCTATAGACAGGTCCTATTCTTCAGATATGGGTTTAATTGACCAGAATATGATTACTAAAAGAGAGATCCCTTCACTTATCAAATTAACAGCTCAGAAAAGGGGGACAGCGAGGTACTTAGTGCTTATTAAAGTGGAATGGGTCATGGTAAAGGTAAGCTGTTTATCTCCGAGAAAGGGGAGCGAGGCTGTTAAGGGACGTACGCCTCATTGAGGGAATGACAGGAAATGAATCGGAAAGAGTTTCCTTTTTCTCTACTTCAAATCTTTCCAACAATCCATCACTCATTAGGATATGACTGCAGGGCAGAATTGTTCAACCATGATACAACATGCGAGTTCATATCTGTGACGATTTCAGCAAAGTTGTGAGACTCAACCCCCCCCCCCCCCCACACACACACACACACACGCATTTGCACATGCACACACACACACACACACACACACACACACATGTCTTGAATAAACAGGCGGTGCTGCACAATGTTTTATTCATGAGAGCAAAGGTACCTCCACACATGAGCTATCATATTCCTCAGCGTCCATTTATAGCTCCCCTATGCGCGGCTGGCTAGGCCCAGATAACAGGGAAACAGCCTGGAGGGCAGGCGGCACACCACACGGAGTAATACCTGCTATCATAACGTCCAGCAGGAGACATGCTGGGGGAGCTAGACAGACCCTTATCAGAATGCCATACACATCTTTCAACACGTTGAATGAGTGCCGGTCCTGTTGCGGCTGATGTTTACCTGAACTCGCGAGTCAGAGCCACCTACACCAGACTAGCTGTTGTCTTCCCATTTGATTTACAAAGAGAAACAAGAATGGTGTGTGATAGTTTTCTGCCATCCACTATTTCCTTTTCCTTTCGCCCTCTCACTTAGTAACTATATTTTTATCTTTAAAATCTCTCTCTCTCTCTCTCTCTCTATCTATCTTTCTCTCTCTTTCTCTCTCTCTCACACACTCAATCTCTATTTATCTCCCAATCTATCTTTTGTTAAAACCACATCATCTCACATGAGTAACCTTGGTCAAATCCCCGGGTCACTGCTGTTGTGTTCGAAACACAGAAAATCAGAGTGGGCTGACCTTCTATTGGCTCCCCATTCAGGAACCTGTTCAGGGGACACAGAAATACACCCCCACACACACATACCCTGATCCCAAGCCTGTGTGAATTAAGAACACGTGATAACTGTCCTCTGCTGCACTGCTGGGGAACGGTCATCCACATGCTGGGAAAAAACATTATCATGGCTCTTTAAAGGAAATCGGCCAGGGTTTTTGCAATAGAGCAATGCTGCTTCATGTAATGTTTGTGGGTTTGATATGTGTTGGTTTATATGCATCGCTCAGTATGCTGTAATACAAATCAATGACATGTCCAGCTCTACAGCACAGACTTTCTCCTGCAGCATTTGCACCGCTCAAAATAACAAGGTATTGCTTCTCCTCAATGAATATTTTTATTCAACTGAATAGTGTGTGATCATTTAACTCTCAAAGTAACAAATATATTTGGTGTTTATTATTGTGGACGCTTTAATACATTTTCCGGATTATCGGATTTAACTTTTCCAAAAAATACCGCTCTTAGTTGTTGCCAGTCAAGCAGATTAGCTGAGCAAGGCTCTGTTCTCGAGCAAGGCTGGGCTGTGGCAGTCTCTGGCTGTATCCCCTGTGGGAGAAAGAGAGAGCGCTGAGCAGAGATATGAGTGAGACAAAAGGGGAGAGGTGGCACTATTATCGAAGCGGGAGATCGCCAGTTCAGATGAATCCATGATCTAAGTGGACGGGGGAAATGAACACAGAAGTGTCTCCGTTTTCTCTCCCTCACTTCCTTTATCTCCCCCTCTCTCTCTCTGTTCACTCAGGTGTGTGTGAGAGTTTTCCGGTTGGTTAGTTATACCTCTGCACTTTGTCAAACCGACGGCGCGGGGAAGCACGCCATTAATTGAGTGAGTCTATGGCATATTGAAAATTGGAAATTAATTCAGTGGAGTAAATCTTGTATAGTTTTGACCCGAGTTGAGAGAGGCTATGTGGGGTTGAAGATACACAGGCCAAATGAAGGATCAGACTCATGATCCTTCCACTTCATATAATTGTTTTCACATCATTGAATTTTATGTGTGAAAATTGTTTCAGGATTTCTTAGCTAGTAGCAATAGAACAATTCGATTAAACCCAAATCCTTTCAAAATCATGCTACATTTTGAGATGTCCCATACAATTTTATCGTCTCAGTAAGTAATTTAATATTTTAAGTGCTACACCAATGAAGACAGCATGCTGCCTACATTTTATTAATCCATACTGATTGAAATTATTTAACTTTAGGGTCTTTTAATGGTGATTGTTAAACCTCATTTGTCAATAACCAGCAGTGTCATAAATGCTCTGTAGTAGTGTTCATGTACACAAATTAATTTCAGAGTGGCCTTGTGGCTTGCCCTTTGTATCAACACAGAGAGGACGTATAGCTTGGTTCAACTCCTTCATTGATTGTCAAAACAAAAGTTGAACACACCTAAATAGATCATGGAAGTAAGTGTAAGTTTGTAAGCAAGGAAAAATAACAATGCACTTTTTTTATGGTGTAGCCAAGCTGGAACAAAGAAACCTGCTATTTCTGAATAAGACAGTAACAACTCTTCAAACCTCTTTCAGCTTTAGTGAACTTTCTGTGTCCCCTAGTAGACGAGCCATCTGCATTAGTGTCCTCTAATTTGCCCGACGTCCCCCGTCAGTAGGGACCTGAGCGAGGAAATTTCATTCGGTAGGGACCACTCTCCCCCTCACGTAACAGACAGGGGGAGCACAGAACATGGCAGCCAATCACACTCTGACAGGTCGACAGTGGCTCTCCAGAAGCCCCTTCGCCAATGCTTATATTTATAACCGCTGCTGACCTACAAAACGAGAATGCTCGTGTTGCTCTCCCCAGGATTTGAGACAGTATACAGACTTTGTTTTGCATTGTATTGTAATGTTCTCCATTTTGTATCCTTGAGTTGCTGTGTAATTAACGGATAAAAAATGTTTTTGAGGGGAGAGTGAATTGCTTAGTCGTTTATGATTGTTGTGATTGAACTCAATTGTGAACGGAATTGTGTTTTTAGAAACACAGAAAGAACTCATTTGTAAAGACGTTCCCATTTACAAGGTAATTTTAAAGCGGTTCCCTTGGCACCAGCCAGCCTAATTAAGATGAACCAAATATATGTGTGATGGGATATCTATCTAGTAGTACAGTAATAATGGGTTTTGAAACCTTTAAACTAATTGCCTAAACTAATTGAATTACTGTAATATCTCCTAAATCAGTATATAAGTAATTCTAATAAATTACAGTGCAGATTTACAGAATTGACACATTTTGTGACGGAAGGATTGAAGGATTATAGTGCACTTTACGATGTTCACCTTGTAAGATATAACTATTGGTAGTCAGCAATACTAACTGGTACTTATAATATCTTTAGACAAATGCACTATGATATAATCTTATCAGTATACTGGGCAGGTGTGGCAACAACCTTGTGAAAATGTATCCCTGGCAAGGCTAATGGTGTTTCAAATCCCCCTGCAAATTCTCTAGGACTTGAAGTTAGCATAGATTGGAATGGTGATGCAGCAAGCTATGAAATGGATTGGGATCTACAGCATGACTGATATATTTGGTAACACATTTGGAATTGTTTTGCTTGTACGAAAGGTCAAGTCATAACAGCTACTCTCAAGTGATGAAAACCACCGCCTTTTAAGTTTGCACTGTCATAAAAAATGAAATGGGTGCTCAATCCACAGAGCCCGTTATCTGCTGAATGATGAAGAAACACATATTCACACACAAACACGCACACACACATGAGACCAGAGAGGCAAACAGATGTAAGTATTTGCAGTGGAGAAGGTGTTACTTATTGGGCTTCAACTTTAATCAAAGACACAAGTACTTTTGCGTGTTCAAGATGACATAGAAGACCCATTGTTATTTTGGGGGCATTTCATTCTTGATGATTAATCCTATTTTGTTGTGCCAATCTAATGAGATCTGGTTTAAATGAATATATCGGATCATCTTAAATCAGTCTTCTTTTTACACCTCAGAATAGTTACTTAACAATTTCATGTATACACTCACAATTGCAAATCAATATAGTAAAGAGAAGCTGCAGATCATACAATTATAATGCAAGCATTTCTGCTTAATTGATTTTCCTTAATAAAGCTCATCAATTGATTGATTTTTTTGTGGAAACCACAATTTGCTACATTTTCAGACCCTTCTCTAAGTCATTTTTTGATTCTCTACACAAAACTTTGCCGTTTGTTAAAGTTTCTTTACGTCAATTTTTGTTCAAACAATTTGTCATTTGGGTTTGAAATTACATCCAAGCAATGTAAGAAAATATATCCTCAAATATCTTTGCCCTGAGAACTATAGACATGCAAGCCACCTTGAAGAAACATATACCCAGCCATCTACAAAGCCGAATTCGCACATCAACCATGAGAACTATAATCAGCTTAATTGCTAAGTATCAGAACAATTACTTTCACCCACATGCTTGTATCGCCGCCCAACTCATGAGCCAAAAATACGCTGGCCTTCTTAAAAAGTCTCTACCGTATAGCTCACATTGACTCTGCTTTGTTGGTAACCTGTTGGGTGTGTCGGTGCTTTGGTTCAAAAGTGGTGTTCCTTACATTAAAATAATAAGCCAAGCATCCTGATGATCAATGTCTTTGGGAGTTATTTAAACCAGTTACAGTTCTCTTGATTGTCTTTAGAAGTCTTTACAAATGTCACTCACTGTACAGTACAACACTGTCTTCCTACTGAATATACAATTGGCTTTTTATTGTTTCACATTTCTTCCGGCTATTGAACCTATGCGAAAACCTCTGATTGTGCTTGAGCCTTTTAATTAAAATGTATAGCTTGGAATCCCACTTCTGTTTTATTTTAAATGTAACTATATTGTTAACCTTACATTTTTTTGTTTTTCTTATGTTTGCTTTTACATAGTTATAGGACTGTGGTACTATTCCTGTTTTCCTTTATCAGACTTTTTCAAAGGCGATGTCAAAGCAATGGTGTTCTCACTCATTTCAAGCATTTATTTCGTCCCTTTTGCCTGTCCCTATTTGATGGCCTTGGGGTTTCCATGGTAACAGGCAGAGGAAATAATATGAGGACAGAATCACCGATTTGATTTCCTTAAGATTCATATAGATGACAAGGCATTAGGTTCATGGCTGGAAGTATTTGGGTGGCCTGTGGGTGTCATAAAAACGGGGCAAATGAGATGATTGATGGGTGCTATGATAAATGTACTTACTACTCCAATCTTCATCTCTCTGTGTCACCTACAGTTAGTGACACACACACACACACACACACACACACACACACACACACACACACACACACACACACACACACACACACACATACACACATATAGAAGACATTTTTTCAATTATTGTGCACGATATTAATGTTTAATACTTTCTTTTCAGTTGATACTGAATATACACACAGTGGTTGGTGAGAGAGTGGTTAAGAGATGTGTTTTCCGATTCTTTACATCTTAATGTTACCTTAGTCCACGTTTCAGAAGTGAAATGGCACAGCAACTCTGACTGCAAGACCACTGCGTACTAAAAGGAGGTTTGACATTTGAAATGACTGGAGGCTTGAGTTCTTTAGGTCTATGTGACAGGCACAAATTATTTATGAGAATGATGAAGAATAATTTTATCTCCGATAAAGTATGTGTAAGACATCGCAAATACAGAAACATGGTAAGGTAACCTACCAACTTTCTTCTTAGTCTGACAGTCCTACACCCTTATTGATTGCTACACAAAGTATATAAAATGCATATTTTTAGGTTATCCTAATGATGGAACATGAAACTAATAACTTGAACATTATTATTGTCGAAACTCCTGCTGTTCACATTTAGTAAATTATTTACTAGCCCCAGCACAATAAGTCAAAAGTCAAAACCTGGAGTGATTTTGCCTGTGAATAAACTCTCTCTCTCTCTCTCTCTCTCTCTCTCTCTCTCTCTCTCGCCTGAAATAATCTTGCCTGAAATGGAACCATTTTCAAAGAGAAATGCCTGCTAAAGGTTACAGGTAATTAGATGGAGATGTGCACTGTGGGCCTGAAAACCATGTGGGCTGTTAAAAGCCTGGATGTCCTCACACTCCTCTCCCTTCTGGTAACACATAAAAGTGAATTCCAGAGTTTATTAAAAGTTAAATCGAATTCTAAACTCCTTACAGAGTTTAGAAGGTGTTTTTCTGGGAGTTACCGGGTTTTCCTGAAAATGTACTAGTTAGATTAGATTATTTTTGCCATGATATTTGTGTTGTTTTTGGAAAACCTAGTTTAAATCTAGATTCAATCTTTCAGCAGTCAAATATTTCTGACCCCTTTGAAGGATCATTAATCTAGTGGGTTGCTCCAAAGCTTTTTTTTTTCACTTTGTCATGAAACAACCAACATCTACATGTTACTGTACTACCTCAACACTGGACAAAAGCAATTCACTCCGCAATTTCATTGCAGCGCACTCAACATGTTCCATCCACTAAAGCCTATATCAGTAAAGTGCACTCAGAACCACAATCCACAGGTAATTTCCCCAAGGATGACTCAATTTGAATAGTTATTTTTAGTCGGGGTTTCATCATTACTCTCTCAATCTCATTTTATTAATCCTCTTTCTTTCTCTCACTCTCTCTCTTTCTTGTTCTCGCACGCGAGCGCCTTGTGAATTACACCTCATTTGGAAGACACACGCGCAGACACACACACAAAGGCACTATTGGGCGCTCTCCTTCTTCGCTACGTTGAGTGAGCTCCCCACTGCGTTTCACTTGTTTCGCCAGCCTCTGTGATGAAAGGCACCTGCTGTTCTCAGCAGAATGCCTCCTCTCCTCTATTCCACGCCGCTGACGCCCTGCTTGCATTATTCAGAAGACATGTAACGCCGTCGTCTTGTTGAAGGGTTCAGCAGGTTGAAACAAAATGGTGGGTGGAGCAGGCTGATTAACCCGAGCTCCAGTATAACTTTGCCAACGGGGTATGAATAAGGACCAACATACGTGTAGGTACGTGTCGTCATAATATAGCTTCCATGTGTCTCCCCACCGCCGGCCAGAATGGAGATGGTTTAGTTTCGACATTAGTTTGTGTGGTCCATACACTGTATTAAACATGTGTCGAAATGGAGTGGTTTGAGATCAAGTCTATCTCCTCCAAATGTGCCAGCTTGTTTTCACTACCTTTATTATTTAGCTATTAGTGACAACTGCAATCCATCACCGACTCAGTTTCCCCACACCTTTTCACAGCTCGATTATGGACTGCTCAGCCCATAGTCAGCCACAGAATAATTAACTCTGATGATCCTCAAAATTGTTTTTTTGGGTCTCAATGAATTCGCACAAAATTTGTTTCCGCTAAGTTTCCGCTGAAAACATAGTCTATATACAAAGTGTTGAGGGTGTTTTTCATATACAATGTAGAAATGAAAAGGAGATTTGGAAGTGGAGACAAATAGAAAAAGGTTGTACATCTTGCTCTGGCATGGCAAGTTAAGGTAGTTGAATGTTGGGCTGCTGTCAACCCCCTTCAGAACTGGTAACTATGCAATCACAAGGTGGAAAATGAGGAGCTGAGAATAATAATCCTGATCATACATAATCATAAGGTATTATCATGTCAATACACAATCATACTCCCATTTAGACAGCTTCTTCACAATCTGTACAAGGAACGTGCCAAAGAAACAGTGAAGGGGAACTAGAGGCATGTTCAGCCATTCACCTTTCATCAGCATGAAATCAAATTGTGAATACAGTGATTCCTTTTAGACAGATTGCAGCTTACACTACATGAAGAATAAGCTTTTGAACAGAGAGGTGATTAATACTGATAGGCCTAAGGATTGGGTCTAATACCAATTTAGGTTGTTAGTTAAATCATGGTTATTCTTTTTCCAAACAGGTGCATGATCTCTTATAATTCTCAGATATAATGTACACAGAAATTCCGTGATAAGCATCCACGGTAACCTTACCGTAATTCCAAATCACAGTAGGCCTACAATAAAATTATAGAGTGATTGTGAATGTTGGTCTAGTATTCTATGGTATAGCACCGATTTTTTTTTACAGTAATAAAAAGGGTAACGTAAGTGCTGTTGTGGTATTGTACTAGTTTATCACAATGAAAATAAAATGGAACTGTAACTTTCACGGTTCCAAAACATGGTATAGTTTTTACATTACACTTTTTAAATGAAATAAAATGGTACCATATAGGCTTACTGGCCTTCTATACAGCTGTCAATAAATCTGTTTAGACTGACTTATAAGCATATTCAGTAAGTTGTGTGGCAGGTCAAAAACTACACATTGGAAGCTAGCTGTTACCATAGGATAACATAATGGTGTGGCTCTCTAGCCCCTGTAAAAACAAACTGGTTCTTAGAAGGTTCGCAAGTGTAAACCCAACTGCAAACCTGCACTGGCACCAGCCCAGAACTAGCACCTCGGTTCACTTAAGTGGAAAGGGCAGAGGTATGACAAAAATAAGCCGCACTATGGCTGTTTGAACCATACCATAAATTGTTCCTCATGGAGCTGTAGTGCTGTGAAAAAAAACAACTTAACAAGTGTTCAAACCTTCAAACCTACTTGACGCAAGGTGTTTTGTTTCTGGAAACATGTGCCTGGAAAATATTTGGATTCATTCTAGTCTATTAGCCTGCCAATCAAAACAGTGACAAGGTAGGCCACAATGTGGCTTTTTTATGATACTCACCCATTTTCCTTTATAATGTGAAATTACACTTAAACTGTAAACATGCACTAAAACCATATTTACCAGTTTTGCTAAAAGGAAAATAGCGCATGGCTAACTTTCACTCACTGTAATCTCATCTGGCTGTGCATCGCTGACTATCATGAAAGAAGGAAAAAAAACGTGCCTAGCTATAGCTTATATTCTAATTACATTCCTTTACCCAATTAATATCAGATGAGTTGAACACCTTTAAGGTAGGCCTACGTTTGATGAACTCCTTGACTAGCACGTTTATTTTAGCAATAAGAATCTATCACCATTATACTTGAAGTGAATTACGGTAAAAATGTAAACTAGGCCTATTTTGCAGCACAGTAATTTGCAAACACTGCTTTTGCTCTATAAATGTCAATGTACATATACGAAGAGATCAAAGAACATGATGAAACAAGAAACAATATTTGAAAAAAGTAAATACTGTTTTACACAATATTTTTATGCTGAAACCTTGTACATTAGCATGGCTTAGTCATGATATTTGGATGCTTTATCTTGCCGTTGTTCCACCGTGCTTCTTGTGCACAGTGGGAAATAAGTTTGAAAGAGCTTGCACGTTACTTACTAAAGTTTATCTCGCACTTGGTGCCTTTGGTTAGGTTGTGAAAGGTTTAGAGAATAAATACCTCGGATTCCACTTTCACATGCACATACTGTGGATGTGCTTGTTGGTTATGGGGATTTAATCCCTGTACTGAAACAAAACCAGCTTTTGAGCTGTCAGCCACACCAGTCATAAAATAAACTACATGTAGGTGGTGTCCTCAACCTGTCAACAACTGCATTGAAAATAAACAATAATAGCACCATATTTTTGTTTTTGTGTAATAGCCTACATGCGCTAAACCCTAAACATGAATGTTATAGCTGTAAAATACACAGCAATATACCATAGGATACTTGATTCATGTATTAATTGCTATACATATTATATTACTATTTACTGAAAAAAACTAAATGTAAACATTTGTATCTTCTGGATATAATTTAGCTTTATCCAATCCAATAATTTGTTCGAATTTTGAATTAAGTAAAACATTTGTTCCCGTTTTACATTATTTATTAATTTAAATGTTTGTTCTTTCCCTAAAATAACTGTATGATACTCTTATTTTTCATGGTAGTTTAGAAATAGTTTTTTAAATAAATAGTAATAAACTTGAGTGCAGCAGTGTGACATTTGACACACTTGTTTCATTACAGTTTGTTTGTAGTTTGCAGACCTTGTTGAACTGAGTCATTTTTGGTTATGAGTCAAATCATGTACGTGTAGTTTCTTTAACATCCAGAACTGAAACAGCAATGCACAAAGTCTAATAGGTTTTTGCATAGTATTTGATGAGATTCCCAGCGGGTTGCTCCGAGAATTCTACCCCACCACTCATCCCACCCCCAGCCCTGCTTCCAGTGCATCTCCTCCGCCACAGTGCAGCAGTACATTCTCAAGCAAAATAGTTTCATTATTTTATTTAAGTGTATGCAAAAATGGCTTTCAGGCTTGCACCAGTAGGCACAGCTTGCCCCTGGCGGGTAGGCAGGTGCGGTGATGAGCGAACAGCTAATGTGTCATTCTCTCCTTTGAAGCTCCCTACAGCAAGAATGTCACAATCAGCCTTAACTGTCAACACAAAAAAAAACTGTCAGATCTTTCCTCTTTTCTCTCCTTTTTCTACCCCTTCTGTCACTGTGTTTTTCTCTCTCTCCTTTTCTCAATACCTTCATTTCTCGTTCGCTCTCTTATCCGCTGACAGATGGCTGAGTGACAGTAAACTCCCTGACATTTCAGTGACACTCTCTGTTTCCAAAAGACTAAACAAATGGCTCATTTCATATGCACATTGAAGCAGAAAAAAAAGGCAATGTTATTAGCAACTCCTCCACTTGCCCTCTGGTACATTTTGAGCTTATTATTCATACATGTAACAATGCAACTACATTTTTTAACTATCTTCTTCTACTTCTTGTATCTGATTCATTTCATTTCTTTGTTTTC
>JAPMUY010005837.1:7500-10000 GCA_026901105.3 Galaxias olidus
TCCCCTGCATCATGTAGAAGCTAGCTGGAGAAGCGGAAGAGATGGCTGGAGATTTGGGATGGCTTGAGGGGGGCCGAGGGGGAAAGCCTTATGGGAGTGTATCCTCGTTCATATTATCAATCCAGGTCGCCTTCATCAACACGTCTCTACCTCCTCCTCAGAGAAGGAAAACAACAAACAAGCAACAACAACAACAGCAGCGGAGTCCAGGAGGAGTCCCAGCAGAGGACTCTCTCATTGGCTGGAGGAGATTCATTATGCCACTGTCATTCGCTGCGGCTAATTTAGAACTTTAATCTCATTCGCTTACTCCTCCTCTTCCTCCCACATGTCCCGCCTATCAAAGAAACTGAAACTAACATGGTACCACAGATATAGTTACCCAACTTCTGTGTAATACTCCATTAATAACACATTAATATAACACTCTATTACATCACCGCTAACCACCTAGTTTACAAACCCTTCTGTATAACACTCTATTACATCACTGTAGCTTACAAACCCTTCTGTATAACACTCTATTACATCACTGTAGCTTATAAACCCTTCTGTATAACACTCTATTACATCACTGTAGCTTACAAACCCTTCTGTATAACACTCTATTACATCACTGTAGCTTACAAACCCTTCTGTATAACACTCTATTACATCACTGTAGCTTACAAACCCTTCTGTATAACACTCTATTACATCACTGTAGTTTACAAACCCTTCTGTATAACACTCTTATGAGACACAGGTGAGTGCCTGTCAAACAGCCATTGAGCTTTTCAAAAGTAAAAAAAAATTGAGTGAGTATTGTGTTTGTGTGTGAGAGAGAGAGAGAGAAAGAGAGAGAGAGAGAGAGAGAGAGAGAGAAAGAGAGAGAGATGTAGATAGAGAGAGAGAGAGAGAGAGAGAGAGAGATGTAGATGGAGAGAGAGAGAGAGAGAGAGAGAGCGAGAGAGATGTAGATAGAGAGAGAGAGAGGGGGGGGGGGTTAAAGAGCATTGGAAGGATAGTGATTATAAAATAAGTGTGTAAACGAGAAAGATAAGTGTGTGGGTGTATGAGCTAGTATATACGTTGGTGTGTGTGTATGTGTGTGTGTGTGTGTGTGTGTGTGTGTTTGAGTAGGCATAGAGTTAAAGTAGGACACAGCCCCTCATGCAGAGATTAGCGCTGGAAGACTACTGCTAAAGCTAGAAACAGATGGCTCCACACACACACACACACACACACACACACACACACACACACACACACACACACACTAACCCACGATGGCCCCAGCTTTACTCATTAAGAAAACGGTTGTAACATTGTTACCACACACACACACACACACACACACACATACACACTATTGCAATGTTTACATGTTGACGTGTACAGCCGTCAATGATGACGGTTTACACAACACTCTTCTCCATTGAAAACTCTCTCTCTTTTATTTACCCCCTCTCTCTTAGCTCCTATCGGACACAGGCTGTCTGTCCTTGGGTCAGGGCGTCTGATGACGGAATGAGGAAGTGAATTATTGTTTCTTAGAATGTCATTTCGGGCAGCGTGGTTGGCTCAGTGGTTAGCAGAAGTAATTTAGCCAGAAGGTCCTTGGTTCAAACCCCGGCCGATCCAGGTCCTTTCTGTGTGGAGTGTGCATGTTCTCCCCGTGTTTGGACGGGTTTCTGTGTGGAGTTTGCATGTTCTCCCCGTGTTTGGACGGGTTTCTGTGTGGAGTTTGCATGTTCTCCCCGTGTTTGGACGGGTTTCTGTGTGGAGTTTGCATGTTCTCCCCGTGTTTGGACGGGTTTCCGGCAGGTGCTCCGGTTTCCTCCCACCACCATAAAAACACGTTAGGGCTAATCCTCCCGTCAGTGTCCTGACCAGGCACCGGTATAGAACTGGAGATGGTCAGTTTCTCCCTACGGGGTCACAGGTCACCACTGCAAAAGAGCACTTGTGCTCAGTAGGACTTACCTGGTTAAACTACAGTTTAATAAACAAAGAAATGAAAGTAGCCTGATATGATTTTAGAGTAGGTCTCCCTTCGGTTACCTCACTGTCGTTAGCGGCCACAGGGACAGGAACTTCATCTTCAGTCAAAAATGTAACTTCAAAATAACTTCATTAGTTTGTTAGCACATAACTTAGTCTATACTGACTGGGACAAGAACAAAATCCTCAGTCAAAAATGTAACTTAGCACATAAGTTCCAAAGCAGCTGAATTTGTAAGCAAGCACATCAGCATGTACAGAAACAATCAGTCACACATTAGATGGACAAACGCATGGATAGTCCTTATCTGTGAAGGGAACACCTAGACCACAGGTACATGTGTAGGGAATGGTCTTTCTTTAGATAGTCCTTATCTGTGAAGGGAACACCTAGACCACAGGTACATGTGTAGGGAATGGTCTTTCTTTAGATAGTCCTTATCTGTGAAGGGAACACCTAGACCACAGGTACATGTGTAGGGAATGGTCTTTCTTTAGATAGTCCTTATCTGTGAAG
>JAPMUY010005837.1:25000-30000 GCA_026901105.3 Galaxias olidus
TCTCTCTCCCTCTCTCTCTCTCTCCCTTTCTCTCCTTCTCTCTCTCTTCCTCCCTCTCCCTCTCTTTCTTTCTCTCTCTCTATCCCTCCATCTCCTCTCTCTCTCTCTATCCCTCCATCTCCTCCCTCTCTCACTCTCTCTGTCTCTCTCCCTCCCCCTCTCTGTGTCTGTCTCTCTCCCTCTCTCTGTCTCTATCCCTTTCTCTCTCTCTCTCTTTCTCTCCCCCTCTCTCTTTATTCCTCTCACTTTCTCATCTCTATCACCTCCCTCTCTCTCTCTCTCTCTCTCTCTCTCTCTCTCTCTCTCTCTATATCTCTCTCTCTCTATCCCTCCATCTCTTCTCTCTCTTCTCACACACAGACTTTGTCTCCTCCTGTTTTCCTTCTGTCTGGTGATTTGGTGTGAGACTGTTACAAACTCTATTTCCTTCCTCTTTCCCTCTCTCTTTCCTTTTTCACTCCCTCCCTCCCTCCCTCCCCCTCTCCCTCCCTCCCTTCTCCAACAACTCCAGAACATTTTGATGAACTAGGGCTGATGTTTGTATCTCTTCACAAACATCCTTCACACACAAACACACACCAAGCCTCCACACATACACACACACACACGCCGACACACACACCAACCCTCCACGCATACCTTCCATACACACAACAACCCCCCACAAGCACACTTTCCACACACACACACACACAAACACACACACACACACACACACACACACACACACACACACACACACACACACACACACACACACACACACACACACACGCGGACCATTGATGGCAACCTAGCCTGCATGATTACTGTGACTTTAAGCTGCTTAGTGTTTGTCCCATCTGGCTTTGGTGTTTAGAGCATCATTCCGCACCCTCCCTTACCCTCCCCTACCCTCCCCCTCTCCTCCACACTTCACTACTACCTCTCCCGTCCCCTCTCCTCCCCCGTTCCTCACATCATGAGAGATGAAGGAGAGACGAACGAGAGCCCGAGAGAAGTTACAGGGAGAGAACGAGAGAGCGAGGCAGGTCAGTAATCCAGCGTAATCTGGGTTTACCAACCATTAGGGCTCCGCAGCGTACTCTTACGTAATCCCATCATCATCCGTGAAAACGTGACGTCACCTAGCGGAAAGCAGTGTGTGTGTGTGTGTGTGTACCAGAAACCGGAAAGGATCTCCATGCAGTCTGGTCTTTGTGGGATAACACATGGTGCCTCCATGCACACAAACAAGCGTGCACTGCACGTGCACTGTATAATGTGCACAGTCATGAAGTCCTTACTGTACGTGCACCCAGTTTAGGCTAACCCAGCTCAGGCTAACATGGGCTACTGTACTATAGGCTAGGCTAACCCAGCTCAGCCTAACATGGGTTACTGTACTGTAGCACTAGGCTAACCCAGCTCAGGCAAACCCAGCTCAGGCTAACATGGGTTACTGTACTGTAGCGCTAGGCTAACCCAGCTCAGGCTAACATGGGCTACTGTACTATAGGCTAGGCTAACCCAGCTCAGCCTAACATGGGTTACTGTACTGTAGCGCTAGGCTAACCCAGCTCAGGCAAACCCAGCTCAGGCTAACATGGGTTAGTGTACTGTAGCGCTAGGCTAGCCCAGCTCAGGCTAACATGGGTTACTGTACTGTAGCAATAGGATAACCCAGCTCAACCTAACATGGGTTACTGTACTGTAGCGCTAGGCTAACCCAGCTCAAGCTAACATGGGTTACTGTACTGTAGCGCTAGGCTAACCCAGCTCAGGCAAACCCAGCTCAAGCTAACATGGGTTAGTGTACTGTAGCAATGGGATAACCCAGCTCAGGCTAACATGGGCTAGTGTACCATAGCGCTAGGCTAACCCTGCTCAGGCTAACATGGGTTACTGTACTGTAGCGCTAGGCTAACCCAGCTCAGGCTCATGGACTACTGTACTGTAGCGCTAGGCTAGCCCAGCTCAGGCTAACATGGGTTACTGTAATGTAGCGCTAGGCTAGCCCAGCTCAGGCTAACATGGGTTACTGTACTGTAGCGCTAGGCTAGCCCAGCTCAGGCTAACATGGGTTACTGTACTGTAGCGCTAGGCTAGCCCAGCTCAGGCTAACATGGGTTACTGTACTGTAGCGCTAGGCTAACCCTGCTCAGTGAGGGTGAGGGTTTAGAGACCTCGTGTGAGAACGGTGTGCCTAGACAGCACGCGAGAGACTGACAGCACACGGTGGTGGAAATAAAGGCCCGTTGTCACGACTACGGTCTCACCACTTAACTTGCATAATTACACAAGCTGCATAATTAAAGTCTTATGTTAGCGCAATGTTAATACTGTAATTGTTTTTTTTATATATATTTTCGGTTTTTCTTTTAGTGTGGTAATGGGTTAAAAAAATATGAAATAAACATGAAATAGATCATTTGAATTCTAACAGTTTAACAGTCTAAACAGGTTTAGAAACTTGTGTACGAAGGGGTGATATAGTTGTGTTGACATCAGTTTCTACAAAGTCTAACTCAAACGTCACATCTACAGTATGTATCAAGAGTTTTCTTTGTCCGTTTCATGCATAATCAACTCCACACATAGACTTTAAGGATATTTAGAGACACAATACATGTATGATAACATTGGCCTTTAAGGATACTTTTAGAGACATCATACATGCATGATAACTTTGTGCATTTAGTTCTTCAGTCACAGGACATATTGCATGAAATAATTAAATAAAAAATAATATTTTTAATCTTTGTAGTAAAAACTTCTCTCTCTCTCTCTCCGCCCCTCCCCCTCTCTCCATCTCTCTCTCTCTCTCTCTCTCTCTCTCTCTCTCTCTCTCCATCTCTCTCTCTCTCTTTCTCTCTCTCTGTTTCCTTGCAGCACTTTGCACACGACAGGAGTCTAGATAATGCATGACCCTGACATGGTCATGAGGAAGGTTATGAAATACATGTGGGTTACCATTAGTTCTCCATCACGAGGAGCTGGAGTGGCTTTACCATAGCTAATACAGCGCTGGGGCATCAGCCTGCTCAAAAGCAAAAAGACCAGAGAAAACAACATTTCAACGCTATTTCTGTATTTTCTGGTTAAAAGTAAAAAGACCAGAGAAAACAGTAACAACATTTCAACGCTATTTCTGTATTTCTGTGACTGCATGTGAGTAAAAAAAGAACTCTGAGAAAAAAAACGTTTTAACGTTTTACCTTTCTCTCCCATTCTGGTTTGTGTGTGTGTGTGTGTGTGTGTGAGTGTGTGTGTGTGTGTGTGTGTGTGTGTGTGTGTGTGTGTGTGTGTGTGTGTGTGTGTGTGTGTGTGCATGTCATTCTCCATCTCCCACTCTCCTTGATAAAACCTTTTCCCACTGGTTTGGCAGACTCCATTAGGAATGGGTTTGACCGAACAGATGGAAAGTTAAAATAGTGAATGTCTCTGTCTGTCTCCGCTCTCACCATCTCCTGAGGATTTCTCTACATGATGTCATGAGAGCCGTCATCTCTCCCTCTCTCTCTCTCTCTCTCTCTCTCTCTCTCTCTCTCTCTCTCTCTCTCTCTCTCTCTCGCCAACACAAGTAGAAACTGGTAAACACGCACACACACATACATACACTGTATTATATTGTCCATATTTCTGTTTAAACTAGACGGTTTACTCAGAGTGCCTGATGAATAATTTGCCCGATGCTGCACACACGCACACACACACACACACACACACACACACCTACACACACACACACACACACACACTCACACCTACACACACACACACACTCACACCCACACACAAGTGCGCGCACACACACACACACACACACACACACACACACACACACACACACAAACGGACAAATAAAAGAGAAGACATGCCACACAGACACACTCAAGTTTGAGCAAAGATATGCCACACACACACACACACACACACACACACACACTCAGAACACTCACACACACACTCACTACCGTTAAAGCGATCGAGTGCCACCCACACACACTAGAGCCAAAGAGATTGAGTGCCACACACACACACACACACACACACACACACACACACACACACACACACACACACACATCCAAATAATGTCACACGTGCATACACACACACACACACAGACACACACAAACTCCCACCACACACACACACACACACAAACACACACACACGCACACACACCCACACACACTAGAGTCACACACACACACACACACACACGCACACATACACACACATACACACACACACACACACACGCACACTCAGTAGAGTCAGAGCGCTGGTGTGCCATACACACACTGGAGTTAAAGGGACAGGCCAATTATGTGCTATTCAGAATCCTGATCCATCTGGGAAAGAATGGAGGGATAGGAGAAGAGTGGCACGGAGAGTGGAGGAAGGAGAGAGAAAAGGAGAGAGAGAGAGAGAGAGGGGCAGAGAGAGAGAGAGAGAGAGAGAGAGAGAGAGAGAGAGGTGAATGAGAGATGGGAGGAGATGTTGAAAGCAAGAGGCCACTATTCCGTTTCAGAGATGTTCATATAAATCATTCACATATTCATATTCTACTGTATCTGCAGACATTTCATAGATTTTTAATTGGATCCTTTCAAATACTCCTTCATCCTATGTAAGTGCAGTTATTCTGGTCGAAATAATACAACATGTCTGTTTTTTTTCTTCACATTATCACATTTCAAAAGCATTCATAATTAAGGATTCACAGTGAGATGGATATTGAGAGTCCAGCAGGTTGATACAGATCTAGTGTTTTAGTAATAGGAACCCCTTACATATCACTGTTTAATATTCAACATGCATTCCAAGTCAATCTTTCAATCAATCTTTTTTACACTGCTTGTTCTATTTTTTTTATTTTTTATTTTTTATTTTTTTTATTTTAGAACTCCTGTATTTTCTAGGAGATATGATTCCTCCATGCTTGGGGAAAAAAATCTGAACAGTAAAATGCATTTTCCTAAAATAATCAAACGGAAAAAAAGGCCTGCATC
>JAPMUY010005837.1:47500-52500 GCA_026901105.3 Galaxias olidus
GCCCTGGTGGATTGGTGGTCCAGGACAGCCTTTGAAACCTGACCCACTAAACAGCCAACGACCACAGCTGGTTTGAAGGGGGACACTCAACAAACTGCTACAGCAGATTCTTCAGAGGAGACGATTTCAAAACAGTTTTCTATTGGAATTAAGAACACAACGATGTCGTATTTTTGAAGATAACAATTTGAGAAATGCAGAGGATACCTGGGATGTTTTCTGATTGGTCCCCTGGACATGGCGTATTTTGATTGACAGGTATCAAAGTGAACTGCTTTCCCTCTATGTACAAAGCGACCAATCGCTGCGCTCTCTCCAAGTGAATCAGGATGTCACGCTTTGGCAGTTAGGGTTAATAAAATTCTGGTCCAGAGCCTTGCTCAAGGGCACGCAGAGGTTTAAGAGCTGTCTGAAATAGGAATTGAACCGGCAACCTAAACAAAATATAGTATTTTCCTCATGCACCGGCTAGCTGAGTCACTCACAATGGGACCTAAACAACATCACCCAGGGTTCATTTCATCTCAGAGACAACTCAAAATGCAGTTTTATTGAACCATGTCTAGCACTTGCTGAGATTCGCCCATCCTATCTAACCTCTTATCCGCCAGCATCATCTCAGGTCAGAGAGAGGTGAGAACCCAACATGAGAGAGAGAGAAAGAGAGAGAGAGAGAGAGAGAGAGAGAGAGAGAGAGAGAGAGAGAGAGAGAGAGAAAGAAAGAGGAGAAAAGAGGAGAGAGAGCTAGCTTTGTCTGAAACAGATGACACAATGACGACTGAGTGATCAGACCGGAGGCCCTACTGCTGGGATGGTTCATTCCATTCTGGATGCTCTCCCTGTGGATGTGAAGGAGGTGTGGACATGCAAAACTATCATCAGCTCCAACTGTGAGGAGACAGGGGAAATGAAGCAGAGCAGCAGAAGACACACTACCTGTGTGTGTGTGTGTGTGTGTGTGTGTGTGTGTGTGTGTGTGTGTGTGTGTATGTGTGTGTATGTGTGCGTGTGTGTGCGTGTGCTGTGTGTGCGCTGTGTGTGTGTGTGTGTGTGTGTGTGTGCTGTGTGCGTGTGTGTATGTGTGCGTGTGTGTGCGTGCATGTGCGTGTGCGTGTGCGTGTGTGTGCGTGCGGAAGCGTTCAAGACCCTAAAAGGAAGTAACTGTCTGTTTGTTGTGTCATCACTGTCAATCATCCAAACACACCAGTCAGTCTCTCTATAATTCATTTAACTACACTGGCATACATGCATGCATTCACTCTCTCACTCACTCGCACATACACTATGCACGCACGCACGCACACACACACAGCACACACACACAACACACACACACACGTTGCCCTTCCCTCTTCCAGCTTCTCTCTTCCTTACTCCCTCTTTTCTCTTCCTTACTCCCTCTTTTCTCTTAATTACTCCCTCTCTCTTTTCTCTTCCTTACTCCCTCTTTTCTCTTCCTTACTCCCTCTCTCTTTTCTCTTCCTTACTCCCTCTTTTCTCATCCTTACTCCCTCTCTCTTTTCTCTTCCTTACTCCCTCTTTTCTCTTCCTTACTCCCTCTCTCTTTTCTCTTCCTTACTCCCTCTTTTCTCTTCCTTACTCCCTCTCTCTTTTCTCTTCCTTACTCACTCTCTTTTCTCTTCCTTACTCTCTCTTTTCTCTTCCTTACTCCCTCTCTCTTTTCTCTTCCTTACTCCCTCTCTCTTTTCTCTTCCTTACTCCCTCTCTCTTTTCTCTTCCTTACTCTCTCTTTCGTCCCTTCGTTTATTTCTATCCCTCCTCCTGTCTCTCGTTCTTCCATGTAATCTATGGCGTCCTCTGGGGCCCATACAAGGCTTCCAGAAAGAACTACAAAAGAGAGGGAGGGAGGCTAGCATGGCACCTATTGTTATACATGACCACATACAAACACACACACTCACGCACGCACGCACACTCTCACGCACACACACACACACACACACGCACGCACGCACGCACACACACGCACACGTCAAACCCAGGATACTGTGTCTGCACGCTAAAACACAAACCCTGAAAAGTCATGCTGTGTGTTATGACATCATGCAGTATAACCTTTAAACCCTTCAGATATTATGTAAATACATAATACACTATCATAGATCATGACTACCATGAAATAGATTGTTCAAGAAGAAGCAATATGCCGTTTCTTTACAAAAAGCAATACAAAAAAAGGAACATTAAAATCCTATTCACACATGGAGTTCAGAGAAATAAATGTGAGTACTATCTAATTCTCTCTCTCTCTCTCTCTCTCTCTCTCTCTCATCTTCTATCGACATCCCCTATATCTGTCTGTCACTGTTATTTTCTTTCCTTTCTCTCACCCTCCCTCCTTCCCTCCCTCCCTCCCTCCCTCGATTCTGCATGGCTTGAGAAGGTTTTCACCTTGCTTCTGAGAACATCATCATAATCATCATCATCCTCCTCATCATCATCATCTCTCTCTATTGCCACTATATATTCATATACAATCCCCCCCCCTGCTCTCTGTATATCCTCTATATAATCCCCCCCCCAACCCCCTCCTCCTCCTCCTCCTCCTCCCCTCCTCCTCGTCCTCGTCCTCCTCCCCCCCACACTTTGTGAGCAGTAAGCATGTCACCACCACTGTGAGGGGGGTCACCTTGTTCACGTCCACCCGCTGTGACGACACGGTGATTTACGACTGACGAAGAGGAGGGTGGAGGAAGGGGACCACGAAGAGACGGTGACTCAGGGCTTTAACAGAGTGTGTGACTCCTTCTCTTTAGTTCTCAGCACAGAGGACAGAGAGGCAGAAGAGGAGGAGAGAAGCAGAAAAGCAGAAGAGGAGAGCAGATAAAAAGGGAAGGAGAGAAGGAGAGAGGGAGAGACGCAGAGGAGAGGAGAGAAGGAGAGGAGAAAAGCAGAGAAGGAGAGAAGAGAAGAGAAGGAGAGAGAAGAGAACAGAAGGAGAGAAGGAGAGAAGGAGAGAAGAGAAGCAGAGAAGGGGAGAACAGAAGAGAAGAGAAGAGAAAGAGAGAAGCAGAGGAGAGGAGAGAAGGAGAAAAGGAGAGAAGCAGAGAAGGAGAAGAGAAAAGAAGAAAAGCAGAGAAGGAGAAAGCAGAGAAGGAGAGAAGGAGATAAGAGAAGAGAAGAAGGAGAGAGAAGAGGAGAGAAGGAGAGAAGGAGAGAAGAGAAGCAGAGAAGGCGAGAATAGAAGAGAAGAGAAGAGAAAGAGAGAAGCAGAGGAGAGGAGAGGAGAGAAGGAGAGAAGGAGATAAGAGAAGCAGAGAAGGGGAGAATAGAAGAGAAGAGAAGAGAAAGAGAGAAGCAGAGGAGAGGAGAGGAGAGAATGAGAGAAGGAGAGAATGAGAGAAGGAGAGAAGGAGAGAAGGAGAGAAGCAGAGAAGGAGAGAAGGAGATAAGGAGATTAGGAGATAAGGAAAGAAGCAGAGGAGATAAGCAGAGAGGAAGCCTTGGGGTTACTTGAAAATTGCTCTGAAATGAATCATTATTATCATTATCATTATGAATGGAGAAAAAGAGAGACAGGTAAGTCAGCAATGACTGCTCCTGTTATGAGACCTATGGAAGTCAAAGTTCAAAAGACCACTTTCAGGAACTGTTAAAAAATAAAGCATTTTAGGACGAAACTTCATTCCCTTGGGGGATTTTAGATGTTGTACTCTTTCTGGAGAAATCTCATAAAAACACTTTCAAATGCAGTAAAATTGAGCATACTCCCATAGCATCCATATTTGATCACTTACACACCAAGCTAGCACTGCTTACAGTAACATGTAATGATAGTATTATTTATAATAGATAAGGGGAAAGTAGCCACTCGTCCTCTATAACAGCAGCCAGAGAGCACAAAGGACAGTCCTCCATTTTGGAAACTCTGTTCCAAGAAAAATGTCTATTGTTTCCACTGTAGAAAAATAAAAAAACATTCTAACTTCGCTGTTTGTTGTTTTAACATGACGTGTGCTGAGGGTGGTTGGTTTTCTAAACCGTTTTTCAGACACACAGACCGCTCGCAACCGTCACAAACCCCACTGCAACAATAAAACAAAGCCTTTCAAATATAGAATGAACTAAAGTTAGCTACCACAGGAGATGGACTCTGGAGGGCGAGGGGGGTTACCTGTTTAATTAAACACGTCTGAAACAAAGAGACAAACAACATCTGCTGTACAATAACTCATTCCCAGCATGAACCTGATACCTGGTACCTGAAATGTAATGTAATGTAATGTAATGTAATCTAATACCTGATTAGTTATACCTGACTATCCCTATGTGGAGTGATACCTGGTACCTGTAATGTAATGTTATGTAATGTAATACCTGATAAGGAAAAGCCTGACTATCCATGGATGGGGAGACACCTGATACCTGGTACCTGTAATGTAATGTAATACCTGATAAGTTAAGCCTGACTCTCCATGAGTTGAGTGATACCTGATACCTGGTACCTGTAATGTAATGTAATGGAATGTAATACCTGATAAGTTAAGCCTGACTCTCCATGAGTTGAGTGATACCTGATACCTGGTACCTGTAATGTAATGTAATGGAATGTAATACCTGATAAGTTAAGCCTGACTATCCATGACTGGAGAGATTCCTGGTTATGGAAAGCCACTGAACAATATGGTGTTGGACGATGGAACAATATTCCAATGTTTGACCAGCTACAGTCCCGACTAAAAGTAAAAAAAACATTCACTACGCTTACAGTAGTTTCTATAAGTTCTGACTTTCTCATCTCAGAATAATATATTCTAATGTATAAAGTAAAAAATAATTATCAGATTATAACATTCTTACCAAATGAACTGTAAAACTAGGAAGAGCGGTTAAGGGTTAAGAGTTTAGTTAAGGTTGTGAAAAGTGCGGTGGGTTTATCACTGGTGCTTTGGGTCTGTCAGAACAATCCAAGATGGCTGCCGTGTCCTTCAGGCTCTTTCTAAGAACAGGAGAAAGTCTGCTGGGTGTCTGACAGTGAA
>JAPMUY010005837.1:57500-60000 GCA_026901105.3 Galaxias olidus
GGTGCATTTGTATGAGTTTGTGCGTGTGCGTGTGCGTGTGCTTTTGTGTGTATGTGTGTGGGGGGGTTTGTGTTTCGAGGGGTGAACATCTGCATGGACATAGGAAACACGTGTGTGTGTGTGTGTGTGTGTGTGTGTGTGTGTGTGTGTGTGTGTGTGTGTGTGTGTGTGTGTGTGTGTGTGTGTGTGTGTGTGTGTGTATGGTTGCATCACTCCAATATCTCGGGCTTAAAGCTGCTTATCAACTGAAGCGACTGGCCTCTATTTTTGAGTATACTTTTACAGAGCAAGTACCATCAGCTCTAATTCCTTAGAAAACACAGGCTGCGTTCAAATTCTGTCTCTTTTCTTTTTGCTTAGGAAGGTTCCTAGCTGGGTCAAATGACCCGGAAGTATCTAAGTGGCAGCCATGATAAGTGCTGTTCGAATTCTCTAAGTGCTAAGAAAAGGTGCTTCAATGCTTCCTAACTTGTGTACTTTAGCATAGGATACACTGGACCATCCTTTGCGTAAGGAAAGAAGAAAATGCCACCCCACAATTCCTTGTGGCAGAAACATTTAAAGCGATACACCATTCAGTCGTTCACTAAACGACCGACATGACGGACAAGGGATCAGATCATAAAGCCAGTAGTTTATTGAGCATTCTCCATCTTATGCCCTGACTTCTACAGTGAATAGGACGTTCTTTATTGGACTATTTGGATCCAGCCACAGTCTGGTTTCTCCTCAGACTAAAGTAGTCAAAAACCTATCAGTAGTCTCATCGAAAACACTTCAATCAAATCCATAAACACACCAAGAACCCTAGCGTCTTCACATCTCGGCCGCGGGTTCCTATTATAGTGTGTGTGTGTGTGTGTGTGTGTGTGTGTGTGTGTGTGTGTGTGTGTGTGTGTGTGTGTGTGTGTGTGTGTGCGCACACGCATACTTGAATAACACATCAGTTATAGAGTCAGTTTGTCTTCCATAGTGACGGTAACCATAGAGACACTTCCATGAAAGACATTTGTGGATTGTAGAACTGGAGGGATAAGCTGTGGTCTTTGTGCACACGTCTAATCCATACTTTACAACCGCTATAAGATCGACAAATCTGCTGTATGGCAAAGCTGTGGGAGGACTAAGTAGCACAGACAAATGGACACTAGTATCAGCTGTAGTGTCATACTGTAGCTAACGCTAAACTGTCTCCATGTAGTGCAGCCAGCTAAAGCACTAATGTACATATACATACATTATGACACTGCAGATTGAAGAGTTAGTCTATTCGATATAAAATATAAAATATACATACATATAGTACACATATACGTATGTATAATACATTTATATATCATATATTAAATATATACTGTGGTGCCCCAGCCTATGGCAGGTTCCCCACAGAAGAGGGAAAAGGGGGGTGCCGGCCCTTTAAGGGAAGGCTGAGGCTGGGAGAGCTAATTGAAGGCCAATACATTCCCCTGCACCTTCTTAGTTCCTGGCCACTCCCCCCACCTGCAATCAATTAAGCAATCTATTTAAGCTTTAGGTGCTGGCTACCAGAGGGAGAAGGACTCCAGAGGCGGAGGACACAGCGAGGAGCACATACAACGTCAAGAAGTAAAGGAGACAAGATCACAAACCCAGGAGAAGGGAACCCCAGAGAAGGAACACGGACAGGTTGGCCCCTCACACCCTCGACTGAATTAACCCCCTGATTTACCTCTCTGCCTCTCTTTCACCCAGGAGGAGTTCGGCGCCGCCTCTCAATTGAAGACCCCGGTCCGGGAAGAAGTTTTGTTGCATTATTACCCCCCTTCCCTTTTCCCCACCGTTTTTATCATTAAACAAGTACTCACCTTACCCCTGCTCTCCTGGTATTCCTCAGTCCAACCCAAAACCCCTCCCCTGCACAACGAGGTTTGCCACAATACATATATATATATATATATATATATATATATTCTATACTATATCTTCATATTATCATATCATAGTCTGCGTCTTGTGCATGTGTGTTTTGTTTGTGTTTTGTTTGTGTTTTGTTTGTGTTTTGTTTGTGTTTTGTTGTTGGTAGTATTTGTTGTGCAGGGTAGTATTTGATGTGCAGGGTAGTATTTGTTGTTTTACTCTCGCCTATACGGACCGAGAAATAAATACATTTAAATGAATACTGTCACACTGTGCCGAGATGAAATCAGAACTGTGATAGGACAGTAGTCATCCGTCACTTTGATTATGTTACTTCAACACCTAACCGTCTGGGCTTAGACCACACAGGATTTACTGATGCTCCTACATCCCAAATCCCAACCCCAGTGAGGAGCCCCAGCACCCCAGAGGAGGGGAGAGGAGAGGAGGGGAGAGGAGAGGAGAGGAGAGGAGGGGTAGAGGAGGAGAGGAGAGGAGAGGAGAGAGGGAAGTCCTGAGGGTCTAAAAGAGAATACCACTAAATATAGAAAGGTAATCTGTCTTGTTCTCCTGTCAACTGCCGGGCGTGTCTTTTTGTTGTGTT
>JAPMUY010005837.1:62500-67500 GCA_026901105.3 Galaxias olidus
CTTTGAGACACACACACACACACACACACACACACACACACACAACCATTCACACAACCAACCATACAACCACTCACACACACACACACACACACACACACACACACACACACACACACACACACACACACACATACACACACACACACACTCACAGAGTAGCAGAGTATTAACAAGAGGCTAACGCACTTTGAGACACACACACACACACACACACACACACACACACACACACACACACACACACACAATCATAGACACACATGCACACACACATAAAAACAACCATACACACACACAACCACACACAAACAAACAACCATACACACACATATAAAAAAAGTATCAATCGAATCCCAAACTAACTCACGTTCCAATCACTGATGTACCAAACAAATCCCAAATGAACTCATGTTCAAGTCACTAAAGTACCAAACGAATCCCAAATGAACTCATGTTCCAATCACTAAAGTACCAAACGCATCCCAAATTAACTCATGTTCCAATCACTAAAGTATCAAACGAATCTGAATCTGACTCATGATCTGGTCACTAAAGTATCAAACAAATTTTAATCGGACTCATGCTCCCAACTACTGAACTCTAAAACGATTCCCAAAACAGAGTCACACTCCTGGAGTACCCAAAGCACGACAGAGAAAGAGAAAAGGAATCAGTCTTTAGATCAAAACTTGAAGAATCAAAGCTTGTCTCAATGGACCCCCCAGGTGATGGGTAAAGCTCACAGGCATACATTCTAACACATTACAGAGGAGTGAAAGAGAGGAAGAGGAAGATGGAAATAGCAGGAGATCATTAGAAAGCTCCGTCCTGAGACAGTGACTAGGGCTCCCAGCAAGAACGCTCCGTCTAGAAAGAGTCATCTTGAATTATTCAGAGGACGGGTGTAAATAATATATATCGTCGGTAGCCTTCACCTAAAAAAGTGAAAAAAGACGGTTTGATGTCACATTAAGTGTCGTTGATCCCCCCCCCCCCCCTTCCACCGTACATGCCCCCCCCCCCCCCACACATACACACACCTACCACCCTACATACCCCCCACACACACACACACCTACCACCCTACATCCCCCCCACACACACCTACCACCCTACATACCCCCACACACACCTACCACCCAACATACCCCCCACACACACACACACCTACCACCCTACATACACCCCCCCACCACTACAGCTCTGCAACCGCCCATGAAACGCAGAAGAAGAATCATCAAACGCCACATAATCCCAAAAACGGTTTTCTTTTCTCTCTTTTCTTTTCTCACAGAAAATTGATGTATCATATCTGTCTTTCAAAATGGCCGCTGAGCCGACCACGTCTCCTGGCCCAGAGAGATTACAATCAGAACCCCACAATAACCAAACCAAACAATGATGCACAGTCCTGCCTTCCGACAACGTTTATCTGCTTTTTATGTTCCTCACAATAAGAGATGCTACACACTGTTTATTACTTTTCTCCTCTTGCCATGTTTTATGGCCTTCAGTATATTATTATTTTCATGAATTATGCATTAGCTCTTTGACAGCACAAACCAAATCATCCCCTATACAAATAGAATCATAATTACTGAAGGGTATTGTGGTGGGTGTGTGTGTTTGTGTGTGTGTGTTTGTGTTTGTGTTTGTGTGTGTGTGTGTGTGTGTGTGTGTGTGAGTGCGTGACCATGGTCATAAGCCTGTTTCTGTGTGAGAGCTAGGGTTACTGTGTGTGTGTGTGTGTGTGTGTGTGTGTGTGTGTATGTGTGTGTGTGTGTGTGTGTGTGTGTGTGTGTGTGTGTGTGTGTATCTCTGTGTGTGTGTGTGAGAGACATCAGTCTCGCTCTGTGTTATAGAATGTGACAGAGCATTAAAAGATGGATTAACACACTGGCATGAAGAAGCTGCCATCGCTGACTGACAGCACCAGACCAGTAAGAACAGACAGGATCCTACTGGTACTGATACTGATACTGGTTTGTTCTGTATCTCTGACTGACAGCACCAGGGCAGTAATAACAGACAGGATCCTACTAGTACTGGTCTGACCTGTACGTTCTCCTAAAGTGAAAAGACCACTTTACAGCGTAAGATGAACCAAGCGCTCCCAAAGGTCTGAGGTTTAGACTCCGCCTCAGAGCGTAAGATGAACCAAGCGCTCATAAAGGTCTGAGGTTTAGACTCCGCTTCACAGCATAAGATGAACCAAGCGCTCATAAAGGTCTGAGGTTGAGCCTATGTTCCAACACATTACCCATGAGGAGACATCTAAGGACAGCTGCACCTCCTCTCTCCTTCCTCCTCTCTCCTTCCTCACTCGCTCCCCCTCTCTCTTATTTCATCCGTCCCACCCCTCTGTTTTCCCTTTCTTTCTTACCCTCTCTCGTTCACATTCTCTCCATATACGAGGGCTGGTCCCTTGATCATTCCCTTCTTCTCTTTCTTTCTTTTAACTCCTCTACTTTCCCCCTTCCCCTGTTCTCCTTCAACTCTCACTTTCTACTCCCCCCTCCACCTGTTCCTCTCTCCCTCTCCCTCTCTCCCTCCCCCTCCCCCTGTCCTTAGTAAGCACTAATTACTTGAGGCAGAGATTTGACTTACCCTGTGTGGCGCCAGGCACCCTCTGTGTGTGTGTGTGTGTGTGTGTGTGTGTGTGTGTGTGTGTGTGTGTGTGTGTGTGTGTGTGTGTGAGTGTGAGAAGAGAGAGAGAGAGAGAGAGAGAGAGAGAGAGAGAGAGAGAGAGAGAGAGAGAGATGATATACATTATAGATATATATTACGCTATATGGTTGTGAAGTCTGGGGTGCACCCACAGATCCCTAATTTGCCAAGTGGGATAAACACCCAATAGAAACCCTGCAAACAAAGTTCTGTAAAAACATATTAAGAGTTCAAGTACACAAAACAGAGCAATCAAATTCTACCAACACTTTTGCCAAAGCGATGAAAATACTTTCCACCGCAAGCCCTTTATTGCCAGAGATGAGACCACATAAGAGTCCTCTCATTCCGCTGGTTGTGAGGCTCTGTTCACCAAACTTAAAAACAAACATTTACAGCACTGTATAGGAGCATACAGGACAGTGTTATAGTACCGTATAGGAGCATACAGGACAGTGTTATAGTACTGTATAGGAGCATACAGGACAGTGTTATAGTACTGTATAGGAGCATACAGGACAGTGTTACAGTACTGTATAGGAGCATACAGGACAGTGTTATAGTACTGTATAGGAGCATACAGGACAGTGTTGTAGTACTGTATAGTAGCATACAGGACAGTGTTATAGTACTGTATAGGAGCATACAGGACAGTGTTATAGTACTGTATAGGAGCATACAGGACAGTGTTATAGTACTGTATAGTAGCATACAGGACAGTGTTGTAGTACTGTATAGTAGCATACAGGACAGTGTTATAGTACTGTATAGGAGCATACAGGACAGTGTTATAGTACTGTATAGGAGCATACAGGACAGTGTTATAGTACTGTATAGTAGCATACAGGACAGTGTTGTAGTACTGTATAGGAGCATACAGGACAGTGTTGTAGTACTGTATAGTAGCATACAGGACAGTGTTATAGTACTGTATAGGAGCATACAGGACAGTGTTGTAGTACTGTATAGGAGCATACAGGACAGTGTTATAGTACTGTACAGGAGCATACAGGACAGTGTTATAGTACTGTACAGGACAGGGCCCCACTGCAGTAGCATACAGCAGAGAGAACAGTAAGACCCTCGGTAGCTAAGAGGCATGCAGTGTTAACTCTGACTGGCTCAGTCTCAGGTGTCAGTCAGTCAGTCAGAGTGTTGTTAGAATGGTAATGTTAGCTAAGACAGTGTTGTAGTACTGTATAGTAGCATACAGGACAGTGTTGTAGTACTGTATAGGAGCATACAGGACAGTGTTACAGTACTGTATAGGAGCATACAGGACAGTGTTACAGTACTGTATAGGAGCATACAGGACAGTGTTATAGTACTGTATAGGAGCATACAGGACAGTGTTATAGTACTGTATAGGAGCATACAGGACAATGTTGTAGTACTGTATAGGAGCATACAGGACAGTGTTATAGTACTGTATAGGAGCATACAGGACAGTGTTATAGTACTGTATAGGAGCATACAGGACAGTGTTATAGTACTGTATAGGAGCATACAGGACAGTGTTATAGTACTGTACAGGAGCATACAGGACAGTGTTATAGTACTGTATAGGAGCATACAGGACAGTGTTGTAGTACTGTATAGGAGCATACAGGACAGTGTTATAGTACTGTATAGGAGCATACAGGACAGTGTTGTAGTACTGTATAGGAGCATACAGGACAGTGTTATAGTACTGTATAGGAGCATACAGGACAGTGTTGTAGTACTGTATAGGAGCATACAGGACAGTGTTATAGTACTGTATAGGAGCATACAGGACAGTGTTATAGTACTGTATAGGAGCATACAGGACAGTGTTATAGTACCGTATAGGAGCATACAGGACAGTGTTATAGTACTGTATAGGAGCATACAGGACAGTGTTATAGTACTGTATAGGAGCATACAGGACAGTGTTGTAGTACTGTATAGGAGCATACAGGACAGTGTTGTAGTACCGTATAGGAGCATACAGGACAGTGTTATAGTACTGTATAGGAGCATACAGGACAGTGTTATAGTACTGTATAGGAGCATACAGGACAGTGTTGTAGTACTGTATAGGAGCATACAGGACAGTGTTGTAGTACTGTATAGGAGCATACAGGACAGTGTTATAGTACTGTATAGTAGCATACAGGACAGTGTTATAGTACTGTATAGGAGCATACAGGACAGTGTTATAGTACTGTATAGGAGCATACAGGACAGTGTTATAGTACTGTATAGGAGCATACAGGACAGTGTTGTAGTACTGTATAGGAGCATACAGGACAGTGTTGTAGTACTGTATAGGAGCATACAGGACAGTGTTATAGTACTGTATAGGAGCA
>JAPMUY010005837.1:77500-85000 GCA_026901105.3 Galaxias olidus
CACACCAACACACATTCACTTTAATGTTACACACCAACACACATTCACTTTAATGTAACACACCAACGCACATTCACTTTAATGTAACACACCAACACACATTCACTTTAATGTAACACACCAACACACATTCACTTTAATGTTACACACCAACACACATTCACTTTAATGTAACACACCAACACATACACTTTAATGTAACACACCAACACATTCACTTTAATGTAACACACCAACACACATTCACTTTAATGTAACACACCAACACACATTCACTTTAATGTTACACACCAACACACATTCATGTTCCTCCTGCTGTGACACCAAAGTGGTCTGGTAAACGGACCCCTCAGAACCAGGCTGTGGCTTTAGAACCAGACTGTCACTGAGGAACCAGACTGTTTCTTTAGAACCAGACTATGGCTTTAGAACCAGGCTGTGGCTTTGGAACCAGGCCGTGGCTTTAGAACCAGGCCGTGGCTTTAGAACCAGACTGTGGCTTTAGAACCAGGTGCTATAGCTTTATAACCAGGCTGTTGCTTTAGAACCAGGCTGTTGCTTTAGAACCAGGCTGTGGCTTTAGAACCAGGCTGTTGCTTTAGAACCAGGCTGTTGCTTTAGAACCAGGCTGTGGCTTTAGAACCAGGCTGTTGCTTTAGAACCAGGCTGTTGCTTTAGAACCAGGCTGTGGCTTTAGAACCAGGCGCTGTCTGGTACAGCAGAACAACAGGCCCATTTTATCCGAGCAGCGCCAGAAATCTGTCTCAGTTTAAATCGCTCTCTGTCTCTCTCTATCTCTCTCTCTGTCCGTCTCTCTGTCCGTCTCTCTGTCCGTCTCTCTGTCCGTCTCTCTGTCCGTCTCTCTGTCCGTCTCTGCTGGAGGTGCTGGAGCTGTTTTGGAATTTAATTCCAACCTTTAAGGCACTTTACACAGAATTCCGAGCCATTACCCGAGCACAACAATTGGCACTCGCTGCCAAGCACCTTGAAGAGAATGTCAGTTTCCATGGAGACACGGAACAGCAGTTGTAAGCCCCCCCCCCTCCCCCTGTCACCACCACAGTCCACAAAGAAAAATAGGAATGAGAGACAACTCTCTCTCTCTACCTCTCCCTCTCCCTCTCCCTCTCTCTCTCTCTCTATTTATTTTCCTCTCTTGTGCACATGTACGTATATTGCTCTGTTGTTTCAAACATCTGTCTGCGTTTTGTATCAACATGCTAATTAGGACTGCCAGTCGTCTGTTTGTTCATTTCCTGTCCCCACTGATTCACAGAGGCAATTGGGAATTGTAGTTCTTTTTACAAGAATAGAGAACAAAGCAACTTCACAAGATTAAACCAAACTAAAAAATTTGTACAATCAAACTTGAAAAAAGCTAAACTAAAAACAACACAAAACACACCCACTAAAAAAAACGCTATAAATATGATTACTCCAGGTGTGGTTTGTTTGCTGTTAGAAAATAAACATTTATATTTTAAGCATGAAAGAGGGATTCTGTAGACAAGCTCAACATGCCCTGCTTTAACACCTGGTCGTCATCCCCCCCCCCTTCCCGTCCCCCCCCATGCACACCCACACCCACACACACACACACACACACTCCCACAACGCCAGGAGCTGACACACACACACACACACACACACACACCTGATACTCCTCCTCACCTTTTACAGGACTAAACAAGATGCTATTGTGTTTGGGTCTTAATTATGTATGCTCAGTGTGAGGGCTCTGCAGTTGTGTACTATCTGTACGTCTCTGTGTGTGTGTGTGTGTGTGTGTGTGTGTGTGTGTGTGTGTGTGTCTTAATTATATAATGAGCATGTGTGTTCGTGGGGGCTTGAAGTTGTGTGATTATTTGTTTGTGTTTGCGTGTTTGTCTCAAACATGATTGGATATGTGCACATATGTGCGGTCTGACGGCATGTATTGTGTGTGTGTGTGTGTGTGTGTGTGTGTGTGTGCGAGTCCATGTGTGTGATTGTGTGCGAGTGCGAGAGTGTGTCTGTGTTTGTGTGTTTGTGTGTGTGTCTGTGTGTGTGTGTGTGTGTGTGTGTGTGTGTGTGTGCGAGTCCATGTGTGTGATTGTGTGAGAGTGCGAGAGTGTGTCTGTGTTTGTGTGTGTGTGTGTGTGTGTGTGTGTGTGTGTGTGTGTGTGTGTGTGTGTGTGTGTGTGTGCGTAAGAACCACAGATCACTCACAGATAAATAAGGGAAACGATTAGAAAAGAAAAGGAAATAGGGAAGAGAGAAAAGAAGGAGGGAAGAGAGAGAACGAGAGGTGTGGTGTGAAAACCTGTTCTCCTTTGCTGAAGGAAATGTTTTGTTTGTTTTGCCTCACCGACCAGCTCTCCTTGGGGGTCCGACCCAGATTGCAGGATACAAAGCAGATTAATCATTGATGATCAAACCTTTTAAATTTACTCCTGTATAATTCCTTCACACCTAAATGAACAAACACATATTTTATAAACAAATATTCAAACCCCTCTGCTTCTCTACAGCCCACCTCTAAAGAACAAGCAGGGAGACTGGAGAAGGTCAAAGGTTACTGTCTCCACCATCTTGTATGTTCTTCTTGTCATCACGCTGTTGGTACGGTAAGACATTTATTTTCACCGGGACTATCTCCACGGGTCAATTAACCCTCCGCACACGTGTGTGTGTGTGTGTGTGTGTGTGTGTCGATGTGTGTGTGTGCGTAAGAAAGCACTCACTCTCCAATGAGCCAAGAAAATGAACACAGCGTTCACCACACACACACACACACACACACACACACACACACACACACACACACACACACACACACACACAACTACACACACACACACACACACACACACACATACACATACAGCTACACACACACACATACACAGGTACACACAACTACACACACGCAGCTACACACGCACACACACACACACACACACACAACTACACACACCACACACGCACACACACACACACACATCTACACATGCACACACATGCACACACACACACACATACACATACACACGTAGATGCATACACACGCAGTGAGGCAGAGCGACTGTGGTTTTCTGTCTTAATCAGAGGTTGTGTTTAATTGGGGACACGGGTGAAAATGACAGACTCTATTGGTAAGTAAAGTCTTTAGTCAGCCAGGGAAACAGAGGGAGGAGAGGAGAAAGAGAGGGAGGAGAGAGAAAGGAGGAGGGGAGGACAGAGGGCAGTGGTGTAGGGAGAATAGGAAAATGTATTGAATGGCAAAGAAAGAAAGAAAGAAAGAAAGAAAGAAAGAAAGAAAGAAAGAAAGAAAGAAAGAAAGAAAGAAAGAGATTGACTAAATGACCTTTTGTTCCACGGGCACCTTTGACCTCTGCCTCCTCCCAGAAGCCCCTGCTCTATTTAGATTGACTATCAGACTTCCACCCTCAGTCCCCTAACAGGTCCATAGTGGATACCAGAGACCAACACACACACACACACACGCACACACACACACACACACACACACACACACACACACACACACACACACAACCTATACACAGACACACACACAACATATACCCAGACACACACAACACACACACACAACAACAACACACTCTCTTACAGACACACACACACACACACACACACACACACACACACACACACACACACACAAAGAGAGAGGGGGGGCACAAGTAGTACGACACCCTTCCTATCTCAAGCTCTGTAAATTGCTCCCCCGGCGAAATCACACAGCTCTGGCCTCCGATGACCTATGACCTTTACATAGTCCATACCTGATTGTTGTCCTCAAAGCCAGCACATAAAACAAACAACCCTACAACAAAGACCTCTATATATATATATATATATATATATATATATATATATGGTTTTGTGAGTAGGAGTTTCTGTTTTGTAGGTTTCTTTATGTGTGAGTATATATAAATACACTATCCACCGGTCAAAGCCAGCACATACAGTAAAAGGTACAACCTAAGCGAAATATTGTAATATAATTACGGGAGAGATCCATTAGTTCATCATCATTACGGTTTCGTTCTAAATTTATTTTTTAACCAAATCTTTGCAAGCCAGAGAAAACCACTTTGTTCCACCACAAGACATGAACAAACACATTCACAGAACGTTCACAAGGATCTGGAATGGTTCTCTGTCATCCTCTGTGACGTCATAGACAAACACTGATGTGTAAATAATACATTTAGGCGTTTCAGCTAAGGGTACCATACCACCTCAATTCAAACTAGGGCAATAGCCTGGTAGCCATAGCACTGCTAAAACAAACTACAGAGCTTTATAACTGCAAATTAGATGGGCTTTGAAAGTGTTTCTCACCCTTAAGGCAAAAGGAGAGAGAGAGAGAGAGAGAGAGAGAGAGAGAGAGAGAGAGAGACAGAGAGACAGAGAGAGAGAGGAGAGAGCGAGAGAGAGAGAGAGAGAGAGAGAGAGAGAGAGACAGAGAGACAGAGAGACAGAGAGAGAGAGGAGAGAGCGAAAGGGAGAGGGAGAGAGAGAGAGGAGGGGGGGTGGGGGGGACAAACAGAGTGAAGAGAGAGAGAGAGAGAGAGAGAGAGAGAGAGAGAGAGAGAGAGAGAGAGAGAGAGAGAGAGAGAGAAAGGGAGAGAGAGAGGGAGAGAGAGTAAGAGAGAGAGATAGAGTGAAGAGAGAGAAAAGACTGACAGAGCATTGAACAATGTGGCGTTCTCTCAGTAGCTGAACTCATGCTGGACAAAGAGCCATAGCAACTGTGGAACAGGAACGTAGAAATAGACCCAACTAACTAGAGATACAGCTCTGCTCAAACAAAGATGACTAGAAACCCTAGTCCCACTATAAGTTTAGGAATGAATCATTATTCAATGGTGTGTTGATCAATGAACTATCTATCTGCTGTTCCAGCGAGTGTACTGGAGCTCTGTGGTTACAGGCCGTTGCACAGCAGTGTACTGGAGCTCTGTGGTTACAGGCCGTTGCACAGCAGTGTACTGGAGCTCTGTGGTTACAGGCCGTTGTACAGCAGTGTACTGGAGCTCTGTGGTTACAGGCCGTTGCACAGCAGTGTACTGGAGCTCTGTGGTTACAGGTCGTTGTACAGCAGTGTACTGGAGCTCTGTGGTTACAGGCCGTTGTACAGCAGTGTACTGGAGCTCTGTGGTTACAGGCCGTTGTACAGCAGTGTACTGGAGCTCTGTGGTTACAGGCCGTTGCACAGCAGTGATTCGCAGTCCTAGTTCGCAGTGTCTCTTCTATTCATTCCCATTCTATAGCTGAGGGGTTCCTGGCACAGAGAACAGGGGTCCTGTTGTTGGGCTGCTATTGTGTGTGTGTGCAGTGTGTGTGTGTGTGTGTGTGTGTGTGTGTGTGTGGGTTAGTGGGTGGCTGTGTGTGCAGTGTCTGTGTGTGAGTGTACGTGTGTGTGTGTGGGGGGGGAGGTTAGAGGGTGGCCGGCTGTGTGTGTGTGTGTGTGTGTGTGTGTGTGTGTGTGTGTGTGTGTGTGTGTGTGTGTGTGTGTGTGTGTGTGTGTGCGCAGCATGGCAGGAAGCTCCATGCATTCACATGATAATGGCCGCTCCACAGAGGATCAATCCCACAAACCCTTTGGTGCCTGGCACGGAGCGCCTGCTAGCTGTCCGCGTCGCCAAGGAGACAGGGACTAAACAGCCGCACGGGGGGGGGGGGGGGTAAGGACTCATAGCACGGTTTTAAAAAAAAACAGGCGAGATAGAAAGAGACAGAGAAAGAGAGAGGAGAGAGAGAGAGAGAAAGAGAGAGGAGAGAGAGAGACAGTGAAAGAGAGAGACAGAGAAAGAGACAGAGAGAGAGAAAGAGAGAGAGACAGAGAGAGGGAGAGAGAAGAAAATGAGGTAAACAAAGAATAGGAAGAAAGAATGACTTCCCTCTTCCTCCTCCTCTTCCTCCTCCTCTTCCTCCTCCCCAGGTTTTACCCCGTGTTTATCTCAGCCAGCTGGGAAAAGTGTCTGGGTAGTTCACTTTCTCTTTCTCTCCATCTCTCTCTTTCTCATCCTCACTCTTTTGTCTCAGTCTATTTTGTCTTTCTCAGCCCCCCCCCCCCCCCCCCCCTTCCTCTCTGTCTCATCTCTCTCCCAGTGTTTCTAAAACGTTCAGTTTGACCCCTCAATTAGTCAACCAAGGTCTCCTGGGAGATCTCTCTCTCTCTCTCTCTGTCTCTCTCTCTCTCTCTCTCTCTCTCTCTCTCTCTCGCTCTCTGTCGCTCTGTCTCTCTCTCTCTCTCTCTCTCTCTCTCTCTCTCTCTCTCTCTTTCTCTTACTCTATCTCTACCCCCCCTGTTAAGAGTGAGGGATTGCGCATGAGCCATCTCAAGCCTCTATTCTTTCTTTCTCTCTCCAACTTCTTCCTCTCTTCTTTACCACTCTTCCTCTCTCTCTCCTTTTCTCTATCTCCCCCCCCCCCCCCCCCCGCCCCCCTCCTTCGTTAACACTGTCTAACCAAACACAGAACCAAACAGCTTGTGAGACCTATCTGCATGGTGGATGTGTGTAATTCATTTCTCCTCCTAATTCAAAGAAGGATGAATTCAAACTGCGTTGGTGATGGCAGTACAGTCCCTTACTGGTCCCTTACTGGTCCCTTACTGGTCCCTTACTGGTCCCTTACTGGTCAGAGGGGCCCGGGCAGAGCTGGTGCAGAGCGGAGAGTAGACTCATCTGTCTGGTCCTGTGTTAGGAGATCTAACAATGCAGGGAGAGGATCTCTAGTGTCTGGGAAGGCTTTGGGAGCGCTGCTTCCATTGGGCTTTACACAGCTAATAATGCACACAGCCATATGGGGGAATCCAGATCCTTATTCATTTAGATCATATCCTTTGTGGCTTTACTCTCTCTCTCTCTCTCTCTCTCTCTCTCTCTCTCTCTCTCTCTCTCTCTCTCTTGGTTCGTCTAGCTGCCTGTCTGTCTGTTCGTCTAGCTGTCTGTCTGTGTCTGTCTGTTCATCTAGCTGTCTGTCTGTGTCTGTCTGTTCATCTAGCTGTCTGTCTGTTCGTCTAGCTGTCTGTCTGTCTGTTTGTCTAGCTGTCTGTCCGTGTCTGTCTGTTCGTCTAGCTGTCTGTCTGTTCATCTAGCTGCCTGTCTGTGTCTGTCTGTTCATCTAGCTGCCTGTCTGTGTCTGTCTGTTCGTCTAGCTGTCTGTCTGTCTGTTTGTCTAGCTGTCTGTCCGTGTCTGTCTGTTTGTCTAGCTGTCTGTCTGTTCGTCTAGCTGTCTGTCTGTTCATCTAGCTGTCTGTCTGTGTCTGTCTGTTCATCTAGCTGCCTGTCTGTGTCTGTCTGTTCGTCTAGCTGTCTGTCTGTGTCTGTCTGTTCATCTAGCTGTCTGTCTGTGTCTGTCTGTTCATCTAGCTGCCTGTCTGTGTCTGTCTGTTCGTCTAGCTGTCTGTCTGTGTCTGTCTGTTCATCTAGCTGTCTGTCTGTGTCTGTCTGTTCATCTAGCTGCCTGTCTGTGTCTGTCTGT
>JAPMUY010005837.1:90000-92500 GCA_026901105.3 Galaxias olidus
TCTGTCTCTCTCTCTCTCTCTCTCTCTCTCTCTCTCTCTCTCTCTCTCTCTCTCTCTCTCTCTCTCTCTCTCTCTCTCTCTCACTCACTTTCACGGAAGAGAAAAATAAGTAAGAGTGTGAATCCGTGCCGCTCTGCGAGTCATGTCCCTCTTCTGAAAGCTCTCGTTGAAACGGGAAACAGGAATTACTTTCAACCTTAAGATCACAGACAAATATCACAACGTGTTGTTCTTTCTGTTGTTAATAGATGCTATTAGTAGATTACAGTAAGGAGATGAACCTGTACATGTACATGTAGCAGCCAATAACGTAATAACTGCCGATAACGTAATCATTTTATTTTGTTATTACGTTATTGGCTGCTACATGCCCCATATTAATCCTCTCTCCATGCGGCACAACGCTAAGGGGAGATCGGAGCAGCGCGCCATCACTCACACACAGGGCCCTTTGGACAAAAGGCTCTCAGACAAACCAAGCAGGAAAAGCAACAGATCAGACATGTGTCTCGGAAAAACACACGAGAGAAATGCTAAGTCTTTCTGAGATCAGTTTCCAAAGCAGACATGGCTTTCAGACCAACTAATACAGGAAAGTAAAGTCGTTCTGAGATCAGCTCTAATGAGCAGACATGTCACTCTGAGAAACCTATGTTAGAAAACCAACCAACCAACCTCTGAGATCAGTTTTAATGAGCAGATATTATTCTCTGAGAAACTAACTAAGAAAACTAACCTGTTCTGAGATCAGTTTCCAGAGCAGGCCTGGCTTGGTCATTCCAAAGAGCCAGACCCCATGAGGAGAGCAGTGAGGACCGCAATTTTCAAAATGACATTCTTCAAGAATAGGAAATTATGTCTGGGGTGTATTTTTAGAGAGCGGACAATTATCTGGCCAGAGCCAATCGGTGGTCTCATGATTTCAGTGACTGTCGCTACCTGGATGAATGGCTAACTGTTAGATCCCACGCACGCACGGACACACGCACACACACTCTCGCACTCACACACGCACACGCACACGCACCCATACTCACTTACACACACACACACACACACACACACACACACACACACACACACACACACACACACACACACACACACACACACACACCTGTTTCAACAACCAGACACTTCAGATGTATGGCTGCTTTTAATCCTCATTATTAGATATTGTATAATTTGCTTTCTTTTGCTTTTGCCATTATAAAATCAATCAATCAATCATTGTCTAAAAACGGGCTGTAGAAATAGAAATATGTTATTAAATATCCCATTGCATAGTTTTAACACCCACCCAAACACCCAAAATCCAAAGATGAGATCTCATTAGTCTCTCTTTTTTGCTCCTAGACACAGACAAGACATTTGTGATATTTAGAAGCAACAGAAGGGAGGCAAAAAGAGGCCTTTAGGAGCAGGAAGTCAGAAACAAACGAGCACAAACGAGTCAAAATGTAGAACTCATTCATTGCTCCTAGACAACAATGAGACATATCATTATTCCTCTGGGCTCTCCCAAAACAAACTGTACATACTCAAATTAGAGCTGAGAAAAGTACACAATCACTATCACAGCACAGACCCCTCATAGACACAGAACAATTAGGAAACCATTAAGAAAACACACTCCTCAGACACACACACACACACACACAGAGAGAGAGAGAGATTACTAAGAGTAAGTGATCTGTAATCTAAACAACAGGCAGTAAAACCTCTCCCCTGAACAAGCTCGTTTATAAAGGCAGGATCTGAGCAAGCGGCTGAAGCATGGAGTCTGTCAGGGCCTGAACGAGACAACATCAGAACATGATCGAGGGCTGGATACAACACCCACTGAACACAGAGGGCTGGATACAACACCCACTGAACACAGAGGGCTGGATGCAATACCCACTGAACACAGAGGGCTGGATACAACACCCACTGAACACAGAGGGCTGGATGCAATACCCACTGAACACAGAGGGCTGGATACAATACCCACTGAACACAGAGGGCTGGATACAACACCCACTGAACACAGAGGTCTGGATACAACACCCACTGAACACAGAGGGCTGGATACAATACCCACTGAACACAGAGGGCTGGATACAATACCCCCTGAACACAGAGGGCTGGATGCAATACCCACTGAACATAGAGGGCTGGATACAACACCCACTGAACACAGAGGGCTGGATGCAATACCCACTGAACACAGAGGGCTGGATACAACACCCACTGAACACAGAGGGCTGGATACAATACCCACTGAACACAGAGGGCTGGATACAATACCCCACTGAACACAGAGGGCTGGATACAATACCCCACTGAACACAGAGGGCTGGATACAATACCCACTGAACACAGAGGGCTGGATTCAATACCCACTGAACACAGAAGGCTGGATACAACACCCACTGAACACAGAGGGCTGGATACAATACCCCCTGAACACAGAGGGCTATAGACCTGCTCTATAGTGTAGGCCCCTGAATTTCCTCTA